>VXAD01011941.1:159536-172511 GCA_013399195.1 Dicrurus megarhynchus | reverse complement strand
TTTTTGAGAGAGAAAATTGAATCACACGGCACTTCAGAAGATTCTTCTATGTAAAAAAATTGAAGGGTATTCATTTGGCAGTCTTAAATACAAGTGATTCAAATTATACCTTTCAGTCATTCTAGTTTTACATTGATCAACAGTAAAATATGGATTTGTATTAGTTTGGGACTAAAATTTAGACTACGGGAAAGGAAAAAAAAACAAAAGGAGCTGGCAAATGATTTATCCATTTTCCATTGTAACTACTTTAGGCATTTTGTAGAGGGTTGAAAAAAGTGTTTGTGTCAGAAAGATATGCTTCAATTATCTATGTTTGCCGTGTGACAAAGATAGGTTTGAAAAGTATCCAGGCTTCAGTTAGCTCAGACTTAGCCTTAAGTTCACAATAAAATTTGAATCAAGTTTCACTTCAGTTTTTGAAATCATGCTGTGGAAAGGGTTTAATATTCTCATCTAAAAATATTTGGTCCTTTCGATGAAGTAACACAAATACTGTATTTTAAAAGGTGCATACACAACAATATGCACATTTACTGTCAGTGATAAATTCAAATTAATCAAATATTACCATGCTAATATATAAACTATTACAATTATTTCCAATCACAGGCAATACTAATCAACAGAAAAGTAGCACTCTGATGTACCAAGCTAGAAGAACTTTTATGTTAAGTAATTATGTGCATATAAACCATAATTTGCATCTCCAATCCTTTCTCCTTTTTTTAATTAGAAGGACCTTCCAATGCAGGATGGGAATATCCTGTACCCAGCATCAGGAGTGTGCCTGTCACAAGACATCTAAATTCTATCAGAGCTGTTTACAGAAATTTTGACAAAGTTAAATTAATTTTTTATTCCTTACCCACTTCCCACCCCACCCCCCTTGCTTCTGCCCCATGACAATTATGTTCTGTTCTGCTGCATTTTATGTCTTCTTAAGATATCTCCTGACTTCTTCAGTGTCTTGAGAGAAGCTGGAGGTCTTTGTGCTCTATTTCAGGCACTGCACTAATAAAAGTTTCAAAATAAGTCAAATTCAGTGCAGAATCTTTATCTGGATTCTTTTTTCCTTTACTGTTTCACCTCGGCTTTTTAATACAGATTAAATTTAGTCCAGAATTGCCCTTGCAAAGACAGTATCTTTTTACACATCATAATCATTTCCGAAGTGTCAGCAAAACAAGGGTTGTTTTACAACAGCAGCAGCAACAGCAAACTCGTACAGTTTTGGGAGGTGAGGTTCAATCTCTCTTGGTATCTCTTCAGAGCTGTTAATTAAATTTCATTTGATATTTACCACAGGTCATGTTGAACCCTCCGCCCTCCCCTTTACAGACATACACACACATACAGAGACAAAAAAGTCAGACCTCAGGAAAGAAAGTGAAGATTTTAAATCTATTTGCAATTGTAATAGTTCTACTTTCAGAGTCCTCATCTGATTTTCAGAATTCTTAGTGACAAAACAACAAAACAGAAAGCAAGATTTAATCAAGAAAGTGTTACTATCAGGTAAATTTTTGGTAAATATAAATGATTGATATTTAGTAGTTAAAAATAAAATCATAAATTCAAAAAGAAGCTATAAGAATGAGCCCCACTTATTTTACTTCGAAATATAGGTAAAATTACAAACTTAGATAAAACTATGGGTCAGACAGATACCTCCCAGAGGCTCTCTGATCCTGGAGACAAATGTAGTTCTTCATCTGCCTTTCTCTTTAGTTTCAAAGATCTCTAGACAGTTATGCTTGATTTCAAGCAAGTGTCCTTTTTTCTGTGTCGACGCCCCTTTTATCTGACCACCGCAGCAGTACCAGCGGGTACCTACATTTCTGTAAGTTCCTTAGGACCTGATCCAGCTTTCCATTAATGTCCATTATTTACAGGGACTATATTTGTTTCGATATTTGAGTTCTAAAAGTTCTGGAAAGCCTAGATATCTTTTCAATTAGCTGCAGCGAGCAATAACAGTAAGAAATAATTTTTGATGCAAAATATTTGGGGTAAGGTGACCTGCTAAGCCTCCTGCTGCCTTGGGAGACAGACAACAGTCATAGAGTGCTTCCTCAGCTCTACCACTGATATTCTGTGAGGTGTTTTGGACAAGTTACTAGACTTTTCTTATGCTTCTTTTATCCTTTGGAAAATGATGTCTAATAAAACTTCTTTCCACCTCTTTTTTTTTTTTTTAATCTTTCCTTATTAGATTTGAAGTTTTCAAAAGACTGATGCTGGCTTTTGTGTGTCAGCAGAACTAGGCTATACTAGGCTATACTTAGGATTTCTAGCCGTTCTATAATCCTAGTGATAAGAATAGTAAATATCTGAATGATTAATTGATGTGAAGAGGAATTTGGAGCTAATCTTAAACCTCAAATGAATCCAAATTGTTTAGATGGCAGTAGTCCAGACATTCAGAGCCATATCTGAATTTCTTTCAAGTATGAAATGTTTGGGTAGTTCAAGCCCAAAGGACTTAATTATCTTCATGACTAAACTTGTAGTATCTCCATGGAATTGGAAATTCCTCCTTATTTATGCAGGCAAAATAGGGCTACATGTAAGAACAATGTGAGTCAGAAGAGTGGGACCAGGCCACCATGTGTTCACTATCATGGGCCATAACTTAGGGAAAGTGAGCTGTAGAAGAAGCACCATTCAGAGTGGTGCTGCCCAACATCCCTTTCTGGTGGTTCTGCCTTAGCAGACATCCAAAGCAGATCAATTTAGTCTCTCACTGTTATTCCCCACTGATAATAGAATTATCTGATTTGAATGTGGACAGAATGTTCGTTCTTCACACTTCTTCCCAATTTTTCTTTTCCTGTTTCTGATGTGACAACAAATTTTGGCAACATACAGTGTCAACTGAGCCAATATCAGCATCCACTATTATTACACTGAATACAGTAGCTAGAACCACGGTTGTATGTGCATATTATGAGTTGCTCAGGCCTGTGCTTCTGATGCTCACAATTCAGTGTGACAAAAAGGAAGAATTTTGGAAAACTCAATCTGTGCATCTAAAAGTGGGTAGCAGAAGCTGGGTAGCTGAGGAAGTGTTTCATAAGGCATAGGCACTATAAACTGACTCAGCACGAATGGATACCAACTATTCTCTGACAGAGAAAGGAAGAAGTGAATGCAAACCTGTGTGAAGTGCTCTAATACCTTGCTCCTTACTGCACTGGCCGATCTCCTCAGACAACAGGGCATTGAGGCTTTAGAGATGAACCAGCTTTCTCAATCCCTGAGTTCACCTTACTGACCAACTCCGTAAAATTTCAGTCAATTGTAACAATTTCTGCAGATGAAGTCTGTCCATTTGGTGACTCTCAATGGGATAACATAAAAAACAGTTTAACATAAAAAAAAAAACCAAACCTTTGCCTTCCACATGTGCTAGAGAGTTATTTTCTTTCCCACTTTTTTAACTGGGTTTTTTTTTCTATTTGTCTTGCATTGGCCCTGAAATATCTACAGTATATACACATTTTTACTGGAGCCCCCTCATAATCTTTGCAGACTGCACTTAGAAAAAGAAGACACTGGGATTACATAGACCTTTCTCTGACTATAGCAACTGACCTTTGAAGTATTTATTGGCCCAGCTGTAAAACAACCCCCTATACAGAAGAGCACTTTTGAAGATGGCTACACCGTTCTGTTACCGGTTTGTTCTGTGGGGAGGACCTACTGTTCTCAAAAGCATCAAACTGGCTCTTTCCATTAGCAACAAGTCTATCGTTAGCAATGTCATTCATGAATTTATGGCAAAAAATTATGGAAATAACATTGTTTTCTGCATAGACTTGAAAAAAAATTGTTTTCAAAAGGGTGTTATTTTAAATATTTCATAAAAACATGTTGATTTTAGTGATCTTAAGGGAAACATTTCAGTGATTTAAAATCAAAATAAAAAATTTCTGCTTTTATCTTCCAAATTCATCCTTCTAACATTTGTATTTTATTCTATATTAACATCATATATATATTTAATATTTCAAACTGATCAGTGAAATTTTTGTTACTCTACTAAAGCAGTTTAACAATATCAAAACAAATGTATTGTTCCACTTACTGGAAAGAAACACTTTTAGAAGTTCTCTCCTGTTGCTCTGTGAATATGGAGTTCTACATTTTGTTCTAGATAGGCACAAAGGGAAAACTCAAAAAGTCAGGATTCATTCTACCATTCCTAGGATGCAAACTGGCTGTTTTCAGAAGAAAAATGGGAAAAAGATATATCACAGGGGAAAAAAAAAGAAGCAAAACCTCTTCACGTTGCCTTAGACACCTCACTGGCCCTTGACAATTTATCATACTGTCCAGCTCTGTCCCTTCAGTACTAATGCTGCTCCTCATTTTTTTGTGTTCTTCATGAGCCGTACACCTTACCATAACAGAACATTAAATTTTAAGAGTTATTCAAAGACATTTTTTCCACTAACCAAGACATTTTGCAAAACAAACACCAGTCTTTTAAGTTAGGACACTCTTTACGAGAGGTGACATGTTTGAGAGAGAATAAAGTAAAATGCTATTTACCCACTGAATGATGGAGTCACGGCCATCAGCATTACACAGAAACATTTGTGAGTTATACAAGTAAGAGTATCTCAACTTTAGAAAAAGAAAGATAGAAAGAAAAAAATAAATTACTTAGCCTGTCATTAGGGAAGCTCTAGCAATAGCAGCAGGGAAGAGAGTAAAGAATCCAAAAACTAAAAGACAGAGAAAAGGACAAAATCTGATTAATGGAGTTTGTAGATTGGAAAGCCTATCTGTGATTCATTTAAACATGAATACCTAATGCAAGGCCAGGCAATCCCTTATAGCACTGACTTCTAGAAACTGTAAAAAAAGATCATGTTTTAGTCCTGCTATTACTTTGCCTTGATGATAGGAGAATATGAATGCTGTTTGAAAGATAGTACCATTTCTTTGATACATCAAAAAGCACTCTGCAGTAGACTACTACTTTAGTAGGACACTTATAGTCAAAACCAGTATTTGACTATGTTCCTAATGTCATATTACAATGACAGACGCTCAAGGTATATCAATTTAATCTTAGTTCAAAAGGATCTTTCAGTTCTGCTGTAGCGAAGTCAAAATGGACTTTTATAGTTTTTCAGCTTGAAATTGGACAACGAACACCTTTTATAGTAAAAATGAAATGCAGAATATGGCTGAAAGGGTAATCATATTTAGACTTAAAAAATAAAGCACTTGCTACTTGTTTGGCCTAAAGTTTCCAAATAGGAAGCTGTGCCAACAAGAATGAGATTACACAATTAAAAATCAAGTCTTCTCACTACTAAAAGAGAGTGGCTCTGCATTTCTTGTTCACTTGTTTTATAATGTTTAAGGATAATGAATGCTTTGAAATGAGTCCTGATATACCTTGATGGAAATGAGAACTAGGCTCACTTCATAGATGTTTGGCTTAAAAGTTTCGTATATGGCTCAGCATAATGTGAATAAATTTTGAGTCAGCTTGTACTTTTTAAAACTTCATCAGTGTAATCTTTTGTGTTAAAAAAAAAAAAAAGAAAAAAAGAAAATGTTCATTTGTAGAATTACAACATGTAAAAAGTTCTTACAAAGGATAGGTGTTACCAGCCTCTGGTTTCACCAGATTGTAAAAGGAATCCATGTAGTGAGTCATGCAGTTCAGTCACAGTACCTGGCAGCCAATTCATTACTCACAAAGAGATACAGAAATGAAGTGTACACACACTCATCACCAATAAAATGTTTAACAGGTTTGCTTGACTTTAAAAAAATTCCCAAGACTAGATATAACACAGTTCAGGATTCAACTATGTAATTTAAACGACTGGCCCTAGACATCAAAAAACACACACTGCAGATAATGTAGGTTCTCTCCACATGTGTACAGCCTTTTCTAGGTAGCATTGTAACTGTATGCAAAGACAAAAGGTGTGAAATCATCTCACTACAGAAAGCAGGTTTCTTTTCCTGCCAAACACTGCACTTGCATGCTCCTTGTTGTTCAAGTCTTACTATATTTGCTATGTTTGATTGGGAACCCTCATCCCAGGAGGAAAACTGCCTTCCAGCTTCCTCTTTCTCAGATCTATTGGGACCTCTTAGTGGTGGCAACAGTGACCAAAACCCCCAAGCCCTAGCGATTCACAAGTCTGTACAATTTCTCATTTTTCCTTTCCTGTCATGGTTGTAATAATGAAATCTTGTGGAGTATTGTGGAAGTAAACTATCTAACTCTGGTTTGCTTAAGAGGTAGTTTGTGGTCGGGTATCAAACAGACGTGTCGAATTACCTAACTTTAATTTCAAGTAATTGGTGAACAGAACTACCCTCAGGGTTGAGAGAATTATAAACAACGCAGCTCCTGGTAATTTTCTCCCCTCTGGATAGAGCCAAGTGGAAATTGCTGCTAGTGGGTATGTTATAGCTGCTTGTGACATTCTGAGAAGGTGGATATTTGCAAATAATGCAGTTCACTTGACCCTCGCTGCTTGGCAATGAAAGAAAAACTATCTGAAGTACTTTCTTGGGGTTTTGGTAAGCACTATCCTTCTTTCCTGTGATTTCTGCAATGATCATTTAAGTGCTGGCAATAATTTGAGACAATTTATTTTGAATAAGATTTCATATGCGCAGCATTAGCCTAATAAAAAGAACAATCCAGACTTGACCTCAAATTCTGCTCCTTAGCTAACATTATGTCTGCAAAAGAAACAAAAAGCTTATACTGACTAGGCAGAAGAAGAAATAATAATATGCATGATATGCCCTGTATGCATTTTGTTTATCCTAATTGCTATGAAGGGGGCGGTGGGGAAGAAATCATGGGGTTTTCACTTCCCAAAAGATTTTCTCTTGTCAATTCAAAGGGCCTGATTCTTGTATCACTTACACTGTATTTCCTTGACTTGAATGGGTTTAATTTAATTTTATATAGGAAATGTCAACACAGTCTTTTCATGGTATTCTATTCTGGACTCTCAAAATCAAGAAGTGAGGATAATTCAAATCAGTTTGAGATAAATACCTGAGCTCAAGTGGTCCCTTTCAGACCTGATGGATATTAAGTAGGAACCCAGCAGGTCTGTCAAATCCTTTCTTAATATAAACCAGTCAGATTATTTGGGATGTCTCCATCCCTACACTTCATGTGTTGCTCTGTTTCCTCTGCTGCTCTGATCACTGCTGAGACTGATGGGATTTTTGTTGCTTTTATACCAATCTGAACAGCCTATCCACTGGGCCACTTGTCCCCTTACGGGACTTTATGAAACAGTCTGTTGACCATGAAACTAACCACCAGTTGCTGAGTCAGGCTCATATGCAGAAGCAGAGGAATGATGGCCACACCATTTTTAAGTCCATGTTTAGAAAGTTGATGTTTCTGGACTGGTATAGCACTTAACAACATGCATATGGTATCTATTCAAACCCTCAAACTGAAAACCTTGAAAAGCATGCTGCAGACACACAAGCCAAAGCCTGATGACTAAGAACTCAGCAAGCACCAGTCAGAGCGTTGTGACTATCAGGCCACACAGCCCATGGTTAAAGACAGTAGGGCTGAGGTCCCCCATGGTCCGACACTGCACTCCTGAGGAGAGCAGAAGAAAAAGTGACATAGTCCACTATAGGTGAGTTAAAAAAGGCTTTCAGTGTATTAGTGTATTATTGGCAAAGGTGCCAGTTGGTCGAAACTTGTAGACCCCAGATTTTGTGGAACAGCTAAGTATATCAGTGCTCAAAAGAAAAAAAAGCCTTTAGGAAGAGCAAAATGTTCAGTAGACTCTACTTAATATTGCTGTGACTTTTACACGGTGAATTGCTGCTGTTTGTAAGACGAAACAAAATACTAGGGGAAAAAAATAGGGGTTTAATTTTATGTTCTATATCTCTTTTCAAGGCTATTGTTAAGGGATGAAGGCAACCAAGCACCACACTCTAAGGCATTGTATGGTTGTGCCTTGAAATTTTTATTTCAAATAAAAATTGAATTTGAATTCTTACTATAAAAGAGATGAAAGGCATTACTGTGTAGATTGTACATCAACTGCTATAGTAATGAAGAGTGGCAATGCAGGCTCTCTCACTGAACAAAGATTTGGTTTTGCATGATGAAGTGTTTCTTTCAAGCGAGGGAGAAATCAGATACGAGATTTTTTACTTTCTGGTGCCACAGGACATTCAGTGTCTTACTAGTTCAGCAGGTTTTAGTCTCAACTGCTTGTCAGGGCCCGTACTTGCCTCCATTTTGTTTGGTAACTGTTTGTAATTTAACCTGAGATTGTTCTCTTTTATTTGCAAATGGTCTCTGCCTTCCTCAGTTTAGAGTGCCATCCATAAGTGTCTGTGAGCTTGTTTGCTAATGCTTTAGTTATGCTTATGGACAAATAGTTCTGTGCTTGCAAGATAGAGAGTTCTAGATAGATAGACAGACCTCTTTGTCCATAGGGACAGCAATATTTGTGGGGGTTTTGTGGGGATGTCTCTAAGGAAAGCCAAAAATATCCCACGGTCAGTTTCTGTGGGTTTCAGAACGCATGTGAGAGGGTGAGAGTCAAATCTTGGGCTTGCACATCTTGTTTTATTCCAGTTGAGATCAACGGGCAGATAGAGATTTGGCCCCAGGTGCTTTGAGCCTTTCCTTCCTTTTTAACTAGAGCTTGCCTTATCACCCCCAAACTGTTTCAAACTCATCAGCTTTCAACTATGGGAAACAGTGAACAACTGAGTGAAGCCCTGCCTGTTTATGGGAAGCTGCTGCTGTGAGTGTCTGTCCACATCACTTACACCTCAGCCCCACTTCCTTCTGGCAGTACCTGTTAGCAGCACATGGTCCTCAGCAAACCTGCCCCGCCAAAACCTCTTGGTAGGTGCAGGATAGCATTTCAGCTGAAGTGCCTGGGCTTTGACATTTCTTTTTCAGCTGGTAAAAGCTCTCTTTGGTTCTTTCAGTTATATGATTTTTTTTTTCCTTTATTTATTACTGAGCTATCTATGAGCAACTGGAGGAGACAAAACTCATTCTCTGGGATTTTCAAACTTTGAGAAAGCGATAAGGCAGGAGGTTCTGCAAGCTGAAGTATTTCCTTCTTATTTTTGTTCTATTTTATTACTCACTTACTATTTAATGTTAAAAATTCTTACATATAAAATCTTAGTTCCAGTGGCATATTTTCTCCAAACAATAATTCATTCATGTTTGCAGTATAGCTTAAGAATAAGTGAAGAATTTTCAGTTTTCTCTTCTATTCCTTTCACTTCCTTGATAATACAGAAGTAACATCACAAACATACTTTGGTCCTTCCTTACATACTCCTAGCACTGATGATATAAAGCACCCTAAAAATGTGTAAAGCCTCTAAAATGTAGGAGTAGCTTAAAAAGTAAGATATGTTTCTTTGTTTACAGTGATTTTAGAGTTTATATTCATCAAAATTTCAAGCTCTATTTGTTCAATGCATGCTAAAAACATTTTATTCTATACTGAGATCTAAAATGTTTCTGAAAGCACTTGAGTCCAGTAGTTATGAATGTAAAATGATAAAAAACTCACAATGAAACTCTCACAACTATCAGCAGGTCTCTCAGGTTAATAAGCAGAAATTTTTCATCAAGGCAGATTTAAAAAAAATCCTAAAGGCCAAGCAGTTTTATAGTATATATTCAACATTACCATTTTTTACAAAAAAGATAACTAGTGTAACCTACTACATTTAATTTTTAATTAACATTAAAAAATAAGTTTTAGTTTAATCCTGTTCTCTGGTTTAACTCAGTCTTAGTTTATACAGCAGCCTTAGTAGTGCCTCTGTCTTCTGATTTTCCCAGATCTGGTCATTCTGGTTTGATATGCAAGTTCTATAATTCTGTATGAGCCATTTCTCCTGAGGTTTACAGTGATATTCTTTCATTGAGAAAACATCTTTTTCTCCTCCTTCCACTGTACCCCTTTTAAGGCTAGTAAGAAAAATTAGTGTTAAATAAAAAAAAACATGGGGGCTGTGTTTGCAGTGTCACAGAATCACTAAGGTTGGAAAAGACCTTTAAGATCATCAAATACAACCATTAACTTATCACTGCCAAGTCCACCATTAAACCATGTTTCCTAAGCACTACATCAACATGCCTTTTAAATACCTTCAGGGTTGGTTACTCAACCATGTTCCTGGGCAGCCAGTTCCAAGGCTAGACCACCCTTTCAGTGAACAAATTTTTCCTAATATTCAATCTAAAACTCCCCTGGCACAATTTGAGGTAATTTCAATTTGTCCTATAGCTCATTACCTGGGAGAAGACACTGACACTCACCTGGCTACAACCTCCTTTCAGGCAGTTGTACAGAGCAATAAGGTTCCCCCTGAACCTTCTTTTCTCCAGGCTGAACAACCCCAGCTCCCTCAACCACTCCTCCTAAGTGCTTCTCCAAACCTTTAGATTCCCTTCTCTATATATGCTCCAGCACCTCAATGTTTTTCTTGTAGTGAGGGGCTGAGTGAATTGAACCCAGAATTCCAGGTGCAGCCCCATCATTGCTGAGTAGTGATCACACTGTCCTGGACACTATTTCTGATATAAGACAAGGTGTCATTGGCCATCTTGGCCACCTGGGCACACTGTCCAGGTAGAAAACATTCTCAGCCTTTCCCTCATCCACTAAGCAGGTCACCTTGTCATAGAAAAAGATCAGGTTGCTAAAACAGGACCTGTCTTAAACCCATGCTGAATGGGCCTGATCACCTGGTTGTCCTGTATGTGCTGTGTGATGGCACTGAAGATGATCTGCTCCATCACCTTCCCTGGCACCAAGGTCAGGCTGACAGGCCTGTAGTTCACCTGATCCTCTTTCTGGCTTTTCTTGTAGATGGGTGTCACATTTGCCAACTTCCTGGCACTTCCTGGTAAGCCAGGACCAATGATAAATGATGGAAAATGGCTCTTCAACCATTTCTGTCAGCTCCCTCAGTACTCTTGGGTGGATCCCATCCAGCCCCATAGACTTGTGTATGTCTAGGTGGTGTAGCAGCTTGCTGACCAGTTGTCCTTGGATTATGGGAGCTCCATTCTGCTCTCTGTCCTTGTCTTCCACACTGAAGGAGCTGAGTACCTGAGGATAGTTTGTCTTCCTATTAAAGGTTGAAGGAAAGAAGGCACGAATTACCTGAGCCTTTTCCNCCCCCCCACCTCATGACATGCCTTTAGTCCTCCTGAGTGGCCTGCCCCTTCTTCCAAAGGTCATAAATTCTCCTGTTTTTCTGAGCTCCAGCCAAAGTTCTCTGTTCAGCCAGGCTGATCACCCTGGACCAGGGAGGGTCAGAGAGGTAATAACCTCTCACCACTGGCTAGAGGCATTCATGCAGTGCAAACATGAACATGTCCTCTGTCTGAGTCCCACCAAGTTAATAAAGGACATGAAGGGCAATGAAGAGCACTCATTTTGCTCTGGCTGAGAATGAAACCACAGTATTATTTCTTTGCAATCATAGCACAATATCTTTTTCTGCTCTTTCAGTCAGGAAGGCAGCATTATGACTTTGTGGAGCCATGTTTAGTCATACCCATTTTAGAAAAAGTTGGGTTTTTTTCCTTTGATAAAGGTTTTTTTCTGATTACGAGAGAACACAAACTCTGCTCTGCTTTAAGAATGCTTAATGTTCCAGCTTGGAAAGCAAGTTAAAAAAGAGGTCCAAAGGTGTAAAAATCCTACTGGATAACAACAAAGAAAACAAATTCTTATAGCACACAATAAAGCCATGAAGAAAGACAGCAACACAGAAATATTGAGACTCACGTGATGCCAAATTACCAGCCACTCTCCTCTGTCCGTTCAACCAGAGACCAAATATCGTGGCTCTTCATGAAAGGGGCCTGAATTAAGATATATACAGCTCAACCCTCTGGAATACAGTGCTTGAAACAAATATGACTAGGCAGATAGAGGGTGCAGTAAGCAAACTGAAACATCAAAAAAAATTAAGAAGGTAAAAGCAAAAAATCCTTGACATATCACTAAAGGGTGAGAAACTCTCCATGATATAACAATTCTCTGTGCACAGAAACCTCACCTTCAACGATCTTTATAGTCTATATTGTGTATATTATTTACATCTGATCTTTCAGTTTAGTAAAACAAAAAAGTACCATCTGCCCAACCGCACTTTCCTTCCAGGAAATTGAAATGAGAACGGATGTTGTCTTTCGTGCTTATTTTCATTCTTTTTTTTCATGTTTAACTCTTCGTACAGTCAGCATACACTCAAAAAGAAATGTAAACCAACATATTCTTTAGCCACACTTTCCCAGTGCACACAGCAAAGGGTGAAGGAAAAAAAAAATGACAGGCATGGAAACATCAAAAAAATCCGACCTGAAATAGATTTCCGTGCACAGTTATCACAATTAGGCAATGAATGTCCCCACCTTCTATGTTCCTTGGCAGCTGTTTTTTCTTATATGGCATATTAGTCAAGCAGATAGAAAACAACAGCACAGGAGAATAGTCAATTAATCAAAGAGTTATCACTCCTTAGAACAAGATACAGCCTCTACCTTTGAGATTTCTGAAATGTTAGGGGTAACAGAAAGCCCCATCTTTCCTCCCATCCCCCAAATAAGCAGGGTTATGTGCTTGTGCTTATGTATTTAAGCATATATGTTAAAAAGGTGAAGAAGAAAAGCTTTCAGTTATATATTGATGAATAGGTATGGCAGTATGGTTACATAGACTGAGTTGTGGTAGCTGGAATTTTTATGGCAGTCCTCAGAAAATTCTTCAACATCNCCTTTGTCACTATGTTTCCCCCTCCATCTGAAAAAGGATGGAGATTTTCTTTACCTCTCCTTTTGGTGCTGCCGTATTTATAGAAATATTTTTAATTGTATTTTATGTCAGTAGCCAGATTCAATTCTAGTTGGGCTTTGACTCTTCTAATTCCCGCCTGCCCCCCCCC
>VXAD01011941.1:69213-158272 GCA_013399195.1 Dicrurus megarhynchus | reverse complement strand
TTTTTTTTTTTTATGTTGTTATTCCTTGTGTAGTTACAGTTAAGGAGCAATGTGCCTATCAGGCATAAATAGTCAGGCTGCAATCATATGCTCCAGGGAATGCTGCTCTTCCCATATTCCTTTTACAGAAAGTATCTGTATACATGCAGTTTAATCCTCACGTTTGTCTGATCATCTGTGAGTGTCTAGGAAGTAAGGAGGGAGGATGATGAATTGCCTCCAAGATCCTCACCACGCTGGGGTGGACAGAGACTATTTTTGACACCCAGTTTACAGGAGGATAGCCACAGATCCGCTCAAGCCCGCAAAATAACTACAGCAGCTTACTATGAGCTGCTCCAGTGATCCACTATTGTCATGCTTTGTCTTTACCTGACTGCCCCCCGCAATGTTGGATAGGATTCCTCCTTCACCAGATGTGGAGGTTTCCACCTCTGTGTGCCTATGCATTAAGCACACCTCCTAGTGGCTGTGGAATGGGAGGCCAGAGATGGCTCCGAGCACCATCACAGAGCTGCACTGAGTGAATGACAGCTGTGAATCGATGGACTGCTCTTCCCCTTGCCCTTCTGGGTTGTCTACTTTCTCCTTGGCAGAAACACTAACTTATGATATATAATTACAGCCCAGGTTACCATTTACAGTGTGCTCAGGGATTGGTTGCAATACTGAGAATGACCAACTACTAATTTTGGGGTTTTGTGAGAATTCTTATTGCAATCCCAAAAGGCTTTACACAAAATCCAAAAATTTCTTCTGGTAGCAGGAAAAGAGGACACTCTTGAAAAAATGATCCACTGAGTAATTTGGCTTGAAAAAGTTTTTTTTCAGTGCCTGCTTTGTCGCAGTTATCCTGTATGACCCCAATATTTCTTTGAGGGTTTTTTTTTTTGCCTAAATAGTGCAACACAGATTCCAAAGAAAGACCCCAACAAACAGAAAGCAAAATGTATTAGTGCAGATATGAAAGCATACATTGTAGCCTTACTGCTTCTAGTACCCATGCCAGATAAATACCCATGTCTCAGTTTCTCTGAGGCAAGGGTATATATCCTAAAATGTATTTTGAATCCCAAATCCTACAAAAAAGTATTCGAAATAAATTAGGTGTCTAAGTACTTTTGAGATGTAGGCTTCTAGACCTTCATTCCCCATGTCTAAAATACAGATAATAGATGCTCTTCCTTACCCAGATGGCCTAAGGATATTCATTAATCACATTAAGATTGTGAGGTGCTCAGCTACTATAAATAGGAGTTTCATGATCTTCAAAATGGTGGTTACCTAGGAGATATATAGATCAACATATCCCTACTTTCCTTTGCCATTCCTTGAGGATAGCATGGCCATGCTTTTTACTGATCTGCAATCTCCAGCTCTTACTGCTGCTCTGGCCAGTGCCAAAACCACAAGTAGAACATGGCTACAGAAGACATATAAGCTGTGTTTTCTAATTTGTGGACTTTCCCCCTCCTCTCTTTCCCATAAGTGTAGAAAGTCTCAACTCTCTGCATTATCAAGTAGTAGGCTTTGAAATGCCCTTCTGGAAATTTTAACATTTTTTTTTTAATTGGAGTAGTGCAAAGTAAAAAGCTTGTAAAGCTATCTAGTTCTACGCTGATCTTTAGCTCAATGATAAACAACTTTGCTCACTTAAATCAATTTTATGTAAAAACAACAGTGAAAGCTGAGTGTTTTGCATGTGGAGAACCTTTTTGATGGAGAAATTGTGCAGCAGAGGAAGCAGAGAATCAGGATGTACCACTGTACTGAGAATTGCTCAGCTCTATGATATAGACCCTGAGCTGCTAACAGATATCCTTCTTTAGCTACAAGACTGTGCTTTTGGAGTAAAGAAGATCACAACTCCATCTGTACTGTTGCTGTGATGTACTGAGTGGGAGTTGTGTACAGGACAGTGAGAACTGTGAAGTTCGAAAGTGGCCATGGATTTATTATAAAGAGAACTCTCGAGCTGTTTGGTGGTGGTTTTTTTTTTTTTTAAGCTTATCTTGAATGAAGCTTTTAAAGTTTTTGATGTGGTCAGTTAACTATCTGAAAAATTGTTTCATTGCTTTTTTTTTTTTAATTTTTTAGATGCTAAGCAGAATCCCAAGAGCAAATATACCATGTAATGTGGCTTTTTTTTATTTTCATGACACTTTTTGATTAGAAGTGGAAAACATCTGGTAAGAAAGACTAACAATATGAGATTTATATGCCAGCATCCCAAACTCAGATGCTACCTTTTGCAGGTTGACTATGACTGACTTGGTAAACAAGGATATATCCTAAAGAAATTCATAGCAAGGATCTGAAACTCCTTAGCTGAATTTTATGGATGTTTCCAATAGAGAGTTTCAGGGATTTAAAGCCATTTAGAATGTTGATATGGGCTTGGATCTGATTCTAATGTGATTTTCAACTCCTTGTGGAAGAATGTAAGAAAGCACACCTGGACAAGCCAACAGCTGGTTCAGCCCAGCGCTCTGTCCCCAGGCACCACAATTGCCACTGCTTGTTAGAAAAATCCCAAAAAATGTGGCAGCATCTTGCAATCCAGTCCCATCCACAATGATTGGATTAGGGCTATTAGAGGGTACACCTTCGTTTAATCCATTTAGCATCCCTTTATGGACCTGTGGTCCATGATAAAACAGCCAGATTTAAAGCCCCTTAAAAAACCAGAAATCCTTTGGGGGAAACCCTGGCAAGCTCCTTTAGTCTGCTATTACTGTTGGGTGCTGCTTTAATCCAGGAGCTGCAGTGGCTCTGTGCAGCCGGAGCAGAGCGCGACGGGGATATCGCTGTCATGTGAATGAGCTGTCCCAGTACTGCACAGCCTGCTCTCTACTTTGCGCAGAGACACATCAATACTGAATATAGTGTGTTAGCAAAACAGAATGGAAATCTTTCAGGTGAAGAATGGCTTCACTGATTGCTTTACTCCACCAGAATGGGGTGTGTTTTCGGGCATTCTGATAAATGTGTGCTATTTTTCAGCCATTCAGTGTGAAGTGCTGTAGGTTTCATATAAACTTTTATTGCTCACCACAGGCATAGAAGGATTGATTACATTGTTTGGGGATTTCCTAACTTCTGAGGCTGCCTTTTTAGCCAGGCTTAATACAGTGTAAAAAGGGAACAAAATGCTACAGTGCTACTCAGTAGCCCGCTTTCTACCTTTGCATTTTTAGGACCAAGCCTTCTGGTTTGGAATGGGGTAGACAACACCCAGCCTTATCCACATGATTTCTGACCATCTCCAATGCCTGAACGTAGCTGGATTGCTAGTGATGAGTATGATGACGTCTTGCAACTATAGGAATAGGGGACAGAATTTAAGGGTTATTTCATTTTAATACTTATACTTTGGACAAATTGTGATCCTTTCTGAAAAGGAAGCAAAAGACTGATCTTGGAATTGGGGTGCTGTCAGTGTCTGAAGCTTACAAGACAATTTTGGTGAGTCTATGCTGAAATTTCCTTCATGTGGGGAAATCAAGAGCAGCTGATAACTTTTTTGAGGCAAACAGCTTAATATGCTCATGGGGGGATTCCTCTGAGTGGGGCACATTTATGCTGAGCCCTAACTGTTAACTCTTAGTAAATTTATAAAATACCTTAGGGTTTCTGAATCAGTTACCAGAGATATCACCTCTCTCCAATTCTGACTTAATGAACTAATCATGTTTCACCCATTCCCTTTTGAATTTTCAGACCTCAGGCTTACTAGAACTCAGTTTTAGCAGTTCTCAGGTCACATATTCATCTGGGAATTTTGTTTTTCTGTATAATAATTTTTACTTTATCTGTGGGGACAAACATAAAAAATCAAACTCTTATCATTATATAAATTCCTTTTAATTTTTAGTAGGACTAGCTATAGCCCTCACAAAGCCATCAACCTGGATTTCAACTACATCAGAACCTGAATACACTCAAATTGTACTGTAGTTTCATGTAGGATTCTTCTCACCACTATTTATTAGTTATGCAGCACTCTAGTCTATTCTTGATTACTGGGCAAATGTCAGAAATATCTCCGTTAAAATGAATGTTGCATTTGTTGGTAAAAATCTAGCAAAAGGAGACTGGTGCCCTAGGCATTATGAAAAATACAGGCTTTCAATAAATAAATAATTCAATTCAATTAAAACAAATGTCTGTCCTGATGTACCATAGTTTCTAATTTCTTTAATAAGCATTCTTGGGAGGTGTTTATCAGAAGTGATCCTCAATAAAATCCTAAAGGAAGGTTCTGTCAGAAAGCAGAAGTTGTGATGTCATTTTACTTTTCTGCCAGGGAGAGTGGTGTAAAGCTCCAAGACAATTCCAGCTCAGAATAAGCTTGCAGAGTTGATGTTGTGTATGGAGCTTGGACTACTGGTACACACAGGATCCTCCTTCCTGGAAATGCCTTGCTCAGAGAGACACAGTGGGCAAAAAACAAGATAAGGAGCTAGGGAAATATGTAAATCCTGTGCTACTGTGTCTACTGATGGCCTTAGCTGTGTGCAAAGACACTGATGCACTGAAGTTGTTTGTAGCAGCCTTGGCTAGCTCTGCACACTCCCAGACTCCCACCAGGGAAGCCACAGACACAGCCCAGTAGACACAGCACTGAGCCAACTGGCTGTGCAACTGTCTATTTAGGTCTCTGAACCTAATATTTCCTACTGGCTACTTGCCTCTGGAGGTTTAGCAACAGCCTCTGTGCACAGATATGAGGATAGAGTTTGTGCTCTATCTGCTGGCCTGAGAACAGGATTTTCCTCATACATTCCTGGCACCTTTATCACCTTCCAACCTAATACTATACCCCTAACTTAATCCAAAAAACAGGGTGACTCAACAGACTTGCATTAAAAACCCCTGAGGGAGGTTCACCATTCTGTTTTTCTGCTTGAATAGATATGTGGGAGGGTAACAATGTGTTGAAAAGTGAGAACATTTAGGCACAGAATCTTCCCAAGAGTGAGTGCTCACACTGCCTACCAAAGCAGCTTGAGGGCAGAATCTGGCCCTTAAATATTGTCAGACATCTGGGCAAACACAAACAGTTTAGCTCAAACTGCCTCCATTTCTCCTGCTCAGAAAGACTTCAGTTGACAATGTCAATTTTTGAAAGTAAAGCCTGGGTGAATGATCAGATCCTTACCCTTCCTTTCCTCTGAAGGGAGATCTGTAGTCTTACTTGAAACCAGCCATCAACTCAAACTGAGATTTGCAGGATACAAACCAGACTTATGCTGATGCCCCAAAACTCAGATCTGGATCTAGGTTTGAAATGGTGAGACTGAGAATGGAGTAAGAAGCCACCTAATCCAAACCCACATAAATCCATATATCTCCCTTTTTAAAAAAACTTATCAATGCACCACATTGATTTCAGCTTATAGAAATTCCTTTAGACATTTTTCATGATAGATTAATTTGACTTTGTCTCATTATTTACTCTTCACATGCTGTATCACACAGGTGTGTGATATTTTCTACAGAAATTCTTCACAGAGCCCTAAAGGAGAGTTCATCTGTAGAGTGTGCACTATGCTACAGCCAGCAAAAGGGGAAAGAAAGAAAGGAAGCAGAGATGCAGAGAAACTGGTGCTTACAGAGTTGCCAAGTACTTTTAATTTACATAAATGACTTAATGATGATTGTACGATATTTAAAATTACTGCCACCCACCAGAGATGCCTTAAAACTTTTATCAATATGTCACTTTTACTATCTATTTGATTGTAAAAATGTGGAGATCATTGGGAAAAACATAGCTTGTTGTCAGTCCCTAAAACCCAACTCTGTGACCCTTCTGGATTAAAAAAAAAAAAAAGTAGCAACAAAGATCCTTCTACTAGTATCAACACGACTTACATTTACATGAACAAATAAGCTGTTTCACACAATGGAAACAAGTAATAAACTAGGACAAGAACTGTGACCAGCCTGGGACCTATTAAAGACCCCTCTGGACCTGGCAGGAATCTGCTTTTTCTATCTCAGGGACAATCTCCCCGCCACCCTCCAGGTCTAATTACCTTTTTAAATTCATATCTAGAACCACAGGCTGCCTCATGGGATTAAGCACAGTATGCTTTGCAAATTGAAAATAAGATAGCTGTTAGGAATATATACTTGCCTCTATGATTACAGCAACAAACAATGGCAAAACACTAATTTACATCTATTATAACGGTGAAAAAAAGCTCAGGATTTTCTTTGTGTTATAGGCAAGAGATAAATCTGCAAAGGTGAGATTCTAAGAGGTGTAGGCTCTAATGAGGGAGATTCTCTTGCAGAGCAGGTAACTGGCAGGATGACATCAACTCAAAGTTATGAGGATTCAGTATATCATTAAATTTATTTACCATAAAATGGATTGAGCTTTTTTTTAATAGCAAAACTATTCATAAGGAGAGGAAGTTTTTATATATCTGTGGGTTGGAAGGCATTTGTGTGGGGTGAAACAGTGCAGAGCAGTTGCAACAGAAATCCAGTCATGCCTGGGTCTAGGATTTTTAAAGGTGTTTTATCTAGTAGAAATGAATACAGCATTTACAAATTGAAAATAACTCTGTAAACTCAGATAAGATTGTCTTGGTAATATTTTACCAAGGAAGCAGCTCACCACTGCTTACTTTCAATTAGCCATCTAAATCATAGCCTATACAAAAAGCAATCCCTGCTGCCTTGCAGTAATAAAAAAGAAAAAAAAAAAAAAAAGGAAAGAAAAGAAAAGAAAAGAAAGTTAGACTAGTTCCTAAGAGTTTTGATTCATGTTGCTGAATATGGAAGATCTGTAATCTTCTCCTTGGAGTCTATAGTTTAATGTAACTGCTTGGAAGTACTTCCCTTCTGCTGCTGGCAAAGATATTTTTTTTCTGAAATGCATGGTGATACATTATAGATAAACCTTCACGATTAATTTTGTTTTGACTTTAACTTCTGAATAAGAATATAAGCTCCAAAGTAGTTTCTCCCCAGATAGTAACTATGCTGTTATTTTTGGATCATATTGTAGTAGACATTTAGAGAAGCCTAAATTTAGAATGAAAAAAAATTAAAAAATTGATTGTCATCAAAAGTTTTAGCTGTAAAATAAAAGGTGGCGCTTTTTTTTTATATTAGTTATCTGCAATGAATAATGAATAGGCAAGTTCTTTGGAATCAGTATTCAACTTCACTGGTTTAAAAAATCCACAGAACTAAAAGTCCTGGAGGGCTGATTGGTCAAACTCACAGGCTGAATTTGTATCTACACCTTTTCAGTGATTTACTGGTAGTGTGCTGACAAATTTGAGGAGCCAAGCAGGATGGCATAGGAGCCCTTGCTGCGACAGTGACTTTGTGAGGGTACGATACTGCATAAAAATGAGAATTTAGACAATTTCAATAATGTGAAGAGATGGTTAAGAGCCTGAAGAATAGACAGAGTTGTTGTAAATCATTACATGTAGCATTTTTTCAGCAGCTAAATCTGATTCATGAGTTTGTCTGAAAATTAGTTTCCCTTCCTTGTCTCTGACAGTTTTTTAACTAAAGTACTCTTTATTTTTGCCCAGTTCTTCAATTTCTATTATAGGTTTTTTCTCATTTCTGTTGAAATGCATTTAACCTGGACATACTGGCTGAAAACTGTCTTGAACCTGTCACCTGTTGTGGTTTTTTTTTCTTTTTTAGTGGTTCTGGGAGGAGCTTTAAGACAGGTAGAATGCCCAGATCGTCTGAATTACCAGCAAAGCTCCACCAGTTTCACCAACAAAGAGGAATTTTTTTATTCAAAAAAATATTAAAATTAAAAATTACCTCTGTGCCATTATACAATATCTACAACATACTGTATACAAAGGCTTTTGGAAAGGTGGGTGCTATGAAATACACCTGAATGATTTTACTTGCCTTCATAAAAGGATGAATGGTGCTTGCACCTCCCTGAAAGCTGTTAGCCCCAGGCAGGAAAGGAGCTTTTCACTCTCCATCATTGTCTTCTGTTTAATAGTGATTTACTACTAGCTAAGCACATGCCCAGCGTTTTAAAGCTGGTCGAGTGTCCCATTGAAATCAAGAGGCTTGTTATATGCTGGGATTACTCCTTGCTGATGAGTCAGGTTGATGTTTCACTGCCTTGCTGAAGAAAGATCTGATTATTGAAGAATAATTTGATCAGCAATTTGGTCACTTAAGACAGGGAAACAGTGTTAGGGGTTTTTTTGCTTTTTTTTTTTTTTTTACTTAAGACATTCAAAAATTACAGTAATGAATTGGATATTTTATCCTTAAACAAAAGTAAATTTTATATAAACATTCAGAAAAATTCAGATATTAAGAAGCACAAATTCACAAACTCCAAATTTCTGCTCCATCTGTCGATTCCCTATTATTTCTGCCTATCTGCATCATTTTGTTGTATGACTTCCCTGAAGCTCCATCTACACCTGCAGGGGAATCCTGCTCAGATTATGGTAGTAGTTTCTCCTCCTGCAAAGAAACTGGAAACATCTCAAATATTGCTGTGAGTACTACCTGAAGTGCACCTTGCAAAGGTTTGCTTGCTGAGCACCGGGCATTTTCAGCCACAGGCATTGATCACAGCCAGCCTCAGGGTCAGGTGTGTGGTGCAGGTGGGCTTCATCTGATCCTAACACATAACAACTCCTCTTTGCTACCTCTACGGCTCACATGGTGCACAGGACCATTGTACAAAAGCAGAGACAGGCAGGGGGAACCCATATGAAAATGCAGTAAGAATTTATTTTATAAAGAATTTTCTGTAAGCCTCATGAAAAACAGAAACCCATAGGCTGTTGTAAATAGTCTACTGCAGATGTTCATTTGGAGGATACACAGACCTAATTCCTAAAGCAAAGTTGTTTAAAAAGTGAGAGGAACTAAGAGTGAGAAGCTGAGCCAGACTATTGCATTGATAATATTTTTGGGGGTTTTTTTTGATGTGATTTCAGCTTTAATTTTTGTCCTTTTTTTAAGGACAGCCATTCATATTGCAGTGAAATAGAAGTGGATTTATCCTATATATGCCATAAGCTGAGCTATAGCACAGCCATCCAGCTGTGATCTTTCCTGTACCTGAGAAACATCTCAACAAAATCCCATGTGTATTATATGGTATATATGGACAGATTTGTACCAACTCTGCATTGTTACACTTGACTTGCTCTTTTTTTTAATTATGTAAAAAAATCACATTAAGCTGAATCTAATTACTGCAATGTATATTAGAAGCAGGGCACCATCAAAATTTTATTTAAATTAATCAGGTTTTGATTTAAGATATTAAATTCAAATTAATCATGTAAAAATGGAAATGATCCTTGACGTGCTTCCAGCTGTGACTTCAGTCTGTTTTCTCGTGTGAGTCACTTTCGGGATGTCTTGGGGGGAACATTACGAAAATTCACGCCGGTGCTATTTCAATTAGAGTTATTTAGCAGGACAGATGTAAAGAATACGGTATAATTAAGAAGGAGCTGATGACACGGCTACAGATTTTCAGGATCAAAAAAAAAAAAAACCTGCTACTGAAAATTGACTACTGGTCATGTAGTCCAAGTTCAAATATGCTGGGGTTAAGCACTCATTAATGATGGAATGAGGTCTTTAGATAGACCGTTGAACTCTTCCTCTGCAGAATTCTGCCCTGGAAATAACTTTGAAGCTTCATTAGCAAGCAGATGATACCTGATAACATAATTTTAAAATTCTTAAAATAATTTTCCTCCCCTTGGTGCCTAATCCTTTCTGGCCAGCTAACTTCAAAGGCCTTCAGAAAAACCTAGAACTGGCATATAAATGTCGATATAAAAGAGGCATTACATATATATGTACATGTACACACTCAAAGCATTGTTAAAATCATGATGAATACAAGCTGCCAGGACTGCTATAATTTCTTCCAGCACTGTTAGTCCGTGCTACCTGCATGCTTCCTGACTGAAACGACAAAGAGGATGGGGGCTTTCCCACACAGATTCCTGACTTAGTATTTATTTATAGCTCTTTATACCATCAGTATTTCTACTGTGAAAAGTGATGTGCACATTGTTTTTCTTAGTCAAGAATAGGGTAACACAAACATTTTTTCTTATATCCTGTAATAGTATGGAGCATAAACTTGGGAAATTATTTTACAAATTCTTTCACCTGAAATTAAATCTCCCAGGTAAAGCTCTCAGACTTTCCAACATGAAAAAAGATCACAGAGACGACATCCGTTCCTTCTTGTACTTACAGATCACCTGAAAATATGTGTATTTAAACATGCTTCTTATGGTTGCAATCCAGGGCTCTCAGTATCTGTTCCCCTCCTACTGAGTAATAGTAAAAGCCAAGTTAAATTTAAAAAATGCTCAGTACATTGTGTACACCCATAATTCTAGATTAAATATTGATCTCCATGATGTTTTTTCCATGTATTTTGCAATCTTCCTCTTCCCTCACCAATGTCCCATTGTCACTTCCCTCTGCAAAACAGCATACAACTGAAAATATTTTCTACGACTAAAACATTGTTTTTAACTGAAAGAAAAAATATAGTGTATGAGAATAAAATAATTTAAATAACTAGCTCTGGCATCTTTCAGAAGCAGATTCTAGAATCTGTAGAAGCCTTATTTGCTTTTTCAGGGCTGCCATATGGTTCAGCAAGGAGCTGTACCCAAAGGAGGAGCAATGCACCAGACCAAACATGCCTGGCTATCCACAGTGGATTGGCAGTAAACAGCATATTACACTTACCACAGCTTACCTATTATGCAGATTTCAAGGCAGGAAACTGCCTGCAAAACAAGTATACAGTGAGCATAAACTTTTTTGTTATTGTGATAGTTGATGGTGTTGTTGTTACAGCAGGAGAAATAATATGATTCATTGATGGTTTCTGCTTCCTACTCATAAGATATAAACCTACATAATGATTGTTCTTTAATAGTATTTAAAGATATTTTTAAACAAACTGTGTGGGAGTTTAAGATAATAATGGTTTCGGTTTTTCAGGAAGCACTTTTTGGAAAAGTGTATGACTATTTTAATATTAAAAATGGTCCCTCAAAAGAAACAATAATGCTGTAAGTAATTTGCAAGAAAGAGTATGATAAAAATATGTTCAATTTATTCACTTTTCCATTTAAAATTTATTTTTTCTTTCGGCATAACAGCTGGAAAGAACAATCTTTTTTTCCATAGGCTAGGCTGTTGCTTGAATGACTGAAATGCATTTTCCCAGGAGAGATGCACAGGTTCATTTCCCATCTGGGTATTTTTCCCCCCTCCTGTTTCCACCTCCTCTCCTCCAGGACCAAAGCAGATTGGTAATGAACCATAGGTTTCCACTGATATAACTCCATACACACCTAAGACATATGTCAAACACAACAGTGCTCTGTGTGAAGTACAGATCAGCCCAAAGATGTCTGTGCTCCTCTTTCTCAGTCCTTCCCCTGGGCCTGTGTGAGTGGGCTCCAGTAACCACATTTGTAGGATGAAGACGCATGGACTTCGGACAGGTATCTGGTCAGCTAGGAGCTGGGGTTAATCACCTCAGGAGGGAGAGCACTGATTCCTGTAGAGTTCCTGAGGGAAGAGAGTTGGGTGGGGGAGCACAGAGACGGTATGGGACGAGAACAGGAACAGTCCTCAGGGCAGTGAAGTCTCTCTCCTTACCAGGGGAATGGCCTTGTCCACATGGTAAATAGCATGTCTTCTCCAAGGCAGTCACTGAGCTGTTGAACCCATTTGCCAGTGAAATGTTATGTGTTGCCAGCATAGTAGGGAGGGCTAAGAACCCAAATTGTGGGGAAGTTTTATTTTAATGAAGTAGAAGCTGAAACTCTGAACTGGGACTTCTTATGATGATGCTCAATTCACAGATTTTTTGCACAGTCCTGGTGCTATTCCATAACTCTTCTCAGTTCAGTCTCTGTGGAAAAATGGCCGCAGGATGAATATGCCTTTCTTGTCTCTTTCCAGCCTGGTTAGACTGCAAACTCTTTGTGTCGGTGAAGGACTATGCATTTCTCAGTGCATTGTGTACCAAGGCTTAGTTAAAGCTAAAACCAATAAGGTATGCAAATAATATTGGTAATAAACACTACTATTTCTGTATCATCTCAAAATTATCGTGCTCTAACATTTTTATGGAACCTCTGTCACAGATGGGGACTTTCTCAATCAAAGAGCATTTCATTGACTTGTCCACAGCCTTAATACCAATCAGTGAGAGAGCATGGGTCAGATCTACTAATTTGTGGTGTTTCCTCTTAATTTTGAAACACTGTCAATATATTTTGGTTTAGTATATTTGTATTTAATTTATTTGCCTTACCCTAAATGTATAAACTGTTGGCTATTTCTCATTGGTTTATAACTACAGTGAGACAGATAAAATATAAAGCCATGACGTGTCATGGGACTCTGGAATTGACATGAAGACTAGTTAGTGTATATGAAAATTGTGTATGGAAATTCTGACATTTGCAGCTGGAGACTTCATTCTGTGCATGTGTTGAGGTGTTTCTCTCCAGAGGCCATTGACACAGGCACTTGGGCTGACTCAGCAGGAAAATCTGGTACTTTGGGAGAATTCTCTTGAGAAAAAGAGGTGTTGCAAAGGTGAAACCAATATTTTTACCAGTCCAGCCCCTTTTGGAAAGCAATTTTGTACAGCACAATAAAATTTGGGTCCTGTAGTCAGTGCTTTCATTCCTTCTAAGGAAAGAAAGAAACCACACATAATATATTACAGAGCAGACATGCTAATTTTAAAAGTGATTTTCCAGGCAACTGAGCATGTCCCATGGGTTCCACCTGCAAGCTGAATGTTTATGTTTAACTTTGGAAAAATCTTTTTTAGGCTACTGAGAGATGAACATGGCTGTGTAAATGCGTATTTTAGAGGCCTTGGAAAGCTCCCCCTCACTAAGTGATTAAAGCCATTTTCAGAGGAGAGGTAATCACTGCCCAGCTGTGAGCACACCGTACACCAGTGGAAGAGCCTGGGTGTGTCACCTCAAAGCAAGCAGTGGGCTAAGGACACCAGGAGAAATCTGCATGTTCAGCACATCTCTGTACAGAAAACCGATACAGTACAGTACTTAAACCACCCAAAATACTGAGCTTGGCTGTTAATTAAAAAATCAGGTCCCTGATTCCAAGCCACTCTGCTCTAAGGAGTAGTAAATATTGACACAGGGTAGAAGTCAATGCTGCGAACCTTTCACTGTGGACAGCTAAACAGGCAGTGTAGTCAATTTTCCAAGTTGCATCAGGAATCATGCCATCTTTGGTGTTGTTATTAACACCTGTAGGATTTAAAGAAAAAAACCTTCTTTATTTTATTTTAGCAATATGTGCATTTATAGCTCTTCTGTTTGCCAAGAACAGTTTGAAAAAAAGGAATGTTTAAAAGTTCAGTAGATTTTATTTTAAAGCAAATATTTAAGATGGGCTTTAAAATATTGTGATTTCTACACCAACTTCACATTATTTTGGGAGCTGATTCTGTATTTTTGAATATTGATGGCTGTCAATTTGGACAAAATCAGAATGCAGTTCACATCCTTAGCTAGGTGAGTGAGTGAAGTATTGGATAAATTTGAAATTGTAATTGGATGCCTTAGATCTGCATCTAATTCATGTAACTTATGATTAATATAAATTAACAAATGACAAATCATGCTACATTTCTATGCACATGAAAAGCAAAAAATCTGTAACCTACAGGATATTCTTCTAACCCAGAGGAAAGTAAAAATTCTAAACCAACATAATTCTGGAATCTTCTCTTTCATGAACGCAGTCAAAGTACTATAGAATTGCACAGGATTTAGTTCTGGTATTGAGCTTTTTTAGACTAGAAGATTCCCAAAGTCTGCTCAATGTAATGTTAGTACAGACAATAATTCAGACGAGTTTTTAGTAAGTTTCTCTGGTTTTGATGCTTCTTCAGCTTTTGGGCCCTGATAGCAAGTAATTATGGAAGCACTTCTAATTTCTCACTGTAGGGGAGAGAGGTGTTTGAAATTCACACTCTTCCAGTCAACTTTGATTGGATGTAAGGTAATCATTTGGGGTTGAACAATGCATTAAAGAACTTTGGCAAAAATGAGATGTCCTCTAGAAAAGAAAAGGGAAGTTTGGCTGGAGGTGTTCAAACAGGTCCACGAAGACAGGTGTCTGTACCTGTGCAGAGAAGTTTCTAGAATTAGAGATACAGTCCAAAATCAGAAATCTGTATTAATTTGCCCTCCAGATTAGAAGTCACAGGGAATCTTCTTATTTATCGTTAGAATGATAAAAAACAAGGTTGATCAGAATAGGTTCTTGTCAGTTTTAAAGTACGAAAAACATAATCTGTGATTTGTAAAAATCACCTTAAAATGTTAAAAATCCATCCTAATTGAGGCTTTGGTTCACTTTATTTTTAAACACAATAATTCCTGTCAGCTAGCCTCAAATTAAATATTGCAAAGTCTTACCATTTTCCCGTGTAGAAGACACAACTCTAGATGGGTTTGTTTTTTGTCTGGATTTCCTATCCTTCAATTTCTGACGTGTTTACACGAGGGTATTTTTAGGACTTTATATTTTCCTAGTTTAGTAGCAGCAGAGTGCTGTGAAGAGCTTAACAATTCTTTGGATCTTTACAGTATCTTAACCTGAGAGAGCAGACTCCTAATTATAAATTAAGTACAAGCTGAAGCCTTGTCAGAGAGATTTTATTATCCTGATTGCATCAATTTTGACCCTCTGTGTGGCTACGTTTTTTGGGACATCAGGAGTCTAACAACTGAAAACAAGCAGAAGACAACTGCTTTTGTCTCACAGAAGTCTCTGGATATATTTAGAAATTTAGCCTTCAAAGTAAGCTGTTTTGCTGGTACTATTGTAAGATGCACCATTTCTCAGTAGGACCCACATGTTTGCCTTAATCTGATAGAGTTCTCCTTTTTGTTCTTAACCTACTTCCTTTCCAAGAGGTAAGGGAACTTTAGCAGCAGCCGCCAATAGCAAATGAAGTGGGAGGAAGCAAAGAATGAAAAATAGGCTGTGATTTATAAAAAGAATGTAAAAATCTGTGATTATATAATGATGTACAGAATATGCCAGCTACCAAAGAAAACTATGACATCACTGTTAACTTAGTGAGCTCCCTATTTATCACTGCTCTGGCATAAAGACAGCTTTTGAAGTAGTTTGAAACACATCATCTTTAAGTTACATATTGAGAAATGATCCCTCAATCCAAACTGAAGTCCAAAGTGAAGAGAGCTTGTTATCTGAGGTAAAGTCATCAATCCCAAGTTAGCTTTTATTTATTCTTGTTTAAATTAGAAAATGAAATGAGATTCCTTACAGAGGTAGAGTTTGATGTGGAATGTCCCCTGGAGTTTTTGAATTAAGAAAATAAACTAATGGAAGGTGGATTAAACCAAAAGACTTAGTTGTGAATCAATGTTAAATAATGACCACATACAACAAAGAGTTCTGAAAACCTAACGGCTCTTAGTAGGGGAAAAGTCCTTATGTAAAAATATGGGCTTTGCCTCCTGTGGATAAAAGAGCAAGGGTTGGAAAACAGACCTGTAACCTTAAATGATTTCTCTGCTGCTCTGCAAGGACAGAGGGTAGCAGCTGTGACCCCTCACTCCCCATCCTCCTGCTTTGCCGCTTTGTGAAGCCAGTGGGGCTGCTGCACTGGGAGCCCTCCCGGCCACAGGTGAACAGCCTCGCCATCTGCAATCCTCAGTAGGCCAATCAAGCTGGCCCTGCGTGAGGTAAGACGGATAGTTTCCCTGTGTACCCCAAACTCCCTCTGAAATTTCAGCAGATCAATGTTGCTGTGGTTTTTAATTACCCCTCTGATTCATCATTATTTCATGGACTTACACACGCCCTGCAGGACACGGCATCACAGAGCACAGATAAACAGCCACTGAGCCCTGGTGCCCCTTGAGGTGCTGCAGTCACCCTCCAGAGGGGAATGTCACGGTGGCAAGCTCCTTTCCCTGGGTAAACTGACCTCAGGGTTTCCAGGCCGGTTTCAGCCTCAGCTGAGACACAAGAGCAGACACTTCACCTCTGTGTTCTGGGGTAAGAGCTCTTATATTTCATAATAAAACTTATTCCTGTCACCAAGTGCAGGCACAGAGATCAAAACGGATGGTGGGGCTTCTGCTCTTCCCACTTCTTTTCTGAAGAGGAAACCAATCTATCCTTGCAGTTCCTGTGCAGCAGTAATCCCTAAATATTTGAGCATAGTGCAGCATAGGGTCCAGCCATAGAAGACAGAGAAGGCATCCTGAGAGTTGCTCAAACAGCCCTGGGTTCTAAAGTACTCACTGCCTTGCAAAAAAGAAACACTTCCTGAAGTCTACCTGCAGCATGGTCTGCTTCAGAGGTTGTTCGGACACATGTTGGCAGTGGTATCTGATGGACAGACATAAAGACAGAATACCTCTCTGTCCTTTCTTGTTCTTCCCAAAATCCGCTGGTTATGTACAGTGCCAAGAGAATGGAGCAGCTTTTTCAGTTTAATTTGTGAGCCAATGGGGCTTATCAGGGAGACAGCACTTATCATGTGGGGAGCACAAACCAAACAGGGCTGTGGGAGGGAATATATGATGAAAAATATCAAATTTTGATTGGAATTCTTTAGTAAATTAATAGCCAAAATGTAGTTTTTGGTCAATGAAGAATGCCAATATCACTGTTAATTGATATTGGGGTGAAAAATCATAAACTGCGGCCCTTGGAAGATGATGGATGTCTGCCACCATGCTTGCAATGTAGCGTGCAGTAGCTTTCTGAGGTAAAGCACTGGGATCTGTGCATCAGCAGTGCAAATTCTCCCTGAGGGGGAAGATCAGCCTTCTCAGACCACCACTGCAGAGGAAGACAGAAAAGACAGGGCAAAACACAAGTGCATGCTCTGTAGAAGCAAGCAGACCCAGGAGAGAGCTACTCACACCTCTCTGCATCAACCATTCATGGTAATTCCTTCCTAGCAGCAGAGAGATGAGAGACCATGACACAGAAGATGCTTCAACATGTAGCTGTAGGCATGTGAGCAGTAGTCTTGTTGGGAGTGATTCCATGTGGGTTTCACAAGCACACATCCCTGAGCCTCTTCCACTGCTCCTTGTGTGGTGCTTGTATGGTCAGTGACCGCAGTGTCGCAGAGACCTGGAGAGAATGGGCAGAGGAGGAGCTGCCTGCCCTGCTTCCACACACAGATGCTGCACAGTGGACATGAACTTCTCCAGTTCAGGAGGTGTGAGGAAGAAAATGTCTCTCTCAAAGCTCACTGAAGATCAGTGGATGTCTTTCCATTCTGTAATGTCTTTCTGTCCATCCTGCAAATGATGGGTACAGCTGCTGCCTCAACAGACCTTTGACTAAGCATGGGAGAGGTACTGTGTTGGCTGGAGTTAATGGGAATAGGAACCCCCTCGGCAAATCTGCATGTGCTAAGCATGATAAAGCAGTATCTGTGTAAAAAGGCTCAGTGGATGGAAGCAAAGGAGATGATACTTCCTCACTCTAGTTCTGGTTCAGGTGTTGGACATCCCATGCAGAAGCTAATGTGTTCTTTTCCAGTGGCAGGTGATATGAGAAGAGAACAGGCTAAGCTGCTACTTTCACCAGTGAAAAAAAAAAAGAATTCAAGGCTTGACTCTGGGCAGCTCTGTGCCCTTTCTTTCCCTCAAAATGTACTGGTTGAAGAGACTCTCTGTTCTTCCCATGCTAAAAGCAGTATCTGTCCTTGGGTAGCTGGCACTAGCTGACATTGCTCTGTGGATGGGTGTGATAAGGACAGTTATGAGACTGGGATAAGTGAATTTCACATTCCTATTGGGAAGGAAGAAGATGAATACATTTCGTTTTACTCAGGAAAAGGGCGCTTCATTAGTTATATAGACCTGGGGTGGATCTAACTTAATTTTACTGATACCAGGAGAATAAAAGCAGGTGAAGATGGGATGACCTAAATGCATAGAGCAAGGAGTGGCTTTATGTTAATGAGGATGAGAGCACGGAGTCTAAAATTGTCATGTGAAGGCAGCTTGAATTAATTTTTTGAGAGGAGGTATTAATTATTGAGTTGTGGGCAGAAAAATTCATTTACTTATTAAAGCTCTGTGTATCTGGAGTTGATTCTTGGAATGAAGATAATACATGCAGTTGACTCGTTCCACTGGGACTGCACGTAAGGCTTTGATAATCACTGCCTGACTGGATGAGATGCAGCCATGGTTAGACAGATAACCCCGAGAACCAGATCAAACTGTATAGCCCAGATTCTCATCTCAGATACTTATCAACCATATCCCTCTGTGTGGACCAGCTATGCATATTTAAATTCAAGCTTCCAGCTGCTTTGATTGGATGGGAAGGTTCCTCATCCATGGGAAAATATTGTCATCTTTTTCCTGGGTAATTAAAATCAAGCGGTCAGTTTAATGAAGAATGAGATATGGCATTCCTTTTAGTTTCAATTGTTCTTATTTAAATACTTGTTCAAATAAAAATAGGGGCAATGGCTTTCTGTTTTAGAGAAAAAGGATCTCTGAGGTTCCCAAAAGGACTGCCAGTAGTGTCACATTTTCTGGAAATTTGGCCCCTTACGGTTGCCTCTCACAAATATGATCTGATATTTAAAGTATCTTGGCAAGAGGCCATTTGCCATCTTTGATCTGGATCCTGATATGTAATTTAAACACACCCAAATGTATGAAGCAGTTACCCACTTCAGACAGGCCTTGCAAATGAAACTACAGGTACTGACAGCATTTTTGACTCTGAACTATGTATGCTGGGACAGAAGAAGTTAGTAGGTAAAGGGCCATTTTCTGCAAACACATCTCTGGAAGAAAATATTGAAACTTGATTTTGAAAGACCACCCAAAACCCTCCACTTTGTGCAAATTATCTGAATTTAAAGTCAAGTGTAACACTGCTACAGGCTTCAACTTCCCTGAGGGTTGTATCAGACAAAGTCACTGAGAAAGCTGTTTGTGTAAAAAAAAAAGAATAAAAGCGGTGAAAGAATAAGAAGAGGTATATATTTCTCTTTCTCTCTCCCTTATTTTTGGTGATTCTCTGAAAGTGATTTGCATCCTAACTATACATTGCAGAATTTACGTGGTGTAGATTACTGCACTGCTTCTCTGCAAACAGCACCCATGAAGGAGCATCAGCTGCACACAGGATCCAGCAAACACGAGGGGTGTCAGAGAAGGCATCAGCTGAATTTCACACCAGTGTGTTGAGAGTGCTGTGGCTTGCACTGCAGAGTGGGCTCTGGGAGCACAGAATGGCTTTCTTTTAGATGAAATTAATATAGAATTTGTGCTCTGCAATCACACCTGATGCATTCCACTTGTTAATGTGCATCAAGTCCATGGGACCAGACTAGAATTAGTTTGAGGTAACCCCCAAAAAGATAAATTGTGGGCACAAGGTCCTTAGCACCAATTATGCACTATATCTGTTTAATCCTATGCACCAGCTACTTGCAAATATGGTCTAAGCCAAAGAGGCACATTGAAGGATGCCATAAAAAAAAGTAGCTGAAGGAACTGTATTTCCACAGGCACATCATTATTTATCATTTGCACTGAAGCACTATGTAACAACCCTAAATCCCCCATTGTGCAAGGTGTTAGATACTAGCACAGAACAAGAAGATGGTTCCTTCCCCTGAAGAATTAAAACCTGGAAATATTTCGGGATGGAGCTTTGCCTCACAATCCAGCCTGACATGTTCCCAGGTGCTGCTCTGGCATAAGAAAGCTGTAAATTCAGTCATGCAACTTAGCTCTGGGAAGGAGGTGGGACTGGGTAGAGGAGTGTAAGATTTCACAATGCTCACTTTTCCTTGTGTCTTCACTGGGTTGAAATGGATGGAAAAACGCCAATAGCCAGCAGAAAGTGGAGGCCGAGGGAATACAGTACGGAACCGATATCCTGGTGATTTATGACCTTCTTGGGACACTGTGAAGAATAAGTGAGTGACAGATTATCTGCTGACTGGTGGGATAGCTCATTTGCTTTTGTTCAAGCAGCAGTTTTTCAGTAGAACTGTAGATCCAATATATTTCTCTGTTGAACTGAGCTACCTTACTGCTAAATAAATACAGTCAGCAATGACACAAGTTAGTTTCTCTGGTGGGAGGTGTTTGTCTCACCCCAAAGGGGAGACTGAGAGGATGCACTGTGGAAGTTAAGAGGCAGGGACCCTAGGGCAAAACAGAGAGCAAGTCGAACTGACAGTGGGGGCAGGCTGCAGAGCTACCTGGAGGTATTTGCATGCTGCAGATGGACCTGTGATTTCTGACTCTTTGTAGGATTTTCTTAACTATTCTTTCCTTAAAGTTTGGACAAGTTTATGGCTCCTGCACTGAGGTTAGTCCTTCTCTCCTGGGGTCTCATCAAATTTAAAAGCTGTACTATTCTTTTTCATAAAAAAAAAAAACCCAAAACCCTATAAAACACAAACCATAAAGCTCCTTATATTGCCCCCCTTCACAGACATATTTGACCTGCTCCTTCGTTTGCTTACACCTTAATGTTTATTTAGTGAGGTAACCCCTTCTGCTTTAGAAGTCTGACCTGCTAAAACTGGACTAAGATCATGATGCTGGAGTGTCCAGCAGAGGACTGAGGAGGATGGTCTGGCATGCTGTCTTAGTGTAAAAACCACTTCCACTGGTTATACTTAAATTTTAAATTATTTTCACTTGTACCATTGAGACTGTAAAGTTAATGTCTGCAGCAGAAATGGGAACACTACACAGCAGCTAATATTGCCAGTTTTTTTCAAAAAACAATATTTCAGAAATCACAATTCTACTGGCTTACTTTGATGTGAATTAACAGTGAATATTCATGGTCAGGCATATATTGTGATCACAGACACAAAACATGGGGAGTAAAGCCCTGTACTCCTCCTGACCTTGCAAGGGATCCAGTAACAACAACAAGGAAGAGTAAAAAAACATTTCTCTCCCCAGTACTGATTGCCTCAGTCTTGCCTTCTTAATAAGCATTTAAATAATGTAAATGTGAAGGGTGGTGCAGGAGAGAGAAGGGGGGGTGCATACAAACGTTTCTGACTTTTCTTTTTCCCCCGAACACTGATGCCATTGCATAATTATATGGGTTGGCTTGAAAGAATGAAACCCAGTTCAAAATGTATGAGTTCATTTTTATGTTCTACTGAGAAAATTTATTCAGTGTGACTGCTCAGTAGCGAGAGCAGTAAAACACCTTAATCCCTGGTTGAAGAAAGGTAATACCTTGACAGATGTGTGCCTCCTACTTTCCTTGCGGCCATGTTTCAACAACAAACCTTTATTTCTGCTTCTCGGCTGTAGCAGAAAAAAAAAATGAGCGGAGCAATAAAGCAGTCAGACAAATCTCAGGAGCCAGGCGGCAATGCAATAGTAATGACAGATTTTTAATGTGGCAGGAGAGATTGACAGGAAAATGTCTTCAGAGCAAACGCACGCCAGATGGAATGAAAACGGTTTATTGGAGTATGGAGGTGCTGCTGAACTGAATAGAGGGCGGGTTTAAGGTGGGTGTTTTATCTGCTTCAAGTAAACAACAACAACCAAAAAAAAAAATATTCCACTCACCAGGTATTGCCTTAGACCGGCCTTTGCACCAAGGGGATATTTTTTGTCTGTTTGTTTATTTGTTTCTTTTTCTACAGTACTGCACCAGAGAAAAACTTTAAAGTCAAAAGTTCAGTCATTACATGCACTGCACAAAAGGAGAAGGCAAACTGGTTTGGTCTCAGCTTTTTTTATTGTTTGCCTCTCTTCCCTCCTTTCCCCCTATCTCTCCCCCTTAATCTGAAGGAATTTCTCACTCACTATGAACAGATAAAGATGTTTTGATGTGCTTTTAGATAAATCAGAATGATTTTTTTTTCAAAAAGAGAACGAGTAAGAAAAAAATAATTCCAGCTGATAGAGTAGCTATCAAATCTAGGACAGAAGAAGAAGAAGCCTACACTAAAAAACCTATAAAAGCCAATATAGCTGTTTCTATATCAAGAAGAACAACATCATTGTGTCTTTTTCAACTGAGTAAACTTAACTTGCATGCTCTTAGTAATGATAATAAAGTCAAATTCAGTCCTACATCTCACAAGAAAACATAACTCTGAAATATTTCATACCCTCCATACAGAGGAGGAAAACAGCCAAGGCAGGAAAACAGCCATAAATGGGAAGAAATAGCACAAAAGAAAGGAAGAAAATACAACTCTAAACTGTGAATCTCCCTGACATCTTTTCATTATCAGCCTAGTCAATGAAGAATGCCACAAAGGAAAGGACGGCATCATATTATTGAAACATGCTGGTTTGGGGTTTTTTTGAAGGATGCACTTGTATATTCTCTGTGGGTAGCTTTTTTTATTTCATTATATCTGCTATTATTAACTCTCTGTAATTGTATTTTACATGCAGGGCTTGGATTAAGTGTTTTGCCTGTATCATATACATTTGTGCCATTCTTTTTAGAGTTTTTTCAGGGCTTTTTTCCTTATGCAAACACGTCAGAGAGAAGCCATTGAGTTACCTCCTTTATTTGTATTATACTTTAAAACAAAACAAAACCACCCTTTTTATCTTTGACAACATGCTTCTTTTTTGCTAAGGAATATTTATTTAGACAGTAAAAAGATGTTATGGTTCTTTCCACTAGTAGAAGTGTATGCACTGAGTATGCTCCAATGTAATTTGCAGAAAGTGAGGAAAACACTCTGGAAAAGTAAGCAGGGAGTTTTGCCACGTCGTTTCATCTGATAACTACAATGCTACGATAACAAAGCTTTAGGCAATATGCTTAAAAATGACAGGAAAAGTAACTGGCAAAGTCTTGTAATGATCTTTTTATATTACATATTTTATAAATTTACTGATTGCTCAGAAAATAGGTCTCTTTTTTTCTTTTCATGTTTTGTCTTGTTCAGAATCCTGCTATAAAGTTCTATTTAACTCTCCTTTTTATTAGTCCTGACAGAGCTATAAAAATTGTTTTTATAATTCTTATGGTCTTTGGGGTTTTGTTTCAATTTCCTTAGCATGTGGCTAAATATTGGCATACAGGCTGTTCATCACGATGCAAGAGAAAATAATTTTAAATTTAACAAACCTTTAACTGGTTAAGTCATTGTCCATATAAAGAATGACACAATGCCAAAGATAACACAGATAAACAAAGTAATGAAGGGCTTGTAAGTGATATTGTGTATACTATTTCCTTGTACTCAAATGTAACTCGATTATCAGTGAATGTAACTTTTTCTGGTTGGGTTGAAGCTGTTTTGTAAGTCAGTCCTCAAAGGATGTCACGTCACTAGGAGCTGTTTTTTTAGAAAACAAAAAAGTTGAAAAATATTTTCAGTTTATTTTTGAATCTATTTTACTAGCTTTAAATACTCTCCAAAATTAAACTCAGAATGAATATTAAAGCAATGTTGAAGATAAAACTTGACACAACAGGATGTGATGGCTGCCATTCTGTCCTTAAACCACCTTTTTGCAACACACATAATACAGAATATTAATCAGTGTTTTAAGGCTGTGGCAGTTCCTAGAGACACAATGACAAGTTAGGGACAGAACATCCAGCTTAACTGTGAATAGCACTGCCTTATTCTGCACCAGAATCCTCATATCGTTTAAAAATAGATTTTACTGTGTCATCAGCTCCATTCTGGTATCACTAGTAAACTGCACGAGGTATAAAAGCTGCAGTGGAAATTGTACCAGCACAGACACCAAAGTTGCTATCAGTAGTGTGCAATAGCTGGAGTTTTCATTTCAGAAGACACTGAATACTGACTTTCAACCTCAAAAAATTTTTTATTCCTGAAATCATACCAAGTATGTCAGCATGTTCTCATGCACCCCCGCACTGTGGAATTTTGATAATGTATGTCCTAACCGCTTAATTGATTGATTAGCTTACTGCAGCTTTCTGAGGCACCAAATTTATCTTTAATAGCCGGAGTCAGGCACGGCAGGCAATCGAGGGGGGGGTCCCTTGGCGTCGATTTGCTCTTAACTGGAAAGTCATTACCACTTAATACATGTAGATTGTGTTGAAAGAAAATTATGTGTAATGAAATGAGGGAAAAATTAGTGGAGTGTTATGGGCGAAAGCAGATGTTACGGAGGAATTATGCTAGCAGAGATAATCACCTTCGCTAGCATTGTGTGTGCTGGGGTGTTAACTCAGGGAGAGAGTTGGTGAGAAAGCTAAATAAATGCATTGATTTACACAGATCCACTTTTCAAACTACAGTATATGACTAGTACACACATCTACAAACACATCCATATATATACACACACATATAGACATGCTCAGGGCTGAACTTTTATATTTCTGATGCTCTTTTTTAGCTGTTTTCCAGCTACTCACACTATATTCAGAAGTCCTCGCTGGAAGCACAGGGAAGTAGCTGTCGATTTGCATAGTATTGTGAAGATGAGAATAATATCCAAGGGCAGAAGTACTCATATAAGCATTAAGATGAGACTTTGTATGCTTCAAACTCTGGACAACCTCTCCTGAGAGAAAACTGATGAATTTGAGAGAGGTCTTTGAGAGTAGCACCAGACATTCTAGAAACTATAAAAGTGAAATAAATAACAGATAGTTGCAAAAAAATTATAGAGACATAGAATGTTGTGCCTTTACTTAAACAGCCTGTAAATAAAGGAGATAGAAGGAAAAAAAAGGAAAGATGAAATTTTTCTTTCAATGCAAATTAGGAACACGTTTTAAGGTAGCAGTTTTGCAGACAGGCAATAACAATAACACTCGGAATCAGGACAAGGAAGGGAAGAGAGATGTCACAGATTATATTTTGAATGCATTTTAAAACTCTGTAAATTAACCTTTCACCTGTGGGCATCTCCCTGTCCTTTTCCAGCCATGACTGATATATATGCTTGATTATATTTCTTATAAATGCAGCATGCAAGGTCACTATCAATTTTTATCTTAGGTTTATCTATTTCATATAACGTGTTTGGATTTAGAATTATCTCTGCTTTATCACCCATTTCATAATAAAAATGTGGTCTCAGGAAGATATTAGTTTGCAAAATTCACTATGAAAACCATTGATAATTAGGGTTTCCTCATATATCGTTCTGTTCCTTTGCTACTAAATGAGTCTTTATGAGTATAGTTATTGCTGGTGATAATAATACAAATTTTAAAAAATTAAAAAAAAAAAAGACTCAAGGTTTTGTATTCCCAGTATTACCGTTCAGAGATAGGAGGTTAGCAAAAAGACTGTCAATTTTCTGTCACTATATTAATGAGTTAAAGAAATGCAGCCAGCCCCTCATGAATCAATTGGAAAACTATGATGAATGTTTCAATAATTAAGAGAATAATTAAATTGCTGAATGTAAGATGGCACTAAATGAAATAGCTTTCGTAACAGCAGCATATTGCTGTTTATAAATACAAAGAGCCACGTTTAACTAATGCAGAGTCCAGCTCAGATTTATCTGTCTGTCTTTAACAGGCTGTGGGCCCAACCCTGCAGAAGCCCACCCTATATACAATGTCCCTCCTGCCTCAGCCCTGTGCACGAGGGCAACAATGGTGTGTGAAAAGCCGAGAACAGGCAGGGGTCTGCTGCTCCATCAGAGCCTCTCCGTGTACCTACAGCCTCCCCACCTGCACACTGCGACGTGGCCACCAGCGCGCTGCCTCGGCGATAAGCAGCTAAACTCAAACAGATAACGAAGCCAGGGAATTTGCAGTTAAAGCTGACACTCTGATGGTAGCATGCATGATGCTTGTGGAAATATTTTTAAAAGGTGATATGTGTTAAAGGTGAACTGTAAAGCTGGAGTGAAAATTATGTTAAGTTCAGAAATATGTCCTGAATCTCTCAACTATCAGGTAAGTTTTACAGTAGCTTTCAAAATTCTCTTTTCTCCTGTACAATAATCTGGCAGTTTCTCCCTTGATAAAGACATTCCCAAACATAACTTTATGTGATATCACACATACCAGAACCTAGGATGCTAAAAACGAGACATCCTAGAAAATTGTCCTTCAAACCAGGGTGTCTCAGAGCAATGCACATATTTAAAAATATATATTATTTGGAAGGAAAAGTGTAAACCATTCCCTAAGCTTGAAAAAATTTATAAATCTTGGTGGGGGGGGAGGAGTGGGTGGGTAATAGGTGAAGTAATTAACTGGTATATACTTGTATTTTGTTTTGAAAGCATGTCACAGCTTTTTTTTTTTTTTTTTTTTTTTTTTGCTGTTGGAATATCAGCATGTTTAAGGAAAACGTACAAATAAGGTAGGGTCATTTCAGGTGCAAAATTCAACCAAATGCATTTTGTTTTCCTGCCTATTAAGATCCTAAAGTGTTTTTTACTGCCCCATCTTTCTCATGTCCCTGTTTCACTGTTTGGGTTTTTTCCTTTTTCTCTCTTTTCCCCACTCACTTCTTCCATTAACATACCTCCTTCTGTTTCACCATACACCAGTCCCTAGCTCTCCTTGCAGTGGGGGTAGGTTTTATTTCTTGTGGGAGAAGTCTATGGAAGGAAATTTTCTATACAGATCTGAGTTAGCCCCTCTTTGGAGCTCAGTCATCATGTCAGGCACAATTTCACCATCTTCTTCATCTCTTATGTTGCTGATTTTATTCTTCCTGTCTCCTTCAGTAGCATATTCCTGTGCAGTCAGAAAATCATCAATGATACACATATTTCACATTTGCCTTCATTCCTTTCCCATCTCTCTTCTACTGCACAGAGGCACCTCAGACACTCCCATGCCCCCAGTATGCTTCTTTTCCATTTTCCTCTTCCACCTTCAATGCCTCTTTCCTACTCATCACGTAAATATATGTTCTGGGGTATTTCAAAACCCAGCATTATGCACTTGGAACACTAGTGATTTGAGGTGGAATGGAGAATAAATATAGCCATAATATGCTTTAAAATAGGTGAATTAGTTGAGCAGGAGACTTTTAATGCCACATGGGTGGTCAGTAAAAAAGTAACAATTACCATGAGATGGAATTTGATATACCACAGTTATTTCCTACTCTCGAGATAGCGCAGTACCATGGTAACCTAGACTCCACTGTGTGGCAAGTGTTGTTAATTCTATAGATTTTTAATGAGGATAATTATGCTTCTCCTGTCTGAAATCAACCTTTACTGGCAGTGACCAATGCCCAGAAGGATATTCTCAAAGGGATGTTGCATGACCTACAGTTTGTACACTTCATATTTCTTGCTTATAGCCAGAAAATTTCACTCCATCAGCAGAAGAGGTGTGAAGTGTTTACCTTTTGATAAATCCTGGTAAGAAATTAAAATATTAAAAGTTCAGGTGGATATATATTCATTCTCACCATAGGTTAGGAATGCTACATATTGACGGGCCAAGCCTAGAAAAAGGAAACCATCCTGTTTGTATTTGATAATTAATTAGATAATTTAATTTTCAAGTATTGTTATTACAGTCTCTTTCTTTAGTGTGGAATTTATTTTTTTCTGAAATATCCACATCTATAATGAGGGTGGATGGAAAGCTTCTTTGGCAAAATCTGGTTGAAGGAGATATTGTTTTGCCAGAATTTAACATTCAGTCAGAGCTTTTCTGCTGTATGGCTCTGTTTCAGGTGAATATTCACTTCTGAGAACAAGATTAGGGAAAATATGTTGTTTACCAGTGTTTAAAAATAAATATACCTCTCAGTTGTTTCCTTAACAGCTCTGCAATTTAAAACTGTGCCTTGAAAACTGGTCAAACCTTAAGCTTCTGGAAAAAAAACCCAACACTATTTATTTATGCTCATTAGAGGCTTGTTATGTTTGTCAGTGTCTATGGTCAATCGGGTAGCACAGTTACACCACATTCCCTAAGATATGTAGCCCTGTCACTTGAGCAGGACTTTGCTCCTGCTTGCTGGAGTTGGCTGGGTCTCTGGATCCAGGACTAATGGCAGAGACCATCTCTCTCCCCTGGCTCTGACTGAGCCCAAAGGATGAGCAGCAGGACGAAAAAGGTTCACACGGAAAGTCACTAAAAGATGGGAAAGAAAGGGTGTAAGGAACCTGAGAATGGAGAGCTCTGAGTGAGGGGGTTTGGAAGAGCTTATGTTTAACAACAAAAAAAGACCAGCCACTTTGGACATGGAGCAAATGAGCACACACCTATTGGTAGGTGTACATGCGCCATCTCTGACAATTATGGAAAAAAATTGAAAAAAAATATGTTGGTCCAGAACACGATGTATGAAATTGGCCAGAACATTTAGAAACATGGCAACCTTGAGACTGTGGTTAAGGAGGAACATGTGGGTATGGACACTAGTCCCAGCTTTGAGGAGAATGACTAAATGAGCAGGAGTTGGATATGAGATTATGCAGGAATAAGAAATATGAAGAAAGGTGTGCATGAGTGCTACCAGAAGAGAGGTAAGAAAAGGAGGAAAATGTTAAATGTTGGAAGGAAGAAGAGGAAATCTATTCCATCCACCTCTATGGAGCCTTAACATAAAATTACTAGGTCTGAATTCTGATTTCACTGCACTGTTTAACAAAGTAACTTCCATTCAAATTGCTTTCCATCTCATGCTTAATAACAGGTTTTGTAGAGGGTAAATGTCTTCTACCACTTCTGTGTGAAGACCAGAACAAACAATGAAATTTTTGCTTATTCAATTCCTATACTTCCAAAACACAAAGGGAATGTACCTATGAAATTTAAAGTAAGCAATGACATTGTGAGTTTTAGCACTCAAAAACTGGAAAATATCTGGATTAAAGCTGCTCTGGCTGTGTCAGTTTAGCCCTCTTAGGGTTATACACGATGACTGCTGATAAGGACTGGATCCCATACTGTCTCCATGTCCCTGAGGTATGCATTGGTTACACTAAGGGGGAATGGCAAAGTCTCTGCTGGCTGTGACAGAGGGCAAGGCAGGGTCTCCTGGTTCAGGCACCTGAGGGTGTAGAACATGCTGTCTAACCCTATTGCTTACAACCCAGCCCTGCTCCTGAGAGTGGAGTTCCAGTTTGCCTAACCAGTGTAAACGAAAGAAAATTTATGGATAAAATCCCAAACAGGCAGAATTAATGGGGAGGTTTTCGGGTTTTCTGTTGATTATATAGTGAATTTATTCACTAGTTTTAACAGCCCTGTTTCAATAGCTACCAAAAATTTAGGTGCAAAACAAGTACTACAACTATGTCCAAAGGACTGGACTTCACTTCTTATCCCTTTGTAATGAAGAAGCAATAATGCATCCTGAAGTGTTCACAGTTGTACACTTCTGTTCCCTCATATTGTTCATCTCCCAATCCAAAACAAATCTTGCAGAAGGACCTAGATATCTCAGCAAGTAAGCAAAGTCACCCATCCAGTGCCCTGTGCACAAGAAGTATTGCACAGTATAAATGCTTTGGAAAATCTTTTATTTTGTCTCACAAAATGAGTAGGCAAAATTTGATGATTTTTCACATCTTTGTTCTATTTGCCCAGATGAAGAAAGGGTACTACATCACTTTCTCTAGAAAATCATAAGAATTTTGGTGAGGATTAGTTAATTTATGCCATGGTAACAGTCTGCAACTACAGTGAGGTTCTTGAGGATAGCCTTGCAGCTAGGAGGTGAAATTCACATTGAAGGTGTATTTTTCTCATCTGTTAGTTTTTATGCTCCATTATATATTTTCTATTATAATTTGGAGTGGAGGATCACAGAATAGAAAGCTGATGCATTTTAACAGGAAATGTTTGCTTTCAAAGAGGTGTACCTCTATTTACAGAAAGCCTGGGTAGAGTTTCAAAAGTACTTTTGTCCCTATAGCATCATATTATCTTTTATATTTCTTAATTGAATCCTCATCCTGGAGGCAAGTAGGTGCTGAACGAAATAGACCTCCCAGGTACAACTGCAATGTATTAAGTCTGGGCTTGAAAAATAGGAGATAGCTACTTGGTGCTCAAAGATATTTACTTTAAATCTGTGGGTTTGTTTTTTGTTGGTTGTTTCTTTGGGGGGCAGGTGGGGGGGAGAAGTTTTCTATTATTTCCTTCCCACAGCTACTTCATGAGAAGAGAGAAACACAGGATAAAATGAATGGAAAGCAGAGAGTTGACAATATTTTTCACAGAATCTACTATAGCTGGCTAAATCCTATTAAAAAAAATGTGCTTTCAATGGAATTTGGAAATGGATTGCTATCAACCATTGTTCCTTTACTGGAATTTGCAAATGGATTGCTCTCAACCATACTGTCTTCTAGTTGTGTTTGCTTTCTAGGGACATTTGCAGGATTCAATTACTATTGTGGCTATTCACTGAGAATTTCAGAACAGCATGCATAAGTATTGATGGAAACTGGGTATTAGATTCACACACATGAATATGTGCACACTGAACACATTGGAAAAATAAATCAACACCATGTGACTCATCAAAGCAGTCATATCTAACAAAGCTCAAGAAGTGATTGGGGAATGTTCACAGAAAAGTGTTCCTGAGCAATTAGAAGTACTTAGAGAGGAAAAAGGATCTCTTTGAATTCTTTTGCATAATAAACTCAAGGAAACCTCAGTCTGCCCATGGAGATCCCATAAGCAGAAAAAGGGCTAAACTTACTGACTAAACTATTCATTGTGAATTATTCCCTCTGCTCTAATGTCTGCACGGCATGGAAGCGTGGTGCCAGCCCTGCTACACACTGTAATTTTACTCTTCTAGGAATAAAGTGGGAATATACTGCTGGGCATGTAAAAGCACTCTGCAGAGGACATTATATATATTTTCAACATGTGACCTGCCTTTGATTTTTGTGTTGAAAATGGAGTTATCAACCATCAGAGAGAAAATATTAGCCCATAGACAGTGAAATAAGATAATATTTTTTACTTTATTTCTGTAAAGCGCTATTTGGTGCAAAAAACTATATAAGACTGAAATGTAGATTTTGAGAAGTCAGAGTTCAGCACGGCAAAATTCAGCCAGATAGTTTTTACATTTTAGGGCTGACCATGAGTTAACAGTTACTGATTCCTTTAGCAAATTCCTGCCTAATTGTTATATTTCCTTGATTAAATTGTCCTTTATAAGGACATCTGTTCTGTTCCTTGCCAAGGTGTTAGATACAATCATATCTTAGAATTTGTAAAGTACTTTGGACAACACAGTAATAAATATATTCTGATGATGAATCCTGCAAAGGAGACGTTGTCCTCCCCCCACCCAGCTTACCACATCTCATTGTCAGAATATTTTTCCTAACACTGTGACTCTCCTTCTCTCCTGATAAATTATTTCCTCTATAATTCATCCTTTTTGCCAGCCCAGATCCCTCCAGCTTCTTCATCTCCTTGGAACAACTGCATTGCTCCCTAATGCCCAGTGAGAGCCACCCCTGCTCTGAGGACCAAGATTTCTGTGGGTGTCTGAGTACCACGGAAAGTAATTGTTGTCATTAAGGGGTCAAAGAAAATTACCCCCTGAGATACAATCTGAACTACCCCACCCTGAATTCAGGACAGCCCAAATGCTAATTCAAAGACATGCATTAAACGGGGATAGTCACAGGAATTCCTCTCCCAGGGAGGAAAACTCGACCTTTAAGTATCTTTTCAGCATCTAGAAGTATTTAAAACTGCTCTTCTGAGCTGTCTTGCACATGGGGCAAATTGCTGTATGTAGAGGTACAAAATTCAGAGGGGAAAAAGTTTTCATAGCCTGAGGATGACAACTCAAATCCAGACAGCAAGATCTAAGGAGGTCTTTTAATGTAACAGAGATATATTTTGTAAAGATTGGAAAAACAGAACTTGATTTGTAGAAATTAAATCTGGAAGAGAAACTGCAAAAAGCAGGTATGGTGCTAATAGTCTCCAGCATCGCGCCACAGGGAAATAATTCTGTACAATGGTGGAGAAACAATGGCTCAAAGAGGTTGCATTTTTGCTATCCTGGGCTTATGACCAGACATCTGGACACTGATATGAGTGGATAGTCTGAGATGAAAGGACTGGACAGAAGGTAGCAACCAAAGATAAAGAGATAAATGCTAGGGAGCCATCAGCTTTGTGACAGTTGCTGAGAGTGAATTAAATCATAGAGGAGTAAAACCCAGCAGGAGATGGGGAAGCATTGACAGAAAATGGGAAGGCAGAGAGAATACTGAAGAAATGATTGGAACACTGGAAAACAAAACAACCGAGCATCAAGTTGTGGAAACCCATGGTGGGGAAAGGGAGAGTTGTGGGAGATGGGATGATTTGCTCCCATCTTCTGAAGGCTCCACATTCCCATGAATGCTTATAGCTTTGCATAAATTCACACGCGAAACATAAGGAGCAGATTAAGTTGAACTGGAAGGGAACCACAGTGTGGGGAGGTAATAATTAAAGGCAGTTGCTGGGCAGCTAAAGCGTATGGGAGATTGATTATAAATAGACAGAGATAGGTTTGCTGAAGTGGCTAACGTGACAGTGATCCTGAGGGAATGGACAGCAGCTGCAGGCAAAGTCCAGGACAGGGGAGGTACTGTTCCTCTTGCCCCACTCATCACAGGCACTAGCCCCAGCCCACTCGTGAATCTTGAAACAGGAAGAAGGGAGTGAAAAAAACATAAACTGTGGGCCTCTGAAGACAAAATAATCTGTGGCTGTGTACATTGTTTGTGATGTTGAGAATGACATCCTGGCTCACACTCCTTAGCAGCTTTACCAGTATAACCATCAGGGCTTTGGCCATTATAGGGTAAAGCTAGCATCACCCTGGGTAGCATCAGAAGAGACTGCTACCAGGAGGACCACCACTATTATTACTAGCTGCAATAAAAAAAGCACTTCTTAAAATGTTTTTTCTACCTAATTGTCAAAACTGAATAATATTATCAGCTTTTTTATCCTTTGAGTATTTTTCTAATAAGAAAGCGCAGAGATGCACTGCAAATAAAAGCAGAAGATTCGAGGATGCAAAGCAATCATGCAAAATGACTTTCATATCAGTTTGATAAGCAGCTGAAAATTTAATAACTACATCTCTCCTATGGTGCTGGATGAAAGTTTAATACTTTATGCTTTTGCTTCTTTCTTCCGCATGATGCTTATTCAGAATCATAACTTTTCCTTTTATAGGCACAGCAATGCTTAGGTGCGGTGGATTAATCGAAGCCTTACGAGACTCCAGTACAGTCCAGACTACAGTGACTTATAATCAAACCCTAGGAGAAGACTGTCAGGGGTCATAAGGGAAATGAGCAGAGATCCAAATGCAAAAGTAATATTTACTGAGGATAATGCACACAGATCTTACTGTCCCAGTAGGCAAGATGGAAGGCCAGTCTTTCACAACCCAGTTCCAAGAGATGCTGGATGGCAGGAGAGGAAAGAGGAAGGTAAAAATGCCTCTCAGAATTTGGCCCACAGATTTTGGCTTAAAATGTGATTCAAAACTCCAGGAATGTTAGACAAGGCAAATTAAGATAATAAATGAATAAAATTCAGCCATCAACAAATAACTGTGACACTCGAAAAAAACCAAAAAACACCAACACCATCCCCCGCCCCGCCTCCCTGCCCCCCAAGAAACAGCACACACCGCTTCTCATTTGCAAACCAGTGCTGGTAGCATTCAGTGCAGAGGCTTTTCCACCGTAGGTGACAGAGCCCCCAGCCCGGATTCCCCACGTTGGGAACCAGCATGGGGCTGAAACAGCTGCAACGGGGAGCTCTGAGCCCTGCCCGATAGGTGTTCCCGATGCAAGCTTGTGATGGGAAGGGTCAGATGGGCAGAGGTCATGGCCAGGCGGGTGTGGGTCAGGAGGAATCAGGGAGCCAGGAGTGGTGAGGGGACGCGGGCAGGGGCAGAGGACGGGGCAGAAGACAGGGGCAGGGGGCAGAGTGAGAGCACGTGGCAAGCGGAGTGCTGTCAGGAGCAGGGGCAGGGGCTGGGGAAGGAGGCGGACAGGGGCAGGAGCTGGGGCAGGGAGAGGAGCAGAGGCAGGGGCTGGGGCAGGAGTAGGGACAATGGCAGGAGCAGGGGCAGAGGCAGGAGTAGGGACAATGGCAGGAGCAGNNNAGGGCCAGCGGCAGGAGCGGGGCCAGTCGGGGTAGGGGCAGGGGGCGAGGTGCCGCCTGCTCCGCTGCAGCAGCGCCCCCTTCTGCCGGCTGCCGAGGCCGCAGCCGCGCTGGGCGCTGCGGGCAGCTGCGCATCCCTCGCATCCCGCCGGCTGGGAGGGAGGCTCGAGACACAGGGGAAATGTAGAGCATGGTTGGGGATTAGAAAAAAGGATTTTAAAATTAAAAAAAAAACCCTAGAAGACAGTCGTTTGCAGGCAGATGCTGGGAAGTCTCCCCATTCACTAGTGGACGGGTGTGTGGCTTCAGTTTCCAGCCTGTGTGTGAATGTGTGTGTGCAAAAAAACAGATAATAAAAAAAATACAAATGAAAGAACATCTGATGTAGTCAGATCAGATCTAACTACAGCACTTTAATATGAATTGCAACTCCAGATGTTGTCTTAAGAAAATGAATCAATTAGACAAATGAGGAATCTCTTCCTAAATCATAACAGGAGAAAATAAAGTCCAGTAGCTGCAGACTATTGTATAAATGTCCTAATGGCTTTCATTCTTCTCATATACCTGTCAGCTTTACTACAAGGCTCCTCATCGTTTAAGTTGTTGTTTACCTTCCTGAATACTGGTTTGATTTGAAAAAGTGTTCTAAATGTTCAACACCTTTTACCCTGAAAATAATAATACATCAGCCTTTAGGAGTTGAACCCAGCAGAAACTGGTGTCACTATTCATAAAATAATTGAGTTTACACAAAAAGTGATTTCTGTAATAGCCCCCTTTTTACAAGTATGTACATTTTATTTAAAATTACTGACTCAAAAAGCAAGGTAGGAAAAAATCACCTCCAACAACTTCCTGTAATTGCGAATTATTGTGAGGGAAACAGAAGGAAAAGATTTTGAAATTATGAGCCATTATGCTTGAGAGAGAGAGGGAGTAAGTGAGAGAGGGGGAGAGGGAGAGAGAGAGGCAGTGGGAAAAAAAGACATCTCGGCTTCATGAAACACAGCTGACAAGCTCGACTAAATTACCCCCGGACCATTACAAAAATCACTTAATTGCCAACCATTTTGTTAGGTCAATTGACTCTAATTGAAAAAATAACAAAAAGCTTATTATGCTGCAAATGCGGCCGTGGAAAATGAGTCTTCTGTTAGGAGGAAACAATAATTCTAAATTTCAGCTGCTGCTAACACTACAAAGTTCAGTGTTTTCTTCTGATAGAATCTACTGTGGAGGAGAAAGTGAATATGCTCCAATTGATTGATATTTCTTTTAATGCTGCCCCCTCTTCCTTCTTCATACTCACAGCCCCTTCAGCCGACCCACCCACCCTGTTCAGTTTTATTTCCCTTCCTTGCTGCCTCGTGGCTCTCCTTCCCGTGGCAGGGTTGATGTCAGTTTTTGTTCCTAAGGTGGTTTGGGGGTGTGTGGGGCTGCTGTGAATTCTCTTTTCAGATTCTTCTCAATAACCTCAAAACCCAGGTGAGGGGTTAGGAGGGGCACCTTGCTAAAACCTTCTGGCCCCCTTGGCTTTCCTCTTTTCCTCACACACTGCAATTTTCTTTAAAGCCTGATAAGAGAGAATTGTTTACATATTTTCACCAACAAAATACCTTAGAAAGAGTCCCCCCAACATAAATTTAAAAGCACAAACCCTGACTGGCAAATAGGATTGTAATTATCTATAATGATCAAATTTTTAGGAGTGTGTGCATGAGTTTCTTCATTTCAAAAGAAGATAAACCGGCTGGAGCTCCACTATTGTCCCAATTACAGATTTGAATACTGGAGGTTCATAATGGGATTGATTCTGCTCTGTGAAAAGTAATTATTTGTCCATAAAACCACAAGGCTGCAGAAATGAACTCAGATGGCAAGAGCCTTTTGTTCAGCTCCTTTGCAGTGAAGAGGTAGTGAATGGAAGAAAGTTCTCAGTAGCCACAGTGCATAATTAAATATTTCCATAATCATGTCTGTATGTTTGCCTCTTGCACTGTGTTCAGAAAATTCCTTTTCTGATTTTTTCCTTTCAGGGAAACTGCCTGACTGTGTTGCACTTTTACAAGGCCCAAAACTCTTGAGCTGACTACAGTGAAATGGTGAACAAAAAACAATGTAATACAGCAGGATGTTCCTTCACAGTATTTTAGAAAAAGAAGAAGAAAAAAAAAAAGCAAAAGACTTCATGCATGTGTATGGGTATGTTTTTGCTTTGCCTTTTATAGCTACGGTAGATCTTCCAGTGCTTTACAAAGCAGTGAGTTAAATACTGGTGGCGTGGTGCCTGTGTAGGCAAACGGCACAGCCATTATGTGCTCAGCATACATTTTTATTGTTTCTTTATATAGAACCCAATATCACTTACACAGAGGGGGATACAACAAATATATCAGACCATGAAGCACACATATGTGCTGTTTCTTTCTGAGCATCCGCAGCTGTATATAATCAATGGAACATTCCTTTGGAGTGCGCCACAGGTCAGCAGGAACCTTGACACACAGCTGAATTTATGAGTGATCACATTGTTTTAAATATGCATCACTTAGATTTCTACAGGTGTTTAAAGATTTGCCTCAACATTCCCTTTTTTTTCTTTTTTTGTTCCTTTTGTGAAAGGCATGCACATGGAAAACAGAGATTGTATAATTAAGGCTTCCATTTGGATGCTAAAATTGATATAATTCACCATAGCTGACAACATAGAATATTGTATCATCTCTAGGAAAAAAAACCCACTCAAACTGCTAAAAAAAAATAAAATTTGCCTGAGTGAAATATTGCTTCTAATCAGGGACTAGAAAACCTCGAAATTCACCAAGCCTTGTTGAATGTGGGGGACTTTGTAAAGCATTAAGAAAAAAAAATTAAAATCTACTTTTATACTTCAAAATATATGTCAGTAATTTTGTCTAAAAGTATCCATCAAAAATAAAAATAAACAACACATTAGAGAAACCCGATTTGAAGTATGCGATTTAAAATAAAACAAGCGTTATTAATTATCTGTTTCCTTTATAGTAGAAAACATATAAAATTAAATAGATAAAATCTTAAGAGAAACCAATGTGCATGTATTGAGGAAAGACAATGAAGCTTCACAGACCGAATAGAACCAATTCCTTTCAAATAAGTGGGAAAGCCCTACAGAGAGAAATAAAAGTGAGGAATGGTGAATTCTGTAACACTTGCCAGACCAATGAGCTTCATCAATTAATCACAGCAAAATAATCACCACCTACATTAAAGAATAATACATGAAAAGGACAGGGCATAGCTTTAACTTATTCAGAAAGGGCTGACTCCCTAATCCCTCTGAGTCTTGACATGTTAACTGGGTAGCGACTAATTAGATGTCAAAAATTCATAAGCACTCTTTAATATTGCATATATCTGCGGCAGACATTTCAATATGAGAGTTGTATACACAGAAGTCACTATAGCATTAAAACACAGCAGGGTGGGAGAAATAAAAGGAAAACAATAAAAACAATGGCCCTTAAAAACCCAAGAGAATGCCTGCTTTGGAAGTGTGTACTTTCTTATTCAGAAAAGGTATCACCTTAATAAGAATTATAGGCAAAGAGGTTTCACTGTTCCATGCTGTGTGGACGAAAAGAGGGAGAAAAGACTGACTTATCAAAGGCACTGGCAGGTAAATAGTAATTTACTATGCATGCACAATGAACATTACACAGTGCCTTGACACAGGGCGATAATGAAAGACATGCTATTGTGGCATCCACCGAGGGAATTTTTTCTTCATTCCTCCTTCCCTTGTCTCTCTTGAGCAAAGAAGCAGTGATGTTTCCTGGCAGCTGCCTCCTGTTTCAAGCCATTTCACATAATATAGAAAGAACCTGAAGTTTAGTGTATTAAGTAAGTGAGTTAGTTTGCTGGTTTGGCGATATATACATTGCTTGTGCGTGAACTTATATTTCAGATGCAGGGCTCTGTATTTTTATAGAACAAGCCTTTTCCTGTCTGAAGAATTAAATGAAACTGTTATATAAAATAATGCAGCAAGATTAAATACAATGCATCATATAATACACCGTTTTATGACTTGCATCCTTTAATTGTAGCTCTCAGGAATAAAAAGAGAGGAATGTGCTGTTGTTTATAATGCAGAATTGCCATTCTCTCTTTTGACTAACAATGTGTACTGTACAGGGGTAGTAGTCTGTGGAGATTCCTCTATTTTCTCCTTTACCAAACAGCAAAGTTAAATCCCACTTCTTCAATGCTTCTAACTAGCTTACAGGCAGGAAGCCTTTGAATTTAGCCTGAATGCAGTATGGGAGGCTGTGACGGTAATCCTCCCATAGCTGCTGCTGTTTAAAAGTGACATGGCTGCAACTGGAATGTTTTAATTATTTTAAAAGTGTAAAATCTTGTAACATGATGATATAAGGTAAGCAGCCTCATGCAGAGAAAAAATTATTACATTTGTACATCTCACGGGAGTAGCATCTAACGAGAATGTGGCTCTCCTTGTACGTTGCAGCGTGTGTAATAATGATATTTGCATGTATCAGCTGATTAGTACTTTCATAAGCTGACATCTCTCACTGTGATGGCAACTTCTGGACTGATGTAGTACAAGAATATGAATGAGATGCAATTTAATGACTGCTGACCATGTTAGACTGAATGGTCACTTGTTGTTCAGTTGTACCTAGCCTTTCCTTTGAAAGTTGCTACGTTAATTTTGTTTCCAAAGGACCTTCTATGATCAACACTGAAACTGTAATTAACTGCTCACATTTGTCATTATTACACTATTCACACCTTTTTCTTGCAATTGTAAATGTGTTACCTAGCACTTGTTTGTCCATGTCTTGAGCGTCCAAGGGTGTTTTGTGGGCACACATTTTGTGGTTTTAGACTAGAATCAAAATATTAAAGGGCAACAATCAATTAGTGATTTCAATCAGAAGGTGGTGATCTGCAGTGCTGGTTCTTCCCTTCTGTCACGTTCGTGCCTGTTATATAATAATGCTGATGTTAATGTGATACTGCTCCTTTTTCTGGCACACTTGGCCAGCGAGATGGTCCCAAAGCACTCTGTGCATTCTCCACCTGTCTTTGCTAGAGCCCAAATGCAGACTGGCTCACTTGGATGAGATCTAGCTGAATGTGTAAATTTTTCCAAAGGAGTCCAAAGATGTTTCTGTGTAGCCACTGTGGTCTGTTTGTTCTGTGTGACCCAGAGTTTGTTTGGATGTTCAGGAGCAGGAGGAGCTTCCATACTCCAAGCAGTCTGCATGTGCAAAGTTCTTATCTACAAACCCCAGTGAGCTCATACGTACCATGGGTGCTTTGTTCAGGGTTTCCTTACTAATTGGGGCTTCCTGATGTTTTGATTTGATCAAAGCCAGCATCCTAGCCACATCATACACATTTCATAAATTATTCTTAATACCCAGTATTTATGTAATGAAACCTGTGGGTTTGGGAGCATTTTGGTTGGGGGTGGGAAGGAAAGGAGAAGGAAGAAAAGGAAGTTCCTTCCATTCAAAGACAGGCTTACTCTGACAAGTGTATCTTATTGGTTTTGGCAAAATTCACATGGCTTTCAGAGGGTTGAGGCCAGAAATTGCATTAATTCAGTGCACCTAAGCAAACAGGTTTACTAATGCCTCCTTTAAAAGCTGAAAATAAAGTGGTGTAAGCATCCTTCATTCATCTACACCACTCAGATACCTCCAAGGGTCACTGATACAAACTAAATCCTCACTTACAAAAATTCAGGTTTTCAGGAGGATGTCTTATTTTTGTAAGAAACCTGGTTTTCTAGTAAGACTGCTTTACTGGATGAGTCTAAATCCAAAACAAATGTATAAAAAGATACATAATCCTACCTAGTGCCTGACTGCCAAGCAAAACTCTGCATGTCCAGTATAATGCATATGTCTGATCATAGTGTGACCTTAAAATGGGCTTTCAGAGCTGTGGTGGGGAAGAAAACAATATCTACATAACTGATCAATAGCTGAGCATCCCTTTATTCATTCCACACTGTTGTGCACAGGCAACTTGTGAGCTGACAAATTTGGAATTCTGTCTACAAAATGTTCTAAGCCTGAAAAATGAAGTCATGGCAAGTAAAGGTCATATCCAGCAACTACATGCAGAGAGAAGTGTGACTGTGGTTTATTTTAAGGGATAAAAAATATATAACTGGGGAAGAAAAGTATGAATAGGTGCAGTTTTGGTTCTCCTTAGACCATACTAGGCCAGTAAGTTTTGTGGAGAGTTAATAAAAGCGGTGGATGTGCTCCCAAAGGGAAAGGAACATGAAACACAAAAGTGCCAGCTCAGTCAAGACTGGAAGAGTATCTACTGACATTTTAGCCTCTTTCATGGTTTCACACTGGTTACAAACATCCAGAAAGATGGAAGGAGTAAAACATAAACCAAAAGAGAAGAAAGTCCCTTTCATTACATGTTTCTTGAACCAGTACAATCAGCTAGTGGGAATGACCACTGCAAAAAGTTGTGCCTGTGAATTCCTAAAGAAGCAGAAATATCAGTCTAGGCCTTTCTCTTGTTCTGTACAAACGCTGTCCTGGGCCAAGATAGAGCTGACTGATGCCACAACACTTCAGAAGCCCAAATTGTTGAGAAAGCTGAGAGGAACAAATGGGAATCAGCAGAACGCATCACCAAAAGGACAAATAACAGATGGACAAACATAATTCCAAAGCAAATGCCAAATACTGGAAGGAACAACAGAGTTGGGTAACATACTGGAAGAGAGGCAAAATAGTTAGATTCAGAGGACCAGCACAAATGCCAAAAGGCCTTTAACAGAAGAGAGAAGGTGAAACTAGACAGGCAAAAGAGAAGCTGCTTTCAAAATTCAGAGTATTTGTAGCACAAAATATTTCTGTCTGTTAGGCTCTTGGTGTCTCATCTTAAATATTTCCATAGCAGTGTGTTTTCTATTGGTTCAGGGCACTGTGCTCTGCATGATGGAGCTGTATGTGGACATGCTGACAATAAAGTATGAAATTGGGATGGCCCAACCCAATTTCAATCACGTAGCTCTTCTGAATTCCCACGGTGGCCACAGCAATGTGTTCATTGTGTAGACCAGCTGTGATCCAATGGATGTTGCCCCAGGAGCAGCCCACAGACTCAATGGACGCATGTTAAGTCAAGTCTGCTGAACAACCGCCTTTGAGATTCTTTCTGTCATTAAAATGCTGTTCATATAAATTTGTAAAAGTTGTTAATTGTAAGGTGCTCTCACTCAAAAAATGTGTTCAGGACCCTGTTTAGCTGTGCTCCAAATTACTCATACAGTTCTAAGGGTTAATGACAGAACAAATGTTCTTGTAATGAATTATTGGTGTACCTTGATGTCACAAGCCAAACAGCTGTTTGTGCAGCAGCATTATGAAATAGGCTGTAGTGCTATTGAAACAATATTAACCGAGGTAGAGAGCTGGAGAGTTTGGTCCCTTTTCTACCCACTGTTGAGGTCAATTCTATTATTTATGTGGTTGAAAGAACAACAAATAGATACTGTTATAGCTCTTTAACCAAAGCTTGTGGTGTTAAATTTCTGATTACACTTGGTAGAGAGTGTGAAAACCCCAAAATCTCCTGTTTTTCCTCTTCTTGTTGCCAATGGTTTCTGAATGTCATTAAGGACAAGAAGTACATATGACAATACCTACATGACGATTTTATTTTTGCTTAAAAATGTGGTAGATTTCTTGCTGACCCTGTCAACAACTATGAGTGCTAATTTGCTAGCTCAATGACTCATCATCAGTTCAGTTTACATGTAGCTAACAAAGGTCAGCCCTGAGAAAAAAATATTTGATTTCAATACCTAATTCAAGGAGGTGTGATATTTCTATGGGGTTTTTGACTGCTTAATGTAAAACCCTCTAATTGCAGAACCTGAATAGTTCTAGGTTCAGTGGTTCATTTTAAATTAGATTTGAGAATCATTAAGTCAGCTTCCTGAAAGGGTCTGACCTATGTTGGCTGTGTACAGTACAAACGCAGTGTCGGACAAGGGGTTCTGCAGTTAGAGGTCACGTAGTTTCATTGGGTTCTGCTGGCTGGGGTCAGGAGATTCTCTTTCTGAGTAATTCAGCACAGTTTCAGGCCTCAGCTGTGCTGCTGGAGGTCACTGTCCTTGGTCAGGTTGCCATGGGGAAGGGATAAGGGAAAAGTGGACTTTTGTGTTTCCTTCCATTTGACTGCACAGCTTGCTGCTTAGCACAGGGCACTTTGACAGGAAGTGGCTGTGAGGAAGCCCACACTTGTTCCAGTTCATCTATCACAACCAGAGTTATTCTGGAGTGAAAGGATACAACCTAAGGGATGCAGAAATTTCAAAAGATCAAAATCAGAGCATGTGCATCCTCCCAGAGAAAAAGCTCCCATGTAAAACACTGTAAAGCATGAAAAATGTGGTATTGGGCTGTTTAGGCATGGTGTTCTGTTCTGTTTATGTTGTGATTCTTTTTTCCCCTCAGCATTCAGTATATTGGATTTAAGTGGTCGCCATAGAAGCAGTTAGTATGCAAATGCCAGGACTAGCAGGGATGGTTTTGGTGCTGGTTCCTCCCTTTTTCGACACTTGAACAAAGAGTTACAGCCCAGGAAAGGAGCCAGAGCCCCACATCAGTCCAGGCTGCTGCTGCTGCTGATCTCATTCTAGCAGTAGGAAGCTCCATGGACAGTGTAGGCCAGTGAGAAACAATAATCTATATACATACATATTCTAATAGGAAGGAATCATTTAGTAAAAAAAAATAGAGACAGATGCTGAAGAAGAGATAAAAAGATAGGTGCCCTGGCACAGGTGAGTATAATTTCCACCAGCTTGTGAAGCTGAGTCCTTAACTTGTCAACAAATTGGATGAATTGCAGCCCCAGTAATAATGCTGTAAGCTGTTATAGGTCTACTGGTCCAGAAGCATATATTCTTCACTGGCTCCCACTCCTTTGGCATCATATTCTGCACTTTGAGAGGTGAGGACTGAAAACAGTGAATGACATGATGTTTTATGTCTAAAAGAAGAATCTACTCCTAGCTGTGACTAAAACACCCTACATAGGATAAGCAGGAAGAATTTTCAAACAGAGCGTAGTATTAACCACCAGTAACTACTACACTAAATAGATTCAATTGTATTTAAGTGTTTTCATAGCATTATTGTGCCAAATAGTTATGTGCTTGTCAAGAGACTGTATTTGCTGGAGAAAAGTTGAAACTTTTTCATTTTGATTTTATGATCCCTCTTGTCCTTCTCTTATGTCATATGAATATTTTATTTTGGCATTTTTCAGGTGAATCTGAAAATCATATTTTAGCCAAGTGTAGGATCTAGTTTTCTACCTTGGAAATTATAAAGTAGGGACATTTCAGGTAACTGAAAGGCAAAAATAGGTTGTGCCTGTCTGTATTGTTATAGATGTTATTGTTACAGTTACCATGATTGCCATTACAAACCTACCACACTCCACTTCACCCACACCTGTATTTCCTTGTTCTCAGAATTGGAAATGTTTACAGTCACTTAGAGGTTTGAACTGGAAAACGAACAAACTGCAATGCTTCTGAATCCCATGATCTGCCTGCAGCCCCTGAGCATACACCCATCCAGGAATGGACCCAACAGGGAGCAGCTCAGAGCATCCTTTTTTCAGGGGAGCTGTTGCAAAATTAAACTGTGCCAAGGCTGGCAGCTCACAGCTCAGCACTGAGGAAAGAGGGTTAAGGATAGTCCCCGTTCAGTGAAAGTATGTGCAGAACCTCCCCCAGGGTCTGAAATTTTGCTTTTAAAAACAACACATAAAATTTGGCTCACATTTGTAGCACTAAAAGGGCTCTCTTCTGAGGAGAAGATCCCAGTCCACATAGCAGACCTTATAATTCACCATTCTGGTCCTTTCCTGTACGTAGTTGTGATGCTGTTGGAAGATACTGAAGACTTGGAGATTTTAGAGGTAATTTCAGCTTTATTAAAAAAATATGCAAATTTATATTTTCATACTATTTTGCTGATTTTAACTGAGATGGACAAAATTTCTACACAAATAATGCCAAACGATGCTTGCTTCATCTTCTTGAGATCAGAACCACTGACCTCACTGGAAACATGTTTGGAAGATCCTGGATGAAAGCACAGGGCTGGTTCAGTGTGTGACCTGGACCAGGGTCCAAAGCCACCAAGGCTTTTTTGACTTGCTTTCCTGAGGCTTAGGAAGCCTACAGGAGAAAGCCATTTATGTCTCTTGTTCTCCCCATCTCTTGTCTCTGTGAACATAATTTCAGTAAATTAAATCAATGTGGTAAAGTGATCAGGTATGTTAATACTTGACAAGCTTTGTGAGACAAATGCCCCAACAAGTGATTCTTCTGCAGGAAGGGCAGTGCCATGAGCTCAGCAGTGTTGCTCTCTTGGGTAACCAGCTCACACACACTGGCTGGCCAAAAGGCACTTACATAGGTAATGACGGGATCTGGGAAGGCAACAATGCTAATGTGTATTTAGGATAAAAGATCAGGGCATGTCATAAATAACTGAAAATATAGTAATATAGCCACCAAGAGGGAAAGAGGGATAACAGTATCTTCAGTGAGACCACAGAAATACTAAGGATGTGTTTGTAGGAAATCACACTCTGAAAATCCATTCCTCACAACTTTTTCATTTTGACAGGTAATGCTTGAATCTACTGGCTGTCTCACTTGAGACCTTCTGGGTTGTGTTTTGGGTTTTTTTTCTTGTTTTTTTTTTGTTTTGTTTTGTTGGGGTTTGGTTTTTTGTTTGTTTGTTTCATGGGTTTTGGTGGGTTTTGGTTTTTGGGGTGTTTTTTTCTGGCACCCTTATCCTTTGTAATTCTAACACAGGATTTAAGTGTTAACGTCAAATCCTGCATGGATACATTGACGTCTTTTCCTTTTACAGAATTTACAGATGGAGAAAAGAACCCTACTGCACAGGAGATTTGAATAGGTGGATAAGTACCAGTGAAAGTATTTGCATAAGGAAAAGAATTCTATTTTATAACTCAACATGAGAAGCATAGATTACTTTGCACATACTTATTAAGATTAGTCCATAAGAATTCATTACTGGCATCTTACTGGAGAAATTAGTTATTTCTTTCTCAGTCAAAGATAACACATAAAACTTTGTTTGTACAGCAGACAATTAAGATGGAGGTTATTTCCTAACACTAATGAAAGTTCTCCCTTAGAACCATTGCAAATTTCTATGGACCTCTAACCTGTCATTTTCTTCTGTTTAGTTCATTGTATTTTGCAACAAAGAAAACTGTACCCAACTGTGCAGAGAAAAAGAAAAACCCTTTTTCAGACAAAAGAAGCAAAACTCTTTTGTTACAAAAAATAGCATAACTTCAGAAAAGGTATTTCCTAATAGAGATCACTTGGCTATTTTACTGTTTTCAGCATGCAGAGGGTTAAGCTCAGCTGAGAATGCCAGACATACCTGTATTCATTCCATTTTGAATAAAGTGACAAATTCCTATTCTTGGTCACTGGAGCAAAAAATTAGCCCTGTGCTTCAGTGAAAGGTCAACATGGGAAGAAATAAACAGGAGGTGAGAGGTCATGACCTGTGTCTAGAACAGCAAAAAATGGCTGAATAAAAAAAAAAAAGTTAATTCTACTGTACATTGTACTTTCCATATAGTCTGGTCCCATTTGAAATGCAAAACACTCCTAGAGTGTTGTTCTGGAAAAATCAAGATTGAAATGTGTGTATAATTATTTATTTATACTGCTATTTTTGTACAAGCCCCACTGGTTTGGTCTATTTTAAATAACCCCTGTGAATACATATATATTCCTATGGTCAGGGATCCAGTGGATCCAGGAGATTTTTAACTGAGCAGGCCCAGAGAACTCCTTGGCTGTCCATGTCTTTTGGTCACATCTTCAGTGATTACTGCAGACCTAGACACTCCTGTGAAATGCTCAGGGAAGAGAACCAGACACCAATGGGAATGAGAGCCTGAATCAGACATTAAAGGTATTGGAAAGAGGCAACAAAAATATTGTTTAGCTCTACTACCCTTGTTTGTGCTCAGCCTCTGTCACTGACAGACTAATCCTGTCTGATGCTGAATATCACTTCTATCTAGTCCAAGAGTAGAATAGCCATCTTGTGTGCCCTGGGTAGATGTTGTGGACATGTAAGCAGCAGCAGCAAACAGCAGACCATAGAAATTAAATAAAAGCATATTTATTCAGTCACAAGTGGTGTTCAGTGACACACCTCACGCACTGGGAGCCACGGAGAGGAGAGCAAAGCTTCTTCAGAATGCAGCACTTCTGGGAGAGCTTGCTGCTGTCTGCAGCTTGGGGATACCTCTCAAATCACTTCTCAAGAGTCCTGCAGGCACAGGTCTGGGGAAAAGATCAATGTCCACGTCTTCAGAATTTTGATTGCAGTTAAAAGAAAAAAAAAAAAAAAGCATGACAGAAAAAAGCCTTCTCTGAATGTGCATATGGTTGACAGAAGGGCCAACTAAGAAAGAACAACTCTGCCAGAAATGGTTTTCTCTTTAAATACCAATACAAAATCAAGGTGTTGAACCAAAGAACACCTCCATGGACAATGCAGTATGTCGAATACCCTACAAATTTGTAGGGTATTTGACTTTGCAAAAAGAGAGCATTTAAGGTGGCGGAAAAGTCATTGTTCAATGTGCAATGCTGGGCAAAAGGACAATTTTTTTCCATTTCTTATTCTCTTATAAACTGTCTGGGAGGGTTTTTATGAAATATATCTTCATCATGAAACAACAATTCACTGCAACCAAAACTCTAAGCAATACAAGATTGATTTTAGCTAATTTTCTGTCTCCCAAAAAATTAGGAGCAAATGAAACCAAAATAATTGAAACAACCTGTTTCAACATTTTGAAATTAAAAATCCCCTTTTTCATTTGAGGGTACTTTTTATTTAATAAGATAAGTATACTTACATGAGAGAAGTGAAAAATTATGCAGATAATTTTTTTTTAATATTCTGAAGTGAATATCAACATATCTACCTTTCAAGAGTTTGAATTTTTATTTTCAAAATATGTTCATCAGAGTATCAGAAAATGTCTGAAGAAGGGCAAAATGCAGCCTGCCAAGTTCTAGTTGTGCAGTTTTCTAAATGTCCCTGAATATGATGGCCACAAAGAATTCCGATGCAACAAATACCTTGAGCAAGCCACATATTTAATTGTATGGGCTTATGTTAAGAGATTACAAAAAAGCTTTCCAAAACATGAAATCAGGATTTTTTTTTGTTTCTGTTTTATGTTGGGCTTTTTAGTTTTATTTTTTTCATTTTTTATCCAGTGCCTTACCAATGCTTTGCTAATTTGATCACATTCTTTTATTCTGAAATGGATATTTGCCTTCTGTTTGCTTTATTTTCCTTTCTAGGACTTGCTTGTGTTTTTGGCTTAATATGTCTCATATTAGCAGCAGAGTTGTACAGTGGTATGCCAGTTGGCACTTCATATTTCAGCAGGTTGAAGAGCAGTATGAGGTCTTGTGTGAAAAATACCCACCCAAATTAACCAGTTACCATCCTTTAGCGATTGTCTGTACGTATTAGCTACTGCACATCAGGAAACAGAGTGATTCTGAGACCCCAGAAATGACTGTCCAGTGGTTCCCGAAATATATGAGCCAAGTTAATTTCTGTTGCAGTTCAGAGAAGATGGTAGATATACCAGTGAGACATATGTCAAAAATAGAAAAAAAAGGATGGTTAAAATTGGCATTACTACTTAACATTAATTCTGATTGCATGCTGTTGTGAGGGGTATTGTTCTTTTGCAACCAAAGTATAGCATTTATTCTGATGATAGTAGAAACAAAATCAATCCCTTTTCTTCCCATTTCTGTGTGGCAAGTGAAGATAAATGCAAGTAAAATATGAAAAAAATTGTATGATGAGAAGGCTGCATGATCCAGTAGAACTCTTCAGTGAAATTCAAATGGATGGATTACTTTGGGTGAGGAGAAGATATATCTTCTGTATGTCTTCTTGCATATCTTCTGTATATTGATGTCTATCAAGCCTGTTCTGCTATGGCTGCAGAGTACATGACACCATGTCCATGTGACATCAATGCTCAGAGCTTAGTGAAAAGACTGATGTTCATTTTTTAGAAGACTGGATAGAAACAGAATAGAGGGCCAAGTAACCAGAATAATTGTTTAGGTTTGCTCTGACAGGCTTAGTTCAGAAATCTTGATGTCAATTTGTATGTGGAACTGAGAAATTATTGTAGTTCTCAAACTGTCCTAACTCTGAGGTAGGGGCTTAGATAAAAAAATTCTTTTCTCTTTACCTGTCAGCGCTTGAATCCACAGCAGACCTTGATGCGGTTGTCCAAGATTTGAATCTTGGAAACTGAAATGTTCTCTCCTTTGCTGCAGCTTGAGACTACGTGCAAGGCCCAGAGAATGCAGCACAAGGTTGGTTGTTCAAATGACATTTCAAACCAAGAACTTATAGTGCTTCATCAGGCCTCGCTATCACACAGGTTCAGTTCTCAGCATTTCAGACACATTCCTGCTGTATGGCACTTTTTGCCTGGAAGGAAGCTAATAGTGTTTTATCACACCAAGGACAGAGGTGCTTTTGTCAGGAGCCAAACCATTACTGGTGTGTTGGCTATCAGATAAGGATGCAACCACAACCCTGTGCCTTGAGCTACCCCTCAGTCCTGTCAGCCAGGACAGGCTGCACCGGGGCTGCAGTTCCTCCAGCACAGCCCTTCCTGTCATCTCTGTTCCGTACCCAGAGTGATGGATATCTAAACCCCCTGCTTTGTTACAGCAAGATGTTAGTTCATCTCAAGCCTACCTTTACATGAACCGTTTCTCTTTGCTAAAAGGGTATCAAAATAAGGCATCAGATAAGAACAAATCCTGAAATCGTGAGCCACTTTTTCTTCTGTCTGCATTCAATGGTCTGACAGTTGTTGATCTCCAAAATGCTGAATAAGGTCATGTTATGTAAATAAAATGGCATTCTTTGCTTCACTCATGTCGATGTGTAACTGTTTTCATTGAGCCTTGAAGGGAGGTGAGTATAAGGGAAAGAATAAGGTTGCAGGGAAGCTCTGGGGGAATTTTCCAGTGGTGTTTTGGGGGTAGCACATTTCAGATAACACTCCTTTGCTCTGTGTTCACATGGCCAAATGTTTATTACTTTGAAGACATCACCAATTTCTTTGAACTTAACATACAGACAAAAAACTTTTTTCAGTAGAATAAGAATTCCAAAATTTGAAAAAAAAAAAGAAAAGAAAAAGAGACAAAAATAAGTGAAATGTTAAATTTGTATTGCAAGAATATTTTTTAAAATTAATTTTATGCACTATTTATATCAATAGTAAAATATACTAATTGTATCAAATTGGAAGTATTGTTACACAAGTAGCTGCTTTTAACAAAGGTAAAGGTATTAATTATCAATTAGCAGAAACTGCTTCTAATAAGACTGGGGGAGAGACACAGAAAAACTGATCAGGAAAAGCTGACACTTACAATGTTCTGTAAATTACCAGTTAGTTGGTTTTTTTCTTTTTTGTTTTTTTTTTTTTTTTTTACATCTGCCTTGGATGATATGAAAAAAGGTGTCAGAGACATAATTACTAAATACATCTAAGATACAAACCCTTTTGTTGTTCTTTTAATCATTTGAGGGAAGAATATTAATTCCTTGCAAGATTTTTGTCCTTTTTTGCAAATAACAGGTAAAATTAACTAACAGCTCAATTATTTTGTTAATAAGGTAGCTCCCCTCCCCACTGGCATGAATTCAGTTTAATTTTTTTTCTTCAAATGTCTTCTATTCTACTATCAATCAAATATCTTTTTAGTGCATAATCAGGAAATCCTAATGGAAGGAAAAACAAGTTGGAGCTGATGACAACTACAGTGGCTTACTTAAAACCACTGCCTGTCACACATGCAGCCATACTAGTGATTACAGGTTGACTAAGGAAATGGAAAAGTACTTTAAAAACAAGGCAGTGATACAGGAGCCAAAGTTGATGACTTTTATGAATATTTAATTATTTACTCTATATAAGTTAACCACACCACATTTAAATCCATTGTCTTATCCCAGATGTGTCTTTAATGAACTGGGTTTCATAGTTTTTAAGAAAAAGCACTCCAAAACAATGCCTTTAGTTACCTTTTTCATCCACATTAAGCACTTTTAATGAGTGCCTCCATTTTCAGAAGTGGTCTTTCCACTGACTTGAGGGAGAAAAAGGAGAATTACATGATTTAAGTGGCAATCAGTTTCAAAGCAATAATAAGCCAATAGTCAGTGTGAATAGTTCACAAGCAACTGACAGGATAAAATATGGTTGCTTAAACTAGTCCATGAGTACCTTGAAATAAGAATTGTGACACAAATATAACAACCCTGCCAACCACCACCAAAACCACCAAAAACCCACCCAGAAAAAAGTAGAAATAAATTTAAAAGCTATGTTCACTTCCTAGCTAATTCACAGTAAATATTTTGATTGTCCATAACTAATGTCAAACAGTGCCTAGAATGGAAAATTACTTCAAAATGAAATTGACAAGAACATTCTGCACTAGTTCATTTCCTGGGCGATGCATACATTTATAATTTCCTGAAGCATGTGCTGGAATGATCCTACCTGCAAGTGACATGTATATGGCTGGTGACAGCATGGTCAAAATCTGGGAAGAAAAGTCACAAAACACTGGCAACAAAAAAAAGTTTTAAAAAATGGTGGCCAGTGCTGCTGTCTAGACATTAAGGAGCATCCAAGGATGTAACTCCTGCAAAAGGCAAATGACAACTAGTGGGGTCAGATTCTTGTCATTTATTTTAGTTGTTTTTTGAACTGCCCATCATTGCTGAGCTCTAGTAATTTAGGTTAAAATACCCTCATTCAGAACCACAGGACTTGAAGCTGAATATTTATGTCACTGCTGCTTACTGTACTGAACTTTATAAATAGCAGAGCAGAACCCTACAACTTATTTAGTAAAAGGAAATAGTTGCAAATTAACAATATTCTACTCCGGACATCTGTTAAAACATTATTATGTTCATTATTATGAACATAATAGCACAGTCTTTGTTATCTAAAAGGTACTAAAAGCTAGAGCAGACTCAAAAATCCCAACTGATATTTTAAATCATGTCCTAATACCTTTGTAAAACTTTCCATGTCATCTACTATAACGGAAGGAAGTCATTAGGAAAAAAGAGAAAAGACCTTTTTATTTGGAGCTGCATGTTTTATTTGGTCTTTCACAGATGGACAGGCTAAAAAGATGGGCCAAGACCAATGGCATGAGGTTCAAAAAGACCAAGTGCTGGGTCCTAGACTTTTAGCCACAATAACCTCATGCAGTCTTACAGAATATTTTATTGAATTTAGAATCAGAGATTAAGTTTTTTGTCTCATTTCTAACAGAATCCTTTTCCTGATACTGATTCTCATGGGCTTATGTGATATGGTATCAAATATCAAATGAAAAGAATCAATTCAATCTGAGGTTCTTAAGCTCCTTCCAGAAATTATTTTTCCAGAATGTTTATCTTAACGTCCCCCTCCTCTGGAAGTAGATTCAGGCTTCAGTGGCTGACCATTAATTTCTCATCCATGGGAAAAAAAGGCCTTTGTGCAAGAAGGAAACAAATACAACAAAAAATCCAAACAAAAAAACTATGCTGCATGGTTCATATCCAATATCTCTACCAATCCATTTATCCAAATTCACATTAGACATTTTGTCCTGAAACTGTCTAAATATATCCTATATCTAAAGACAAGTTACTGTGTTTGTCCCCGCTGAAAAAGACATCATACCTTTGTTCTAAGGAAATACTCTTTACCCTAACCTTATCTCAGAAGAAAAAGTTTGAGAAAATATTTTGCTTCTTGTCATATATTAATTCTATTAATATATTCTGTCACATATTAATTCATAAACTGAGAAAAACAAGAAAGGGAAGGATTATATGGATATTTCAACTGTTTTGTGGAAATGAGATCAAGCACACACCTTATAAAATAAGGAATAAGGACTACTCATTTTGTGAATAAGGAAGTATGCAAGAAAGAAAACTACCTTCATTGGAGGTTTTGTGATACAATAAAAATTAAAGAAATATTACTGTCTCCCATTTAATTTTTCTATTAAAATCTATTATTGTTTGTTATGAAATTAATTAATACACTGAAAATAATAACGGATTATTTATGGAATGCACACAGACCCAATTCTTCTTGGTAAAAGGCCCATGAACAAGTACAAACCCAGTTAGAGGATAACAATATCCTATTTTACAGCTGAAACCAGCCAGGCTTCTTATATATGTAGATTCACTAGCACAGTTAATGCATTTCAATGGTAATGCCAGGCATGCAAAAAATATGTTAAAAATAGCAAGACTTTTTTCTTTTACATGATTCAGTAACCACAAATAAGCCATCATTACTGGCAAAATAAATCAACCAGCCTCTGGCCACAAACTTCAAGGGACATATCAGCAGTAAAATCCACCCTAACAAACATAAAGCTGCCTCTCTTTCACCCACAATGAAAACATATGCAATATGAAATGAAAGTGACTGGACCTCTTGCAGTGGGTCCTGTCTTCTGATGATCCAATAACCTAAACCTTAAAACGCCTTTAAAGAAAACCTTAAGATGAAAGCATAGACTTTTATATTGCTTCCCTGAATACATGTAAAGTTATTGAAAACACTTACAAACAATATTATTATACATTCATTGCTGAGAAAAAAATTATCTGGAGAAAGTTTCAAGCTCACCTCCACCATGTACTTTAATAGGGTTTACCTCTATGAATTTTAAAATGGAGAAAACAAGGAAATTGATGGTCCTAAGGCGTGATGACAGGGTGTCTAAAAAAATGCTTTTGTGTTTCAAACAATTGGAAATTAGTGCTTTTCTTTAAAACTGAGTCAGATATGTATTTTTTTCAATAACATGACATATGGAAACTTTATTTCTCAGAGTAGCTTTCAGAAGCCTCTAGTCTGAAATACTGATGAAAAGGATGTATTAGAACAAGTGCAGTCTTTAACAGACACAAGATAGTTTTGTATTTGTGATGAGATTAAGCACATAATTTTGACTAAGTTAATGTTTTGGAGATTAGTCCTGTTTTCATGTTGAATTTTCACACTGCCTTTGGTGACCTGTGAATAACATTTTGGATAACATGTAACTTCAGTTTCGTTTGCACTTTTTCTTTCACTCATGCCGGATGTGTAACTGTGTAAAAATAAGTAGTGTCAGCAGTGATAAATAACAATAGACCCCTAGTCATTAGTCATTGCTCTTCCTCAAAGTTGCAATTTAGACTTAAGATATTGAAGGATAGATTCAGAAAAAAATATCCTTTCAGGTAGACAACGTGCAAATTGATTGTAGATGTTCAGATCTTTTCTGTTGGAAAGTTATGCAGCTCTGCTGAACTCAGAAAGTTTACTCCAGAGGATAGTTTGGCCCACTCCAATCAGAAAATCTTAATAGTTTTAAGAGTGGCCTCTAAAAGAGTTGAAAAATGTAGTTATTCTTTCTGCTCCTGGGGTAAAATCAGTGATATTGGTAGAGTGTTTTGGGAGGTTTTTTTAGGTTTTATTTCCCTTTTAAAAACGTATGGAAAGATTAAAGACTCCTTCACATAAACTAGAAGTACGATAAGGTTCGGTGCAGATATGCAGAACCAAAATGTTAGTAATGGGGAGCTGTGGAGTCTTGAGAATAGCCATTCCTCTTCTGATTGAAGATGAGGTGCCAGAGCTGCTTTGCTATGTTGCTCTCTCATAGTTGTAATGAAAGCATGAGATAAAAATATATATACATTTCTAGGAGAAACAACCCAAATACATTAATGGAGTGGTGTTTGACCTAATAGGTAAATAGATAGTCTCTGATTTCCCTAAAATAGGCTAGATTTTGATAACTTAGTAAAATGTTATCTAGGTAAAATTATGTGCAAAACCCGTGTGCCCTCAAGTGTGTGATTAATACATTCATAGGTGCTGTAAAAACATATGGGACTAGAAGGATGGCAAAAACTAGGCATCTATGACTCTACACCATGTTTACATACTAGAATGACTTTGAAACTGTGATGTCATCTGAGTGCTTCATGTAAAGTCATTTTATGTTGTTCCAGAAACAGCCTTGATTTTTTGGGTGTTTTCAGCAGTCGTGGAAATACCCTTTTGTAATATGCAATATCAGACATGTGATGGGAAACATACTGGAGGCATCAGACCCAGAAACATCTAAGATGGATGACAGCCAAATGAAATGGGATTCCTTCCCCTCACTCCTCCTAGTCTTTGTCCTCCGTCCCACCCCCTGCCACACAAAATGAATCAAGGGATGGTTGAGATTTTCTTATTGTTGTCATCAATTAATTCAAGCTTCAGTAACTAAGGAACCAAAGAAGCAAATTCCATTTGGGCCAAAATGACTAAAATACTGAGTTTATCAACTTTATCAGTTTATTGGGAACTGATAAAGGGCAAAATTGACCAATAAAACAACACTGTACCAGGGAATGCGTTGGATCTGTGATTCAGTTCTGAGTGAATAGCTTTTGTGTCTCCGTGTCCTGCACATGAGTAAGTTGGAGATGTCAGTAAGGGCTTTCTTCTATCCACTGCTGGAACTACAGTTATCAATATACACTCTGCCTTTGAAGCATAAATATTCTCATACAACTATCCAATACTGACATAGGCCCTCATATATCAAAATATTTTTACTACTATTTCTGGTGCCATCAATAAGGTTATTAATAAGTATTTAGAGCAATTGTGCTACATCTCATGTCCAGTAAATCTCCAGTGAAACTCCAAGGGCTTTTTACATATTAGAGTGCAACTTGCAGAACATGGTCCCTGAGAATGGCCTCGGCTTACAATACATTCTTGTTGTTATAGGCAGAACTCCTCCAGATGTGGATGCTTTCTAGGGTCTCTAGAAAAAGCAGAATTCAGGTTTACAATTCATTGTGGGTAAGGCCTTTCAGAGTGTCACATAAAAAGTAGTGATAAAAATTCCAAAGGAACTCAGCTGAATGTCGGACCCAGCATGCAGTCGATAAGGCTCAGTTATTCAGTACTGACACAGCATGGCAAAGCTATGAAGACATTGCTTATTTCAGCTTCTATTGCCAAGGTTGGGTGCTTGACAACTCAATCAACAAAGGATGAAATTGGAAGAAAGAAACTGAATCACTGCCTTATGATGAGAAAGATATTCAGAATGATTTCTTTGTTCCTTCCTTTCAATAGGAGACTGTAGGGGAAGGATTAAGGGAAGCCTAAAACCCCAATGTGGTACCCTAGCGAGATGCAGATCAATATGCAGTGGCATCAGCAATGGTATCAATGACCATGCAAGAGTCCAAGGAGAAATCTGGTCACTTCGGATACTTCACTTTCTTCTGTTCTGTGTAATCTTTCTTCAGTTATTCTCTTCCTGCATATTCCTTCTTTTACCTTAGTCTACTAAATACCCACCTACAGAGTGCATATTTTCCATGTGTCAAGTATGCAACCCTTCTCTTAGGCAGTGATTTTCTCACTCAGCACTTCCTCCTCAAATTCTTTCAGTGTCAGGCTCCCACCCTCCACAGTGACTGAAGATAGCTATCATCCTGCTATTCAAATCAATGCAAGTAGATACATAACCTTTCCCCCCTTGTTTTCTCACATTTTGGTCTTAACTGGTTGGGGCAGGAGAATAAAGACAAGCAAATAGCAGGGGGCCCATTGCCCTTGGAAGTGAGCTCAGCTGCCTCAGAAATTAGCATGCCTGTGCATCTTCTGCCCAGTGAAACATCTGATCAACGCTTTTTGGAAGCAAATGACATCCATACATTTTCAATTATCTTTATTTCTGCTTGAAAAAGTATGACCCATTGTTGGGCTCAGCCTTGCAAAGATAAATCTGGGTTTCTCAGACGGGACAGACATTCATCATTCAAATGATACCATTACAGTGCAGTGAAGGCAGAGACCCCTTATGCTCCTTGCAGTACAGAAGTTATGGGGATTATTGCCAGAAGAGGCAAGTGTGCAAAGGAGTATGGAGGAGATTTTAAACTGGCCTGGTAGAAAGCTTGGTCCATTCTGGTGTGAATAGTTTCTGGTTCCCATTAACTGAAATGTGTGGAGACCCCTGTTGCACAATTTTTCTTGGATTCTTTCTAGATTACCTACAAGCACAAAAGAGACTCACGATATTTAAAAGCCCAGAGCTGAAATTCTTATTAGTTATCTACTGACAGCTCCCCAAAATCCCCTTCTGTCTACTATGTGTAACTGGTTTGATGGCTTGAAGTAGCTTCAGGCTCTTCTATGTGATAAATCAGTACAGGGCACAAGTTTGTCTTTGTTTTTCCATTATAGACCATACTCTCATCTTGCTCCTACTTATTCTAAATTCTATGTGCACTATTTACTTAAATGGAGATACTTGAAATTCATACTTGTATGCACATTGGCCCAACACAAGCTGCTAATAGTTGTGCTTCTTTTGTTCTCTGGCCCATGGTCTGGCCATGCACAGTGTACTGATGGTGTTATTGGAAGTTGGAAAACTATCTCTTTTGTCACTCCAGGCTTTATATAGGAATAAGTACAACTATCAGAGCCACTACTTACACCTCAGTATTATTTTTATTTGTACCATTATGCAGCAGTTGCTACTCTTGTGGAACCATTTAAAAAAAGGCCACACATTTCAAATGATAACTGCAAAGCCCTAGGCATAAAATGGCAGATTTAAGGGTGCTTTAATGTTTCCTTAACATTACTTCAGCATATTCATACCCCAAGCATTATTTTCTAATCAAATGCAACACTGCAGAACATGAGAGTGTTTGCACTCTCTTTCTATCAGTAAATGCACAAACTGAGAAGAACATTCAAGTCCTGTTTTCAAATAGAGATGCATTAGTGGGAAATAGGAGTGGATTTCCCTGCTGTCCTATGAAGCCATCAAAAGCTGATGAAGCATTTTTCAATCATCCACAGAGCTGACATGCTCTGGATCCCAGTGCATTAAATAAACCTAATTATGACATTTTAATAAAATACGTTAGAGGCATTTATCTGAGGCCAAAGTCTGGAAGCAACGCAGAACATGTTCCAACAATAAAACTCCTACACCTGGATGTTAACCTCTTCAATGCCCTATGGACATATGGCTTCAGTCCAGAAAAGCAGCACCTGTAATTCTCTGTGACTGTCTGCCATACATCCAAATATTGCAGAAAGTTAAATATGACATATTTAGTAAGTAGGGAAGCACATTGACTCCAAACATGCAGAGTTTACTGGTGCTGTAAGATCAGTGAGCCAGTAGAGATAGCACATAGATTGTTCACTTACAGCTTGTTAGATGAGAGAGCAAGGTTTGGATTTAGCCTCTTCACGTCCTTTATTATTCTCTGTTCACAAATACTTATGTGAGCAAAGCAATGTTCCTACAAACATCCACAAACAGCAGATTTGAGGACTTGCCAAAGGAATATCATCAGAAAACAAAACCTGTTTTCTGATAAAATGGCATTCATTTTGGGAGAAAGCAATGGCTTGTAAAGAACAGACCATCAATATGGGAACAGATATAACACCACATGACTGGTCACAGCACTCAGCTAGAGAATCCTAACTACTAAATGCTCAGCTAAATGCTTCTGCTTTGGATTGTCCAAAGCTTGATAGAAATGTCTGCAAACAAGGAGCAAGGGCAAACTATAGCCTTCCCTGTGCTGTTCCTTGGGAAAGGAATTCTGTGAACCACTTTTGGAGCCCTGGATTCTCTTACGGGAGAATTAAGTTGTCCCTGGGATCTGAATTAGTTTGACAGAGTTTTGAATTACATAGATATCACATAATAATTCTGGAGTTTAAAAATACGGGGGTACAAGGTGGGGGATTTATATGGCAACAGATTTTTCCTATCATACTCAGTGCTAGTGGCAACTGAAATTTGCAAATGAATATGCAATTAAAAATCCCACACAAAATGTAAAGAAAAATATTTTTATTGTGCTTTCTCTGTGCCAATATCACAAAGTAATTACACAAATGCTTAGTGAATTTCACTGCCCTGCTGCTTTACAGAAAGCAGTTTGACAATTTACCAACAAAAATTAACATCTTTAAATTTATTTAATTCTATTGAGGAGTAAAATATGCCATCTATGGGGTTATTTTTCCAGTCTTTTATAGATCAGTGTTTCATTCTGTTTCTATTTCAGATGGACATTGCTGTACCTTTAAGCACAAAATATATATACATTAATATTCTCCAAAAAATGCGAAGCCTTGTTTGCAATCAATGCATATTCCCCTTTTGTGTAAGAATAACAGATGTTGATAGAAATAGCCATTGGGTTTGTAAAGAACCCATTTCACGTGTCAGAATAGTTGTGCCTCTTCTAGATGAAATGTCAAAAGCAGGCAGATATCTCAATGTGAAATGACCTTAAGAAAAACCCGACCTCGCCAAAGATGACCTTTTTCCAGCAAGAAACATTAAAATTACAACCATATTGATGCTTCAGCTTCAAAAACAATATGTATTTCTTTTTTAGTGTTTTTCTGTCTTGGCATCCTACGTATTTGAAATAAAGATGTACAGTAGTCCACTTTATACTCTTTCTGTTGAGCTGATTTATGGTCATGAATTTGTTTTATAGATGTATTCATACACAGGGACATGCATAACAATATTTTCATAAATGTAGATATACATACAGACACATACATAAATACAATTATATACATTCATAAAGGTTCAAACAAGATTATCCTAATTTCTCAAGGGGTCTAACATTTTTTTGTGTCCATATTACATTAGTAGAATGTATTACTTACTGTAACTGAATTAAATCTTTTCACAGTATCTTCCTTTTCTGAATTTTTAACAAATCCCCATGGCTTCACTTTCTTCAAGGAAAATATATATCTTATCAAAGTGTTAATCAAACTGAAGTGTGTAAGGCTCTTATAAAGTAACACTGGAGAAGTATTCACATGTAATGGTGTATGTGTGTGCATGTGCCATGGCTGATTAATGGCATTTAATTCCTTTAAACTAGGAAAACAAAACACAATATAATAGCAAAACAACAACAAGGAAAAAACTCACACAGGCAAAAAAAACCAAACCACCAAACCCAAAAACATCCTTTACTAAGTACTGGAGATGTAAAATTTCTCTTTTTGTGAGTGACGCAGAATCTCAGTCTCATATTTTGATCTAAAGTTCACAGTGATTTGAAATTAAAGGCTGAAGATCCTATACACCGGAGATCTTCAGGAAGGCACCAGATGTTCTGAAAGTTCTCATCTGTGTACAGGATGATTGAGGAAGTACACAGGGGTTTTGGAGGTCAACAGTATTAAAAGTTTATTCAAACTCTGCCCGTATAAACCAAACCTTTCTCACAGCCCCTCCTTAGCTGATCTGTACCTCCAACTGCCTTGTTCCCCAGTTCCCTCTTTCCCTACCCACAATCTGTGCTCTGTCCTTCCAGGTACAGTTCCCACCTCTCTGGAAGTCATTCTGCTGACTGAAGCAATGGGGAGTACTCAATATATCTTCACAAAAACTGGGCTGGGAAAGGACAAACAAAATCCCAGGAGATGTTCTATGAGATGGTTATAGAATAATCTTTTTTGCTGTTTTTCATCCCTCTTCTGTCATCTCCTGGCAGAGATATAGAAGAAAAGTTGCCTCGGCTCTTCTCTGTTCAGGTGATGTTTCTTCCACTTATTTCTCATCTCCCATCTCCAGCCCATTCCAAAGAAACCATTTATTCTGAAATCAGTAAAACAAGTCACTAAAATGCCTACAATTTAAACTCGTCTTAGATTTCGTTCTGAGAAGGCACTGCTACCCACAGATTTCATAGAATCCTATAGTTGTTTAGATTTGAAAAGACCTCTAAGATCATCAAGTCCAACCATGAACCCATCACTGCCAAGCCCACCACTAAACCATGTACACAAGTACAACATATACACCTCTTTTAAGTACCTCCAGGGATGGTGACTCCACCACTTTCCTGGGCAGCCTGTTCCAGTCTTTGACCACCCTTTCGGTGAAGAAATTTTTCCTAATGTCCGATTTAAACCTCCCCTGGCACAACTTGAGGCGTTTCCTCTTGTCCTATTGCTTGTTACCTGGGAGAAGAGACTGACCCCCACGTGGCTACAGCCTCCTTTCAGGGAGTTGAAGAGTGTGATAAGGTCACCCCTGAGCCTCCTTTTCTCCAGGCTAAACACCCAGTTGTCCGTCAGCTCGTCCTCATAGGACTTGTGTTCCAGACCCTTCCACAGCTCCGTTGTCCTCCTCTGGACACGCTTCAGCCCCTCAATGGCCTTCTTGTCATGAGGGGCCCAAAACTGGACACAGGACTCAAGGTGTGGCCTCACCAGTGCTGAGTACAGGGGGATGATCACTGCCCTGTGTTAACGACACCCGCGTATCCTTTTTCCTGTCTGAGCTCTTAATGAGAGAGATGGGACTATCATAGTCATTTATGGTTTATTGCTTAAAATAATAAACAAGGCATCAGTCTCTGAGGTGTGAGATTTAGCTACAAGCCACCATGACCAGGAATAGTCACAAGATTTAGGGTTACAAGACAATTTATAACTTTCTAATCCAATAGACACTTAAAATGAAACTTTGTTTTGACTTTATAACCTATCACCTGTGGTAGTTTCTACTGCACTGCGGTGATCTCTTGACCAATAATGTGTCCTGTCACGTACACCTATCTACTTCTATTGTAACATCTAAATTCTTAACTTAATACTATAAAATCACATTATTATACTTAAAACCCTTCACCAGAACACCCAATACATATTCTTGCTTGTAACTACAGAAACTTAGGCTTGTAATTCTCTTGCTTAAGGTCCATAAATCTCTGTCAATTAAGCCAGACATGGTTTCTTCCAGGGCTGTAAATCAAACCCACCACTATCTGTAGAAGCTTTTACTCCTGTGTCTCCCACAGCCCTGGTCCTGCTGGCTACATCATTGCTGATAAAGGCCAGGATACCATTGGCCTTCTTGGCCATCCAGGCACATGCTGGCTCATGTTCAGCCAGCTGCTGACCAATGGCCTTGATGAATTGCCATTATATCTCATACTGCCTATGTCACTACATCAATAGCTGCTAAACTTTAATTTCTCAGTATAATGCATAATGTTCAGTTTTTTAGCTTCAAGTTTTCTGAGTGCCATAACCCAACACAGAAAGCATCTTTTACTTTCTTCTAGGGGAAGAAAAATTGCTAACAAAATTTATTTTTTATTGTTTCTCTGCATTCTTGGAGATCTTTAAGGTGCTCAGCTATTTAGTTCTTGTACATAGACACATTCAGCTAACACGTTGGTTTTGATTGGGACTGTTTTTAGTAAATAATTAATTCAACATATCCAAATAGGGTTTGTTCAAAGTGAGAGAATTTAGATCTCTCAGTGAATAATCAAGCCCAGAATATAGGAGAGAAAAAGGACCTGCCCTCTAGCCGGGACAGAAAGGATGAGATGTAAGCAGCCAGGGAAGCAGGCTGGGAGAGGAAGATGGAGATGGGAAATAGCCAGGCAAGAAATTTGGGGCTACGCTAGCATATTTGCAGAATCATTTTGTTTTGTTTGTTGCCTAGTTTAGTGTCTCTGATTGGATAATAGCATCTTTTCTTAAAAAAAAAGAGTGGAAATTCAAAGGAAACTCAAGAGGACAATGGGACATTTCTATTGCAAATTTTAATGTGCCAGAACCACATGGTACAAGTATCTGCCTCTGCGTCTTTACTCACCAGGTCCGCATTACTTTTAGCTGACCACTTCCTTATTACTCTTGTTGTTGCTGACTTGCCTTTCACCAACATGAGTGATGGCATGACCTGGCTAGATTTTTCAGGAAGTTTTTCTGCTTTTAAAGGATGCCTTTTTAACCTCAATAAAGCCCTGTACTTCTCTGCTTAACCATAGTTTTATTCTCACCATTTTACTTTGTTTTTGTTCTCAATGATACACAAACCATCTGTGCCTCTAACACAATGTTCTTGAATAGCCTCCAGGCTGTTTCTGTGGTTTTAAAGTTTTTTACTTTGCCCTTCAGCCTGCTGTTAACCATTTTCCTCATGGTTTTAAAATCTGCCCTTTTAAAGTTTTTTCACTTTATTTTTTACTCCTATGGGGGAATTGTACATTGGGATTTTGTAGCAAGGTTTTGGTAGCAGGGGAACTGAAGTGGTGGCTTCTGTGAGAAACTACTAGAAGCTTTGCCTTTGTCTGATGGAGCCAATTCCAGACAGCTCCAAGACAAACCAGACACTATCCAAAGCCAAGGCCATCAGCAACAGTGGTAGCATCACTGGGATAAGGTATTCAAGGAGAAAAAATCCCCTGTGCAGCTGCAGCCAAAGAGAGGAGTGAGAATCCGTGAGAGAAACAGCTCTGCAGACAGCCAGGATGGTGGAGAAGGAGATGCAGGAGCTGCTCCAGGCACCAGAGCTGCGACTCTCGTGCAGCCCGCAGTGCAGCCCATGGTGAGGCAGCTGTGCCCCTGCAACCATGGAGGTCCGTGGGATGCAGAGATCCACCTGTAGTCTGTGGGGCACCCCACACAAGCAGGTGGGTGTCCGAGGGAGGCTGTGACCCCATTCGAAATCTGTTCTGCAGCAGTCTTCTGGCAGGACCTGTGGACCATGGAGCAAGGAGCCCATGCTGGGACAGGTTTGCTGTCAGGACTGGTGACCCCATGGGAACCCATACTGGAGCAGCCTGTTCTTGAAGGACTACACCCCATGGAAAGGATCCCTACTCTGATTTGATTGGTGATATATTAATATAATTTCCCTAGTATTCTGTTTTGCTCATGATGTTAATCACTGAGTGACCTCTCCCTCTCTTTATCTCAACCCATGAGTCTTTTCTTACATTTTCTGTTGCCTATCTAGTTGAGGATTGACAGAGCATCTTTTAATGACATCGAGTCAGGGTCAACCCATCACAAATTGCCTTCTATTATGTTACAAAACCTGATTGTCCAAGGATTGCTGTTTGCCAATGAAGTTCAATTTTGTAGAACTAGAAAATCCTTGAATTTGAGATGTTTAAAATAATTAAGTCTATATTTAGGGCTCAATGCAGTTTGACGAAGACTGCATCAAAATTTCCATGGGCTTTGTGATGACTCAAAACCCAAAGACATGTCCACTTGGTAACAGTAACTTTGCCTTTCCATCGATCCTGATATTCCAAAAATGTGATTAGCCTAGAGGAGAAAGAACTGCCTTATGTTTACAACATTTAACCCAGAATCTGAGTGGACTAAGTTCAGCTTTTTATGCTGCCAGAGCTTCTTTGGGTGACTTTGACCAATCAATCACTTTATGGTTGTGTAACACCACTTACCTGAGGGAGGGGACTCTTGGAGTGAACCCTAATGTGCTCATGAGCCAAACTCAGCGGCTCATTTTCAGGTCTCTGCCAAAAGTAGCCTCAGATTACCTCAGCTCAGATTGCCTGTAAAATCCAGTGTCAAAAAGCAACATCCAGGCCTTGCTATGAAGGACCATGGGAAGGACTGTAAGGACAACTCTGTTGTCTGTTTATCTTCAGCCCCATAACCGCATGGCAAAAATGAAAGCCACAGCTGGAGGTTGTCAGATCACGCCCAAAATAAAGTGACGTACAGGAAATCATATATACAAAAAAAAGGCTTTCCTACCCTTCTTCCTAAGGAGAGCAATTTGGATTTAGCACAGAACTGAGTGTGACAATTACAGAAGTGAGGTAGTCGCAGGGTCTGCTCTTTGCAGAAGAGCTCCGAAGCATCCCCATGGACTGGGGACAGTGGCAGCACCCTGACTCTCCAGCAAATGCATGTTCTCTCCAAAAACAGAAATCCTAAGGATCCTTCTAACACAGGGGTCTCTACACCTGATGGTATCATGGAATCTGATGCCCAATTTTTTTTTTCATGGTAAAATTATATTTCTTCACTAAATCATGTTGTAATATGTTGTGAACTGATTACTACAGTAACTAATCCTTCCCTTTCTTATTGTCTAAAAGATTTGCAATTTGCAGTGGCAGATATTTTAACTTTTCCCCTATTTTCTGTGGATAACTTTCAGTCCTTTCTTACCTCTGGCAGCCTAGCTGGGTCAGGACATGATGATGTTTCTAATTATTACTCTACTTAAGAAATTAAAGTTAAGGTAGATTTAGGCAGAAGTGCTTCCCTCCAAACCTCACTCATTCAGGTGTCCTAAAAGGACAACAGGAACATGGACACACACATGAATAAGAGTTTTCATCATAAATAGGGATTTCCAGAAATCAGATTCAGGATAGGTCCTGCTACTTCTTCTTTGCCATTCAGTAGTAAAACCACTAAGATCCAAGGTATAAGTAGGAGAAAGCTGATGTGCAAAGCCACCTTAGGGTACCTGGCAGACACAGGCACGTGAAGGACGTGCAGGTTTGCACAGCTGAGCAGCGATTCCAGAATTTATAGAAAAATTACCATTATTTCATGGTAAAGCATAAGTCATATGTATCCTCAAAAGGTTATATCCCTGGGATAAGGCAGCAAGCACTTTTATTTTAACAACTATATTTATTTAAGCAGAAGACAGGGCTAGAAAGGGAGACATGAGGTGACGTGAGGGAAGTAAGCTTCGTGGTATAAGAATGCTGACAGAAGCAGTGTGCTTCTGCTTTAGTCCCTGGAGAAAGTGTATGTGGATGCACTTGATCCAATTTTCAGCCATAAATCAGTATCAATCAATCCACTGTAGTCAATCCATTTGTCATTTTCACTTGCTTTTGGTAGTTACCAAGGAAATTGGCTCAGTCTTCTTCTGAAATTTCTTTTCATGAACCTTCTTTCCCATAAAAGTGTGCTGGAGAGGACAAGATTAATTGGGCATGAAATACAGAGAGTAAAAATGAGAAGGGAAAGGAAGAAGGGAAGATAAAAACTAAGGCGAAAAAAAGAGGAAATAAATAAACCAGAAAAGATTATCTAAGGCAAATCCAAAAGAAGAGGTGCTTCCCAGACTATTTTGGCCTTGTTAGGACTGCAGCCACAACAAAGAAATCTGTAGAGCGTTTTGGCTTGATATGCAGAGACAAATCCACTCCTAAGCAGCTGTCGCAATGATGTCCAGAATTTACTAGTCATGGCAGCCAGGGATGAAGAGAAAGTTGGCCACAAAGGAAGATTGGAGAGAAAAAAGAGAAGGAGGAGAAAGAGAACCTGAAAGCTATTAACTAAGTAGGGAAAATATCAGCCAAAAATAAAATTTAAGAAAAGAGGTGGGAATACAGCTTTTATAACCAATTCAGTATCATTATTTTTCTCAAACACATATATAAATGTGCCTCTCACATACAGCCTTTGTGCATGTGTGTGTGCATGCATGCATATTTTTCTGTCCTTCTCTCTGATGGTGCTTTAGGATGAAAGTGGGAAAACTATGGTTAACTAGCTGTTTTCTAGTGATTTTCAGCATTTTTCCTGTTAGGTTTTATGCCCACTATTCCAACTAGATCAAAGGATCAGATACCTAATACATGAAGAAGAGGACAGTGCACTTGAGATGTGGAGAAGCAAATGCTTACGAGTAAGTGGAAGAAAATGAAAGGAGAAAGCAAAAGAAAATGGTAGGTGTGGTGTCAAGAGCAGATGAAGAGAGGCCCTGTACTCCTTTTTTTAAAGGAAGACAGTCATTCACATGATTGAACAATGATTTTCAGATACTTTTCTAATCAACATTCTGAAGAAAGCAAATATTGTCTTAATTTTCAACAGAAATCCCTTGAAATGGCAGAATTGCTGCACTGCAATTCCCAAAAAAGTATGACCTTGTGTTATTTCTGGCTGTCTCTCTTTCAGGGCAATACTTACTGGAGGTCTGTTTAAGCAAACCAAGATATAAATATGAAAAGAATTGCATTTCACATAACTGACCTGTTCTGCTCTATGCAGCCAAGTTAGGAATTGCTGGATATCTGTGGCTCCTGGCACAATGAGTCGTTGGTGTCAGAAGAAGCCATTGATACTGAAAGAAGAAGCAATAATATTGTCAGACACTAGAGGAAGAATTGAGAAAACAACTGAAAAGGCAAGAGATGAATATTCTAAACATAGCAAATACATACTAAGAGCATCATCACATTATTTCTATCACATCATGTCTTTCTCCTGCAGTTTTATATATTAATCCTTCCTTAGGTTGGGATTTTTAATCTGTTCTGCTCCATTGCACAGTTATATCCACCCTGAACTGTTGAGAGTATCTCTGGTTCCCTTAATGTCTAGTGTAATTCACCGTTTCTTGAGACATAGCCAAACTTCTTCTTTAGTCTGTATCAAAGGATCATTTCATCCAATTGATTTATATTTTTCCACCCTGACTCTGTAGTCAGTTATATCAGACCCCTTTGGCCAAGCTCTCTCATTTTTAGTTTTAAGGTGCTGATGTTAATGCAAAGACATTTTTATATTTCTATTTTACAGCTAATGGTGAAGTTGTCATTGCCCCTTTTAGGTGAGACTCTGAGGACCTCTATTCTTTATTCTGAGGCTCGGGTGCTTGTGATGTGACCTTGGGTAAATTATTTAACCTCCCTGGCTTCTGGACTGGATTTTTATATTGCCAGAGTAACTCAGAAGGGGCTCCAGTGAAATTTGCGCAATTTTAGCAAGAAGAAAAGAACTTGAATGGGGGAGACTTGGTCACCTGTACTTCATTGTTCAAACCCAAAGCAGGTGTCATCATCATTTCCTTCTAGATTTGTTTATAAAACACTGAAATCCTCCTGTGAAAAGTACTCTACTGATCCAAATTACTGTACAAATTATTGTTTCTGGAAAGCAATCTCCCTGCCCCTTATGGTTTCCTAATAATAACGTCCTGGAAAGCTAGCACAATCCAAAATGGTGTCCCAATTCCATTTTACCACCAGTGCCTGAGAAGTTTCCCTAAAGACAGAATGACAGCTGCGCACGCAATACATTGAACTCTTTGGTTCTCTGTGGCTGCACATTCCTGCACAGTATGAGATTTTTGCTGGGGCAGACCAGATGTATCCTCTGTCATGTCCACTGGTAGTCAGCCTTCAACCCTTAAAAAGAAACTACATGATGGAGTGAATATACCTTAACGATTTCATGAAAGTAGAGAGCCTAGTGCTTTTGCTGGTAGGACTTTGAAAATAGGAGCAAAAGCGGTGGTTTCTTTGCTTAATCACAGGCAATATTTTTAGTGGAAAAGATTTTCTTCATTGCATCAGACTGGTGCACTGACCGGCGCATGTGTACAGAACTGGCAGGTGGGGTTAGGTTTCACTCATTGAGAGAGAAATTTACTCTATATTTTCAGTGATAATGTGGAAACAAGTTGGTCTGGTGGACATAGTAAGCCACAAAGATGGTTGAGATCAGCATTTGAACTTTTTTTTTCTTTTCTGAAAGAGTAGCCAAATTTTCAACTATACCAAAAGAAAAAGTGGGGGGGGGATAGGGAGAGGCTGGAAAAAACTTGAAAGATTTGATTAAATTTATATTATCTCAAATGAAGCCACTGAGAGACCCTTTAGCTCTGAAATCATAAAGTAATACTTGGGAGCCGGGCTGTTTGGTTGTTGGGTTTTTTTTGTGTTTGTGGGTTTTTTCTTTTTTTTTCCTAAAGATGCCCAAATTATATCCAAGCAAAGCTGAGCTACATTTTTTAGAAAAAAAATTTGAACAGCAACCTTTCAAATTTATTCAGACTAATGAGCTAGTCTAAATTTTGAGAATACTAATTCACAGAAGTCGGTTCTGTGGTGGGAGAAACACAACAAGGTTGTCACAGCCTGTGAACAAAGTGAATTGGTTATATGACTGACAGTAAAGATTTCTTTTAACATCAGTAAAAGGAGGCTGAAGTGACAGGTAAAAGGACAGATGCAGAATTCTGCAGCACTCCGAGAGTTTGTGTACTATCACTAAGGGACAAGTTGACTTGATACCAACTTAATAGGCTCAGCAGGGGCTGAGCAAAGGGATGGAGATTCTAAATGGGTGTAATAGGGTACCTATACTGTATCAGCCTAAGCATGAAAACTATCTAGCTTGTTTTGGCTGAGGAAATTAATCACATTACCTTTAAAGCCAAGCTTGTCTTTTTTATCTAGGACCTGCTTGGGGTACAGTATTTCACAGGAAACATGCACATAATTTTAGTCACTTTTACTCATCTCCAAAATGAATTTAACATCATCACAAGGCAGCTTAGATTTGACATCGTCTCTGAGAAAATGAAATACTGGAGCAAAACTATAAATGGGAATCTTAAGACCAAGGGGGTATAAGCAGGCATACAGCATTTAACATGCTGTATAATCTGCTAGCAAGAATGTTTGCATAAGAAAAGGTGAAGGTTTCACACTTTTCTTGTGCATTTTCTTGGCAGGTCCAGTCTAATGAGCCTCTGAGAAAGTGTTGGCTACTGCATTCAGCAGCAGATGAATTAAGAGGGGAGATTCTCACCATCAGAAATAATTCTACATTGGGAAGAAATCCTGCTGTGCTGAAAGTTGACCTCTTGGACAAATATGCTGTAATAAAAAGTGCTATTTGCTACGAGCGCATTGAGAGTTTTAAATCATCAGCCTAAAGTACCCCAGGCTCCGACAGTAAAATTTTCATTCAAAGAAGGGCTCAGCTTCACAACACAATAAATTATATATGACTAGGACATATAAAACATTTAAAGATATACAGAAACTCACTGTATTTGTGTTCAGTAGACGAGTTCATCTCTTGAAGTACTTTTTTATGTCAATCTTGCCTATTCAGATGCAGGTGGGGGAAGTCTTTTTCTCAAAACAAGTAGAAGCAAAACAAACTGGCCGTTTTCCACCAAGTGTCTGAATTTAATTGCTATATGGGTGTTTTTTGTGTATGGCGAGCAACTCTATGCAGAAATTAGGGATGGTATGCACCTATGTGGGGAGATTTCATTGCCCATTGTAGTAAAAAAATGAAGGATGCATGGAAATCTTTAGCAAAATCTTGCAATAAAAAAAAAAATCACAGTGGTGAACAGAGATGTAACAGAGTGGGACATGCAGAAGAAAATGACTCCCCAGTAGCTGTCGCATGAACCTGGTGACCTCCTGGTGAGTCTGATTTTAGGCATAACTGCCAAAGCGAGCAGAGTGCTGGACTCACTCTACTGTCACACAACCACTGTCCCCACACACACCAAAACAAAAGCATATTTTATGATGCTTCCACCACACACAAAAATAAATAAAAAAATCAAGTTTTCTGGTGCAGCAGCTTTGGGGCACTTTTTTTTCTCAACCCCTGATTGCAGCAAGTACCAGAACCCTTTTGCTGGCACGAGAAAAAATAATTGCTGTTAAGAAACCTTGAATTTCCAGAGAAATTAGGAAAAAAGGTGAGGAAATAAACAGATTAAAATCAGAAAGGGTCAGAAATAATTTAAATGTAGAAGAAGAAAAAATAATTTCTGGGGCCAGTTCTCCACACCCTGGCAAAACTGTCCTGGAGAAAAACTAGTAAGATTTGGACAATAGACTCTTTTAGAGCATAGATGAGCTCATGACTTGATTATAAATCAAGGGCGAGGTCCCTCTCCTCTGCAAGTTCATGCACAACATGTCTGCATAAGGAAAAGCAGAGGAAATTTCTAACCATCTCATATCACGTCAGCCAGGGGCATCCAGGACCATCATGTGCTCTTTTGTGCAGGACACATTTGCTATGGTGTTCCCAGATGGAGATGTACCCAAATAGAAATGTTCACCTGACTCTCGAATGGAAGCAAGGAAATAGAGTAAAATGGCTTTGGGCTCACCCTGTAGATGTATGGTTAATGTCTAGGATCCAAATTATTAGCATATACATGGAAATATACATGGAAAGTAACAAAAAGTAAAGTAAAAAGACAGGAAATATAGTCAGAAGGTAAGTTCTTTAATAGCAAGCAATGACTTTTCCCCTCTGACTGTACCGTGTCCCCACAATCATACGCGGCTTTAGAGCATACAGAAACCAGTCCCATGGACACAAATACATAATCATTGTCCAGATGCCCTAAACCTGGATTAATCTACATTAGCCTGAAATGTATTTTATAGCTAGTCCTCTAAAAGGAGGCTGTGAGTATAAGTGAGGCTGTCTCTACACCAGTAGCATAACTGCAGCAGAAAGAAACTTTGACTAGTGTGCTGCTCTGTCTTTCCACATGGGCAAACTCTCACGTGCTCACAAATCAGTGACTTTCAGCTCCCTTAGGCTCTGCTGAAAATTCTGGGTTTATGTTTAATCCATTGTATGTGTAAGTATATTCCATATATTATCTGTTAAATTCCATTAATATGTGACCAGTTCTTCACTGCTGGTCTTGTGGGTTTTGAGATATAAGCTCAGGTAAATTTACATTGATAGACCTTCATCATTTTACACTGAGATCAGCCTCCATTTCCCAGAGGAGCACTGATTTTTAGGAATAACTCCTGCCTAGCTGCCTTCATGCACCCCAACATGTCTTTGACTGCTGCTTCTCCTCTTCTTCCCACTCTCTTATACATGTAGGACACTTGTCACCTCACTTTTCTTCTGAGGATGAGGAGTTTAAGTCAAAACAGACAGACTCAAACTATATTCAACAACTTCGGAAATAACACCTTTTTTTTTTTTTTTTTAATGAGAAAGAAGTTTAACTGCAGTGTCTAAGTATGCAGACAGATTCATTCATGCGTGTATAACCTCTTGCCAAACCAGCATTCCAGGGCAGGTATTCAGTTAATCACAGTTTGCACAGGGACTTCAGCCAAACCCTCAGGTAGCTTTGTTATGTTTTAGTCTTTTATTTGCTATAATTCAGTATCCTACACCTGTGTTCTCCGGAACCTACCAAAATCAAACTGGGAGGCATGATAAGTAAACCAGTTATTTACTCCCTGAATTTTTTTTTCTTCCATTCTCTCACATGAAGCTAAATATTTTGCCCAATCTATATAAAACATAGAGCATCATAAACGGAGGGGGAGATATAACACTGCCAAGGGAGAGAGCTCCAAAATCAATCTTTATGGTCCTATAAATGATTTTTTTTCCTATTAGTCCTCTTAAAAAAAAAATAGTTATCAGCGTGGATTTCTGCACCTGAAACACCTATGTTAGAATGAGTTGTAAAAAAATGTTGATGGTTAAGAGTATTTCAGTTAGGTCTTCAATATGTTTTCCAGACAATACAAACAATTCTGAAGGCAGAGCAGGAAACAGGACAGGAGACAGGGCTCTTTACTGATTGTGTATTTCACACCAAAATAAATTGTAAGGATGCAAAACAAATGAAAGATTTAGGAAAGCAATAAAGCATTCTAGAAAGATTATTTCACGCATACACATACTCACACACAGAGAGACAAAGAGAAGAATTAAGCTTGAAATCCACTCCGTTCACATTAAACCCAGATGTTTGGACTTCGTGCAAATGGAGTTTGGAGCAGCTGCAGAGAGGAAATCCAATCTGAATCTGCAGCCAAGCTGAATGTGGGGCCTACATGTAGCTCCAGTACAACTCCCTTCAGAAATGAGGGGCAGAGGTAGATTGTTCTTGCAACCTCTGACTGTCACCTGCCCCCCTCTCCTCCATCAGCACTCACCCTTCTCACTGCAACTGCAGGCACCATGAGGGTTTCAACAAATCTCATTTAGGATACATTACTCTGAACTGAATTCTTTCACCAAAATTAATTTCCCACATACGCATTCAGAGTCAAACTTCATTAAAAAGAATGAAAAGTTGCTCCATAATAATTATCAGAAAGCAGATTGTTTATAAAATGTAATGAAGTATTTATCCAGTTTTTGTTTTGCTTCTGAATTCTGAAGCAACATTAAAAACATGTCTTGCATCTCTTTTGAAAGGTTCAGTGTCTCCAGTATAACACATTCCAGACTGACAGAAAAGGATAAGGATATTTGTATACATAGATATAGGTGATATTGATATACAGCTGTAGACACACACACATATTGCATTGTTTACATAATTTATTTCTCAGCTGAATCTCTTAAGGGTCCTGATACAATGCAATAACTCCCTTATTCAGAATTCTGCACACAATTTCCAACAAGTACTTAAACATGCTTTAATTTTATTCCTGGAAATCTTAAAAGCATTTAGAAAGCTGTTACTCTCTCTTAGAAGAAGAGCCCACAATATGAATATGAATACTGGATTAACTATTAAGACTAATGAAACATGTTAATAATACAGCAGGTTCACGCTGCTGTTTGCTTTTAATAACACAGCAATGTACTGAAATTCATGATACCTGGCAGAAACTGTGTCCATAGCCTCATATAATCATATTTAGGAGCTGCTTTCAGACTGCATTGGCTCAACTCAAATTTTAGACAAAAAAAAAAGCTTTATACTTACATAGTATCTTACATCTGAGGATCTTAAAGTACTTTAACTTCCCATGGCATTAAACTAATACAACATTCTTCTCATATTCTCTTTTATTTGTGTTTGCTTCTTCCCTGCCTTTTGTCTTCTCTCATACCCACTGCCTATATACGTTTATTCCTGCTTCTTTTATCTGTACCTGTATAGATTAATTCCTTTTGATATGTCCATACTGCCTGCACTTGTGTATCTAGAATGAATTCCTGCCTTCAGATTTATATCAAATAAAGAAAAACAATTTCTGGAATTAAAAGAAATACACACAAAACCCAGCAACATTGTTCCATATCTTAAATATGTGTCTTTGTGGTTTAAAACATCAAACCTCATTACAGAACAATGGCTGAGATTGTTGGTAATTATGGCTTAAAAGAAAGATTTTAACTTTTCTGACATAGAAAGCTCAATTTTTTCCCTTTTTTTTTTTTCCCCTATGTTTTTTTCACAGTCTAAGCTGAAATTGTTGAAGAGCCAAAGGGTGGGGAGGTTCTGGGACCTGATTAGGGAGCAGGACTGACCAAGACACCAGTCCTATTCCTCTACAGAGGAGTGTCTGATCTTTCAAGATTCCATCAGCTGGAGCTGGGGATTTGATGTAGAAGAGACCCTCCATATCACCAGGTGCCTGTAAGAGGTCAGAGAAGTTACATCCAACACAGAAGGCACACCTGAATATCCAGGAAGTCAAATGCAGCTCAAAAGGCAAGTTGACCGTCTTCAGTATCTAAGTCCTAGGCAGTTTGGCTTGAAAAAAAATTGTAGTTCTCAGTTGGTTATTTTATGAGAATTACCCTGTTATTTTATGAGAATTACCCTGTTTTCATATAGGAATCTGAAAAATGAACATGTGGATCAGGTGTGTCTAGCTAATTCAGTTCATTTTTATACAGGATCTCATTTAAAGGCAAAGGCTCTGTAATAAATAATAGTTGTGGAAAAAAATATCTCCCAGAAATAAAAATTTCCTCCTCTCTTAAATACAATCAGATTGGCTAACTCACTGATTCTACTTTTACATCAAAACCTTTTTTATAGAGTAGGATTTCATTGGGATAGACTTGTTATCTATGTACCTAGCATAATCCTTTATAAAAAATTAGTTTCCTGTGCAAATATATCTCTTGTAGCATTAGCTTCTGCTGTCTGATTAAGAATGATCAATTGTCAGTTTTCTGTTGTCTCTCCTCAAAAGCTTTGAATGTCTTTTTCTCATTTTCTTGTAAGAAAGAATAGCTAAAACATAATAGAAAAAAATAAAAACATTTTATTTGCTTTTGCGTGGTGGAAGTGTAAAACACTGTGTTACACAAGCAGTCACAGGTGTTGTATTAATCATTATGTAACGTGTACCTCTTAATTAAAGAACCAAAAATAACCAACCAAAAAACAACAAAACCAAAAACAGTAAATAAAAAGGAGTCAAGGAATCTAGAAAGTGTCCATGGAATATGATGCCACTCAGAATCTGTTACAAGAAGAGCCTTAAAATTTATTTTGAAATTAAAACCCCTTTTAGGCTTATTGAGGGAGGGGGGTAGCAAGGAGACCTCAGATCAGAATATGTGTATTTAAAAAAAGTATTATGTTTTGTTGTGGGTCAAATCCAAAACCAAGAGAGGCCTATTTTTCTCATTCTGGTTTTCATATTAAAAAAATGTTCCAAGAACAACTATTCTCATGAGGTTTTGGCTCAAGATGGCAGGAATTTTAGGAAAAAACAGATGATCTCACAAGACCTCCGACATCCAAAGCAGAAAAAAAAATATCACAAGTCAGTTTGTGCCACATGCCACTACTCAGGGCCAAAAATCTGCTGAGAACAGTCTAAAGAAATGTTAGGCTATTGAACCAAAAATAAAAATTTCTGAGTTTTTTTACTCTCAGGCTTAAAGTCTGAACACAAATCTGACCACAAGATGAATATGGTCTTCTCAGAGTAACTCTCACATCTGTCATTGATGACAGACTCTCACATCTATTGTTGATGACCTATTGGCTGAAAAATAAGCATTCAAGGCAAGAATAAAGCAAAAGGGGAATCCTATTATAAAGATGGTAGTATATTTCCATATCCCAAGAATTCAGCATCAAATTACAAATGATGACACGAAGTACCCAGATCTTTATTGTGACAAGATGTGTGGGGAAGGAAGAGGGAAGAAGACAGTTTCATCATAGATATGGTGGAACTGATTTTGAGCAGCAATTTTGGCCAGCTTAGAATACTACTGTTTTCAGTTTCATGGTCAGCAAAGGCTGATAGGGTTCACAAACACCATTTAATTTACACACACTCAATATCACGTACACAGTTGCATATGAATTCAGTTTGAACTGTGTGAATGTTTACGAGTCTATTTTCAAAAATAAGGTACTTGACATGTAGTTGACATTAAATAAAATCAGAGTTAGGTGGGTCTGAAAATTATATAATGCTATAAAAGGCTTTCAGCACCATGTTCTCTGAACCAGAACCTCAATAGGTGCAAGGTGGTATATATCCATTTATTTCAGTGTCTATTTTATGCCAGCTTTGAGCCTGATCTTATATATTTATCGTACACAATCATATTCTCTGATTTTCTAAAAATAACACCATATGATTGAGAGATGTTGTCAGTTTTGGAACAGGATTTTCTGTAACATTTTGAAATTTTACTAAAGTGAGAAAATAGAACATGGAATACTTTTTGCCAGATTTGTAAGCTATGAGTCAAGAGAAGGGATCATAGAAGAAAATAATATATCAACTCATGAGTGCAAGACAGATATTTATGACATGATTCGCTGTAGCCTTGTAGAATGAAAGTGGGATCAATAAAATGTGTGCAGAGGAGTGTGCAAACTGTTGCATCCTCTGAATTCATTGAAGATGACGTGAAAAAGTTGTTTGGATGCTTTATTATGTGTGGATGTCCTATAAAAAATGCTAGTCTGGAAGTAAAAGCGGCCAGAGATAAAGATGAGCATGATGGGGTTGACAGTCCAATTAAACTTGAAAACAACTTTTTATGTTACACATTAAAAATCATGTTCAAAACAATAAACAGAATGAATAAATATAGTATCATTGTATGTGTATTATGCATCTATAAAAGTAGAACACAAGACTGACTATAGTATTTCAGTGGTGTTTAGTTATTATAAGAGATATGACTGTATTGCAGGAGATAAGATAACCTTCAGGTTAACACATGCCCTTAAATAAGTCAGTGGAGGCTCTCGTTTTCTCAATTCAGCCTTATTAGGAGGACTTAATTCTCTTAAATATATTACATAAGAAAAAGAGATTAGAATGAAGAAAGGTCAATAAAGAACAAATAAATCTCTCCAGTAATTGAAGGAAAAACTCATTTGATCCCCCCAGGGTACCACTGAGTTTCAACCCTGTGTTTTCACGTCCCCTTTTTCCCTTGTGACTTGTGCAGAGCTGATTTGCTGTCCCTCAGGAGGTCCTTGGTCCATGCTTCTTTCCTATAACACCCTGGTTGTTGGCACTATTCCTCCAGGAGGATTCAAAAGGGCAGTCTGGGAAGGACCTGGGCTGAAACTCTTAGATGACTGAATTAAACAGGGAACCACCCAACAGGACACAGCCAAAATAACATACAAAGATATACACCTTTTAATTACTTCAGGTGGGTTGATGCCAGCATGTGAGATACCTAGCAGGAAAAACTCATGACTTTTCAGATGAATCCATGGACGAAACAAGATACCTACTTCAATGTTATTCACATGAAGGAACCTCAACACCTCTGGCTCTAACTCTGACTATAATTGCAACATTTTCTTGCCGCAGTGGCATAAAAGCATAGTCGGTGATTCCTTTATATGGCAGAGGACAATTTTTCAGACAGCCTAAGGTGAGACATGAGAAGAGACAATTTGGATTATTTTCTAGCTGTAAATGTCTTGTGTGCAGCAAGATGGGAGTAACTTCATTCTCCCTCTGCTCCCCCAAGGCTGCCCCGAGATGCCAAACACCAGAAGTTTCAGAAGGGAGGCAGAATATGATATGTAACCAGGTGTCTCTGTGTTATTACCTTTTTGACCCACCTCGGATAGGTGGGGGATACACTAAACTGGGGTACCAAAAAGGCAATGCAAATGAGCTGATTTGCACATACAGTTAATGGATTAATGAAGACAACTTTTACACCTACTCCTCATATTCTATTGTCAGAAAATATTTTTCTCCCCAGTGAAAAACATTACTAAACCGATTTTTTTCATTATTTACAGTTTTGCCTATGAAATTCTTCTCTCAGTATCCAAACTACCCTTTGTCTTTCAGCAGAAATGGGAAATTTTAAACAAAAAGCAATCTTAAAAAAAAAAATAAATTTACCATTTAACTGAAATCCATTATCCAAGAGAAAAAAAGAAAAACAAATACTGCATTAGAATCTCTTGAGTGACTGCAGTTTTCAGCCATTATATGGCTACTATTATTAATGCTTTTGTTATTATTAGCCCTGGTTATTTCAGACAAGCAAACACTTCCTAAAGCAACATTTTAGAACAATATTTCATTAAATTAAAATCACTAAAATCTCTTAAAATTCATTCTATAATGGAAAAATATGAGGGAAATGGAACACTGGGAAGGCTCACGCTGAATTTTAAAGCCCATCTGACTGTTGTGTGACATATAAGAACATTGTGTTGTATGCAGCATTTTTACCCTACACAATGGTTTAAAAATATTATGTTTTAGCTTTTTTCTCCCATTAAAAATTTCATAGGAAGACATGCACGCTAATTGAAGCGGATGTGAGTGAAATGCAACGCTTGGATTTTATTATGTGAATTTAATTCAGGAAAAGGAGGAGGGGGGCAGGGGGAAAAAGGCGCCTCAACAAATTGCTGTGGATTTATTTTCTTCATTTATATTAGGTTACCCAGAATGAAAAGGTGCCCAATGGATGTTAGATATAATAGCTAGAGAGTTTAATATGATTTCTGCTGCAAGAAAAACTGGACTAGATAAAAAAATCCATATCTTAATGATAGGTAAATAATCCTTTAGTATCTCAGATGTACATGCTACAGGCAGGAACTCTGTGTTCATGAAAACTCTTTTATTCGTGTATGCCATTACTGCAGAGATATTGCTATATTGGTAGATATATTCCTACACTGATAAATAGACTGCATAAACAATATGCCCCCCCATAAGCAAGATAATGCTAGTACATTCTAGCAATAATAGCTCCCCTGCAGGAGGCTAGATTTTTCCCTTTTTCTAAATGCTAACAAGAACAGTTCTAAGGTTATCCACGTAATGAAAAACAGGGGTAAAATAAGTGCGGTGCACAGAAGTCTCTTCCCCTCATGTCTTCTATCTCAGGTGATAATGTCACAGATTTCCTCATCCCCATCTACTCTGATGGCATGTGTGTGTTCACACATCTTTGCGCATGTGTAAAAGATATTGTCTTATTTAATAAATAAATGTGTGCACTTCCCCAGTGTCAATAAAGTTTTAACCGCCTGTGAGATCCCTGTATATATTGGATAGCTACTTCATTTCAAAGATTCTGATGAAGTCCATAATCCACGGGAATGTAGCACAAGTCCCTGCATGAGGTACTGTAGGGTAAGCTGCTAAGAATCACTTGCAGCTCTGCATGGAGCCACATAGTTCTCTTTGATAAGTTGCCCGACCTGAGAAAGCTGAAAATATGTCCATTATTGTGAAGACTGTTGAAAGAGTATTGGATTATTAGTCTGGCTAGTGACAAGATCTTGGAGACTGATTTAGGTAACACACATTGTTGATCACGCTTTTAAAAAAGAAGTCTCTTAATTTGCAAGTTACTAAAAGACACAGATTTTTGAATGGTAGACTTTTAGCATCAGAATTTACGTCTTCATAATAGTTGTTTGGTTTTTAGAGGACCTAGACACCGACAAAACCTACTGGTGTTGAGAGTAAATGCTTAACACAGCTTCTGTCTCTGTTCACACACACAAGTGCACCAAGCTAGGCCTAGTTTAGGGATACTTCCAATCTGTGCAAGCCGATGAAGGGACAGTCAAAGCCATTGCCGTTGTTTTGCTCCACCTTTCTTCGTTCTGGAGGAAATGGGGTAGAAAAGTGCAATCCCATATGCAACTCTCACATCAGTTTACACGGCTGTATGAATCACTGGCCAGGCAGAGGACTGTTGTGTTTAGTACCTGGACTGTACACTTGGCTTTGCACACCTGTGTTGTTGCCTGAAGGATATGGTTCTTGCTGTACTGTGCACCCCAGTGCCTGCTGCTGGCTCTTGCTGCTGTCCCTGTGGTGAGTGGTCTCAGAGCTTGCTATCACCTTGTTTTACACCATACCGGTAGCCCGTAGGTCAGCGCTTCCCCTGGGCTTCAAGGAAGGTTCAATACAGAGTGCAGCCATAACTTATCACACTCTGACATCAGTAAAATTCCACCATGTGGGAAAATTATTTTTTCCTGCTGCACAGGGTCTAACATTTTGTCATGAACTAAGCAGAAAGAGGAAGAGGAAGGAAGGAAGGAAAGAAGGAAGAGCCGGTGCAGAAAACAGCCACTGATCTGGGTATTGCTTTGGAAATGCTTTGCTTTAGAAGCGCCCACATTGTTATCCATCTGCCTCTCCTCTCACGGAAACCACAGTAACAAACAACAATGCATTAGCTTAGAGGTTTTTAAGGAAATGAATCTTGTTTTCTTTAAGTATGCTCCATTCTCTGCTTATAAAGGAGTAGAGGTTGAGAGGAAGAATGCAGGCATTGGAGTAGTTTAAGTATCATCATTCACAACACAATGTAAATCCATTTTTATAATTTCTATGGTATAAAGGCTACCCCAAAAGGCTTTACTGTGTTAAATAAAGCATTTACAGGAGAATAAAAAAACATTAATAACAAGATGGAGGTAATATTCAGAAAGCCAAAAGACAAAGCTTTTTAATTTTTATTTTTATGTTATGTATGGAAAATCATGGGTATTCAGGTAGGCAGAGAAGTGGCTGTCTGTTCCAAATGACTGCAGGTAGGAGGAGGAGAATGTTTTTCACCCAGGAATGGGAAAAACACCAGTATCAGATAGCACTAACAGAAAAAACACCGAGACGAAGACAAAGGGACACGTGGAAAAACACGGGCAAGAATTAATTCAGATCAGATTAAATTTCACACAGTGGAAACAAGTTTTCACCTCTGGGGTTAGAAGCCAAAGCATTTGGATGGACGTAATATGTAATGCAAAACTTGCTTTCACATAAACTTCCAATAAGTTTTCATGAGAAATCCAAAACTCAGTCTGAGTTTGCCATAAAATGCAACCAGATTAATAAAATTTTTCATTCAGATAAATCTAACTTCCCTTCTGTGCATCTCATTATCCTGGAAAACAAGTTACAGAGGGTCTGAAATCCCTACTTGAATGGTTCTACACCAATTAAGCTTCAGAGATACAATTGCCCTGTTCTCCTATTCATCAGCTTTTGACAACATTTCCCCTCGTGAAGCATTAACACTATGCAGAAAAAAGATATTCTACCTCACAAAGGAGTTTAAGAATTCAAAACTAGTTCTGACTTTGAGCAAAAATTAAGTTGTTGTCAAACTCTCCATGAAGTGAAATAATTACAAAGTAATAATTTCAGGGCATTCACAATATAGAGTTCGCTTAATTTTTAGTGTTGATACAATTTATTATTTGAATTTTAAAAAGTTGGGGTTTTTTTCAAGTGTCAGGTCCAAGGGTTTCATTCCAAAAATGTAGGAGTGGGATGTTTTGGCATCATCAGAGGAGTTACCTGTTTTTCCCCCTAAATGAAGTTTCAGCAAAACCTGCCCAATTTCACAAAGCTTTTCATTTTTGACAGAATTTTAGATTTCAAAAGAATATAGGTCTATTGAATTTTCTTCAGCCTGCTATGAGCCAATGGTGTATTTCCAATTATTAATATTACCTCATAAATCAACAGAAAATCAGACCTGGCTGTTACATTTGCTTCTTCCCATGATTTTCCCACTTTTGCTTCTTCCTGTGATTTTCCTGTCCTTACTTTTTGGCAGCTACAGCCACAGTGAGATGCCTTTTGTTGTAGGGCCATGTTCAGGACACCCTTGGGTTTGGTAACCGCTGCTCAGCCTGGTGGGCTGTTTGCACACCCAGTGCTATAGTGCTGATAGGAAAGCTGAGTGAGGTGTGTGTAGTTCACTGAAGTTGAACCAGGTGTGAGCTTTTGGGAAGTGAGATGTGCATCTCTCTTCTCCCGTTATTACAGGCATTAACAATCCTCAGGATGAAATTCTCCCTTGGGGATGTAAGTGGGATTTTTTCAGAGGGGGTAGAGGAAGAGAAACACAAGGTAGGATACAGACAACTGCTTGTAATATGGATCACATATCTTCTGCATCTGTCAGCTTCCTTATCTGCTTAGGGCCTGCCTGGTGGCCAGCAGGAGTCGAGGGTGGCCAGAGGCATTAGGGCTGACTGCTTTGGCCCACCTGATGGGAAATATCTTCAGCGGGAAAACTGTGAAGTCCATGGCTCACCAGAGGCTGTATCACTCCACACAGGGACAGCAGTAAAACAGCCACCCCAAAACCAACATCACTGTCCTCCACAGTCATTCGGAGCAGTTGTTCTTGGCTGTTTCCTCTGTTCATTAATTTTTCTCCTCTTTCTTAGGCTTTTGTTTTACTTAGAACCTTCCACATCAGAAAGATCAGGTTTGTGTTTTTCAGGCCTTCAAAGCCAGCATATGGGTTTTAGGATATATAAAACACTGCAAACTGGAAAAACAGAATAAGGAAGTGTGAGGTGGTGATGACAGCGACAGGGATATGTTTGTTAAGAGGCACAGAAGGTGAAAAGGTTAGAAGTTTTCTTTAAGTCCTTGCTAAATAACAATATTATTACTATATTCTGGAAGCAAATATCACTTAAGATTCATGATTTTTAAACAATTAATTATATTTAATGAGTTTTTTGTTTGCAGTATATTAATAGTTCTATGCTTCTTCATTTTATAGGAAATGAAACTATGCCAAACTTTCTCTAGGCAACACAATAAACTGCCACTGGAGTTCAAAGTAACACATAAAATCTTTTTATTTATGCACTAGCAAAAAAAAATTGATGTAATGATCATATAATGAAAATTATCTTCCAGACCAATGATGAATAAAATACAAGAGTAAAGCTACACATTGCTGGGAATCTACCATTTTAAGTGGCAGAGAACGTGCAAGAAAAACTGGTCCCAGCAGAACTCCCCAAAATTCAAGACCTGAATAACCTGAGAAACATTAGATTCTGGTACTGCTGAGTTTGCAACTGAGAGGCCTCAAAGCTACAGGAGAAACTAGACCTCCTACACTGGTTCTGTGTACTGTCTCTTCAATACATCATTACTGAAAAAAGAAGTTACATAGGAACTGAAATTCTAGTCACCCACTGCCTGTGGCACACATCATTCACAGGTTTCAGTTGCAAGATAGTGTATTCTTGGAGTCTGGAAAGAGATGATACATCAGAACTAATAAATGCAGAGAAAGAATTGTTTAATTTAGGTCATTAAGTCACTCATAATATATTACAGTACTCACAAGAACTTGACAACCTTGCATTTCTGTGAATTGCTATATGTTGTATGTATTCCTGATACATTCCTGTTAGCATTTGAACACTCCTGGGCTCTTGTACCTGCTGCCCTCAATTACTTCAACAAGGAATAGCTCTTTCTTGGCTCTGTTACCACTTCCACCTGCTGGAAAGGAGGGGGAAAAAAAGTCACTGTACAAGTAAATGGGAGTCCTGAGATATTTTCACTTAGTGAAGGATGGAAAACATCAGAAATCTCTCCCTCTTGAAAGCACTAGAGAACAGAGCTGTTGAAATTATCAGATTTTGAGACATTTAAATTCTATAACCAAAAAGCTTATTTGTTTTGAAATGAAGTTGACTTGTGCACGACAACATGGCTGGAGTCAGTAGCTCCTGGGTTATCCTCTTCTTTCCATCCTGTCTCACTTGTTGGCCTTGGACAAAGCTTTCCATCAGGTCTGGGAAAACTTCTGTCCCAGTTTCCTCACGTGTAAAACAGGCTAGACTGATAAACACTTACTTCTCCAAGGCAGCTCACTGGGCTTTGTGGGATTCTCTGGATGATGCTTGTAAATGTAAATGAGTTCTGTGATTGTCAAAAGTTCTTACATTATAATGTCATGACTTTACGTACAGTTCAGGAGCTTTATACACAGATCCCAGGGCAGATGTCATCCTGGGAAATAGAAGGGCTGGAGGAAATATTGGAGCAAGGAGGAAAGACTGCTTGAATGGAGAAAAGAAAATTACTTGTGGGGGAGAGAGCACCATGAGAGTTTCTGCTATCTGCAGTCTTACCCAAAATAATCATCTGTGCTGCCATTCCAGCTAGAAACAGGTTGCAACTTCATATAAGCACTCACAGAATTGAGGCTTGAAGAAAACAGGAAATAACACACATTTTTTTGTGGGAGAGATTCTAGCTGTTGGGAGCAGTATTCACTTCATGGTGGAGCATGGAAGAACCATAGGGTCCTGTGTGGGAGTCCTCCAAAAAAAAAAAATCCCCTTTACAGTCTGTTTCATCTGAGTCATTTCTCTTTTGAATCATGAGGTTGATTACACTTGCCTTCGGCACTTTACTAACCCATGATAAAGATGTAGCTTGAAATCCCCTCAGCACTTCCTCTGGCTGGTTTTATTGAGCATATGGGGGTAGACAAAATCCTAACCTGCCCAAATATATTCTTTTTTAAGGAGTTAGACACCTACCCCCTCTAGAATTGAGAGGATGCTGCCAGACTGTGTCTGTCCCCTCTGAATAAGGTGTAATTTTCCACAAGTCCCTCCCACCTTGGAAATGATTTTGTAATGCCTAAAATAGACTGCTGCCTGGCCTACCTGTCAGGGGAAATGGAGCTGAGAGCGTAGAGACTGAAAATAGTTACATGTTTTGTCTGTTGTGGTGAGTATAATTTTAGAGAACCAGCACCATCAGCTAAGTTTCTCATTGTTGTTTTCTAACAAGGGTGCTCTAATCTCTGCTTGTTATTTATTGAACAGTCCTCTCCATTTACCTGGGTTCATGAGGTAAAGAAGGCAGGAAATTTATAAAGCTGGAGGGTTCCCATAGATTTGCTATGGGAGAACTGCAGCTTCTTTTTTTTGCTGAAAATAAAGGTCCTTTTGAAAAACAGTCTCTGTAACAGTGAGGTGTGCACAGTAGATGGAAATTTTTGATGGTTTCAGTGGGAATTAAGCACCTCTTAAAATTGCATTCATAAAACTGTAATCTGCTAAAACTGCATAGGATGTACACTTAACCTTGGAAATTTCCCTTTATATATATCACCTGAGGTAAAGGATTAATCTTGAATTTGAGACATGTGCCTCTCTCATCTGTAACCATGAGGATAATGTTTAATATCCAAGAAGGAATTGAATATCTTGCCATTTTAAATAAAGAATTATAAACTGTTCTAACAAATATCTTCTGCTTTACTAAAAGAAAATGTGGTTCTTATGGAACAGAATTGAAATAAAACCAGATCAAGAATAAGTATTTCAGATGTGGCAGAGAGCAGAGCATGCAAATACTCTGGGATGTGACAAGAGAGCTGCATGATCTTATAGCAGTAGGTTCATGGTGCTGACAGCTCTGCTTCAGGTTGTTAAACCGTCTCCAGTGGAAATCTGGTTTCTTTTTCTCACAGTTTTTTGCTTTTTCCTCTTTCTGGTGAAAGTTTTCAAGTCTTTATTTGAAAACTTACATTCAAATAGAATTAGGAGCAAAAATGAAATGGCAAAGAATAAACATGTATCCCTTGTTCTGCAGCATTGGCATCTGTGGGTTTGACATGAGTGGAAGAGCTTTTAAAGTGCACTAAAGCAGTGCACCTAGCCCCACAGCCTGTGTTGGTCATCTGCTGTTTTATGCTGTGGCCCAGATCAGGATCCAAGTCTTAAGAGATGAAGTTTTAGGCCAGGGAGACAGGTATTCTCCCTGCAACTGCAATATTTTCTGCTCTGCAGTAGTTATCCCAAAATCCTCAAATGTGAAAGACCACAAGTAGGACCTTCTATCAGGAGCTGATACCCACCATTCAGCATATTATATATGTAAAACATACCATCTTCTTGAATAATCTGTCACAGAGATGGACCTGAACTACAGGTTATATTACATACAGAAATGGAAAGAATAGTGCTCCTGCAGCTCTGTTCCTGAGATTTATCTGAAAATCTGCTTGGAGCTCAGCACTATGGAAGCTGGTCAATGAATCTGATTCTGTTGTTTTACCACCTATCCTGCCTAGAGCAGTGGACTCTTCAGAAGTCAAGAGGGTCCCAGCAAAGCTTTTCTGTTTCTGCATTTGATTTCCTCAACTCCCTCTTCAGAGTGCATGGTTCTGGTGTATTTGCAGAAGCTTCTAATTGAATCAATATAAATTATAGATTTAGTGGGCATGAAACAAATTCATTTTCATATAGAATCAAAGGGGAATATTATGAAATTCTGAAAATATTTATGTATGTAACTGGAAGGGAATGCTTGATCTTATTAGACCTTCTAATTTGGTAGATTTTTATATAGCTTGAGAGAGAGGAATAAAAACATTATCTCGTTTTAGGGCTTTTCTTCTCTGCATAACTTTTGTCTTTTGATGGCCTTTGTTATTTATGCTGCTATTGACTTTAATTCTCAGGCTTATTGGAGTTGTGATATTTGTTTCCAAGTGTCATTTTAAGAACAATGCTAGATGTTTTCCTCTCAATGGGGTTAGCTTTCCTTGATCATCTGTAGGCAAAAAAAAAAGCCTGATTCTTTATTCTCTTCTTGCATATTTAATTTGTGACTTTCATTCGTCACTGGAGTACAATACTGTAACACACAAACATGGATATGCACTTGACATCAGATGCTAACACCACTTAGGTATTCCTGATCGATAGATGAATGTTATCTTTACCTGTTTGAAGTGTTTGGGTGTTTTGTTCTGTTTTGGCAGTTTTTTGTTGATTTGTTTGGTTTGCTTTTAGCTGGAGATCACCAGAAGATTGATGTGTTCCAATTACAGCAGACATTAGTAAGAGGAGGTAGAGCAGCCAATGGATGCACCTTATTAAGTGACCTGTCTTTTGCTCTTTTTCTATCACAGGAATTTAGGCAACTCACTAAACTTCTGCATGAACATTTCAATTCTTTCTATGTTACATATGAATAAAATCAATTAGTTGATCACATAGGTAATGTTCATTAGGTTTTTCAAATATATTTGAGACCCTTGAAAATTCACTAAAGTGAATTTTTATGGATAGGTAGGTGTATTACCAGATTCTTGTGGCAGGAGCAAGCACACATCATTCATCCCAAAGAAGCAAGGTTCTAATCCTTGTCAGATTTTAAGCTAGGCAGAAAAAAAAATGTTAACATATTGTAAAAACTGGAATTAAGTGCCTTGTTAGCATGTTAAAAATTCAGTTAAATATCTCTTTATGGTTTGGGGTTTAGGAGGTGTTGTTTTGTTGCTGGTTTTGGGTTTTAGATTTTATATAGTGTGGAGAAAAACTTAAGAATATGAGTGTCTCATAAACCCTTGTCCTTGCATTGCAGTAGTGTAACTATGCTCTGGCAACCCCAGATTTGCAAACCTGGAATAACATGAGGAAAATATTTAATGTATTTTTAGATATCTTTTAATATTACTCCATAATTAAAGTAATTTGTAGGATGCTATTACATTGGTTTTTTGCTCTGATTTTTGATGACTTTTGAAAAGAACCACAAATAAGAGAAAAATAACACCATGTTAATTAACAGCATCAATTCAGAGTGAAGTTAATGGCACTGTTTGCATTACTAATGCAAGCAGAATTTGGCCCTTAGGAAGTTATTTCATATGGCAGTTACATGTTTGTGTCTGAAGTACCAATACCAGCTGCCAGGTTCTTGTGAATGACTGGGAGGATGTTTCTGCCCTCTTGAAACCATGGAAAGAGGGATTTCACCAATGACCTTGAGAGTCAAGGAAAAACAAGGCAGAACAGAAAGACCAGGAAAGGGAGATTAGCCCCAAGACAGTAATCAAGAAAATGAGAGTGGCTTGAAGGATATGGAAGGGTCAAACCAGCTAGATAAAATTTAGGGCTGAAGGTAACAGCAGAGACCAAAACCATTAAGTCACCATTCCTCACATCCCTGCTCTCTTCCTAATATTTAAAACAAAGACAATAATAAAGTTGATTTTCATAAGTGATCTTTTATCTTTGGACACAAAGCTCTCTGGTCTGAATTTTAGAGCACTCCCAAACTTGTCCCTATATTCTCAATTCATTGTGACTCTTTCAGGCCATGATAATGAGTGAGGGATCCTTCAAAATAGGGAGCAAGAGCAATCATCACCTCATCTGCTTCCTTTTGTAACTGAAAAATTCAGTTCTATCTATTCATTATTGAGTTCCACTGTAATTTGTAATGGGATAAAAGGACTAAAGGAAAGTAGTTGGTTTCACATTAGGGAGCTATTTTAGAGTGCTGGTTCTAGAGCATAGAAGGAACAAGTATTATTTTCAGTGTTCTTATTTAAGACCCTGAAAGCTGAGCTTGCCCCTTGCTTTAAGGCATTGCAATCATTGTCACGATTCCCCAGTCTGTGTAGTAGATCTCCACAGTCACAAGCCTAAAGAACTCTTTAAAAAATCAAATATATTCTCCAAAAAGATTTTTACTCTTTCTCCTTGTTATATACCTTCTACATTGTGCAACACAGTAAATGCTGCATCGTGAATGGGTACTCCCACCTGGCAAGCAATCTTTATTGAAGGAAATGTGATACTTTTAGAATATTATCTAGCTAAGGATTTTGAAGTCTTTTGGTAACACTAATTAAATAATTCTCTCAACAACTCACTCACAGTACTATTATCAGTCCCACCTTTTAGTCGAGTGAATTGGGCCTGCCTTGTCCAACCTCAGATATCACGGCAGTGAAAGGAATGAGTGAAGAATAATGCCAGACTTCTTCATACTTTTCAACACTTCAACTTGCTTATTTTCAACTATTCTTTTGTCACTGCGCCATACAACATTCCTCAGGCCAAGAAGGCCTGAGGGGAACTTTGCCTTTAATATAGTGGAAATTAAAAAAAAAAAAGGAAAACAAAACAAAACAAAACAAAACAAAACTCTGCAATTTGGGCATAAATATTTTGAGGCCAATATGTGAGTATTTCTAATAAAATTGCAATTTCACAAAAATTGTCCATCAAGTTCTCCTTCAGTAAGGAATGAAAGAGTTCTTCATAAGCTGCCTGTTCCCATGCTTTTCCTTAATGTTTTGGGCCAGAAACTGTTTGGGGATATCCCTAGAGGCGATGATCACCTTTGGCCAGCCACAAGCAGGGGAAATCCTCCCATTTAAGATGAGTGGGTGGATATATTCCCAAGACATGGATGTCCCAGTAAGTGTTTGTCAGCTGTTGATTTTCAGGAACTGCCAGGACAGCTAATTTTCCTCTCTCCAGCCAGTGTGAAACCACTGAAAATTAGTGGACCAGATGAAAAAAGTCTGTGGACCCCTCAGGTGGAACAGGATGTTTGTTTACTTAATTGCTTGAGAACTAATTTGCCCAGATGCATGCAGCAACTGTAGAACAAGACCAGCAATTTCACAGAAATGCAGTTTATTGCACTTCCCCTTCTCACATCGTCTGGAGTACAGGTCTCCCCTCTGTGATCTAGCATGTACACATCTAAGGGTATGAATTGTCAGTATGTGTTGAAAGTAAATAATAAATGTAAATATATACATTTTTGATACTAAGATGACAAATTAAAAAAGAAATCATTTTAGAGGAGTGCTGATCAAAGACAAGAATCTAATTCTTGGCTTAATTTCTGAAGTCTGTAGAACTTTTCAAGTTTTCTTCCTGTTATTAAACAATTATATTTTTTCCTGCTATATGACCCTCTCATTCCTCAAAAGAAGCTTTTATCTTGCTATGTCAATCCCTACAAAATCAACCTACTTCCTGAACCCATATTACTGCTCTCTCCAACTAAAATTTTTGGGTAGATAAGATTTTTAAGAAGAGACAGAAAAAAAGCTCTGGAGCCTCATACTTCCAGCAAGCATCTTTTCCACAGGGAATGACAAATATTTCCACTGAATATCTTCACAAGTGAAGCAGTTTATATTTTCTGGTTCATAGTTAGTCTCAAAATAAGATAAAGGATGCCTCCTACTTATTAAAAAAAAAAAA
>VXAD01011941.1:43201-69195 GCA_013399195.1 Dicrurus megarhynchus | reverse complement strand
TACACATTAAAAAAAAAAAAAAAAAAAAGGAAAAAAAACCCACAACCCCCCTTCAACAAAGAATAACAAGAAGGGCTTCTACATGTATGTTAACCAGAAAATGAAGGTCAAGACAGTGTACCTTCCCTAATAAATAATGCTGGAAAACTGGTAACAATGGATGAGGAGAAGGCTGAGGTATGTGAACAACTTTCCTGCCTGTCTTCAATGGCAATCTCTTTTTCCACAGCTCTCAAGCGGTTGGACAGCAGGATGGGGACTGGGGAGCAAAGTGCTTCCCACTGTAAGTGGCTCATGACCACCCAAGGAAACTTAATGTATATAAGTCTGCAGGAGCCATTAAGATACATCCCAAAGTTCTGAGGGAATGGCTGATGTAGTTCCCAGCAATATTTGTAGTGTAGTTCTCCACGATATTTGAAAAGTCATGGCAGTCAGGTGAAGTCCAAGGTAACTGGACTTTGTATCCATTGCACCCATCTTGGAAAATGTTGGAAAGGGGGACCCTGGAAACTACTGACCTGTCAGCCTCACTTCTTTGCCTGGGAAGATCATGGAACAGATCTTCCTAGAAGCTCTGTTATGACACAGAGAGGACAAGGAGGTGATTTGGAACAGCCAGCACAGCTTCACCAAGGATAAGTTCTGCCAGATCAGCCTGTGGCTTTCTGTGATGGAGTGACTGCATTAGTAGACAAGGAAAGCATCACAGATGTCATTTATCTGGACTTCTGTAAAGCCTGTGACATGGTTCCCCACAGCATCCTTCTCTCTAAACTGGAGAGAGATTGGTTTGATGAGAGGGCTGTTAGATGGATAAGAAAATGTTTGGACAGTGACATCCAGAGGGTTGTGGCCAATGGCTCAGAGTCCCGATGGACCCTAGTGACAAGTGGTGTCCCTCAGGGGTCTGTACTGGGACCAGTGTTATTTAAAATCTTCATTAATGACATAGACAAAGGGATCAAGTGCAGCCTCAGCAAGATTTGCAGATGACACCAAACAGAGTAGTGTGGTTGGCATTTCTGAAGGACAGGATGTCATCCATGGGGACCTGGAAAAGCTCCAGCAGTGAGCCCACTGCAATCTCATGAGTTTTAACAAGACCAAGTTCAAGGTTCTGCGCCTGGGTCAGGGCAACCCCCACTATCAACACAGGCTGGGAGACAAACAGATTGAGAGCAGCCCTGATGAAGAGGACTTGGGTGCTGGTAGATAAGAGGCTGGACACGAGATGGCAAAATGTGCTTGGAGCCCAGAAAGCCAATTGTATACCGGGCTGCATCCAAAGCAGTGTGGCTAGCAGGGCAAGGGAGGGGATTCTGCCCCACTACTCTGGCCTCATGAGACCCCACCTCAGTCCCCAGCACAGGAAGGACATAGACCTGTTGGAGCAAGTCCAGAGAAGAGACACCAAGATGATTAGAGGGATGGAGCACTTCTACAAGGAAAGGCTGTACTTCCAGAGTACTGGAACTGATCAGGCTGGACAAAAAAAGTCTTTGGGATGACCAAATTATGGCCTTCCAGCACTTGAAGGGAGCCTACAAGAATCATGGAGAGAGACTATTTACAAGAACATGTGAGAAAATGGCCCCTGTGCGAGCAGAGTTTGCAGGTGCAGAGATAGCAAGGGCAGAGTGACCTTGCAGAATGTGGAAAGTCCCTGGCCTCAGTCCAGGAGGAACCAGGAATGTAAACATTATTGCTACTGTATATTAGAGACCTGTCTGGGATAAAAAAGGAGAAAGCTTGCTTATCACTCAAATTGAGTCGTATCTCGCTTTCCCTCGTCCGACGCACTCCAACAAAAACATATAGTGACAGAACAAGGGGGAATGGTTTCAAACTGAGAGTATGTTTAAACTAGATGTAAGGAAGAAATTCTTTACTGTGGGGGTGGTGAAGCACTGGAACGGGTTGCCCAGAGAAGATGTGGATGCTCCATCCCTAGGAGTGTTCAACGTCAGGGTGGATGGGTCTTTGAGCAGCTTAATCTAGTGAAAGATGTCCCTGCCTATGGCAGGGGTGTTGGAACTAGATGATCTTTAGGGTCCCTTCAAATCCAAGCCATCCCATGATTCTGTGATACTTTTTCGGATTCCAACAGAATGGACAGTGATCCAAAACACGAAGAGATGCTAGTTCAAGTTTTGCAAGAACTAAGTACACAGGATTCTGGATCTTCAGCTGCATCCATTCAAACTAGAATGTTTGTGCTCTTTCACATAAACCTGAATGGGAACACTATAGCTCAACCTCCTCCAAATGCTCCTCAGAAAAATGCCCACAGACCACAGCTTTGTCTCCTGGCTTTCTCTCAGTTTTGCTGCTTTACATTTTGCTTTTCTCTTAATAAATCAGATTCCTGAATCACCATCTGGATATAACTACACAGTCTACCCACCATGCCCCCCAAAGGCTGAGAATAAGGATGTGTCCACCAACTATAGTGAAGAATGAGATATATGAGAGTTAAATTGTTTCTGTCTAAGCCCCTCCAGTGTGCTACCAGCCTGAAAAGAAAAAAAGGAGAGAGGGAGAGACTGTTAAATTTTTCCAGTAATCTGATGAGAAGAGAGAGAGACAGACAGAGAGAGTTCACTTGGTTAATTTCCTAGCCAGCAGCTACAACAGTGCTTCTATTAGGAGATATGAAAAGAGACAAAGAGATATAATAGCTATAGATTGGCTTTGTTGGCCAGAAGAAGTTCTAACTATGCTGGAGGGATGAGGAGGTACAGAGGCGTGCTCTCAAGGGATATTTTTTTACTTTAATATCATCATTTTGGTGCATCTCTAGCTGCACATTCACTTAACACTGACTGAAAATAAAGGTTTTAACAGATCACACTGCCTGAGCAGAAAGCTGAAGTGAAAGCTGGAAAAATGCATTGACTTTGTGTTATTGTCCTTTGCATTGACTTTGTGAGATTCAGATTCAAATTTTGTTGCCCTAATGTTTTGGGCAGAAACCTTTCTTCAACAGATACAGTTGTTTCATCTTATCTTCACTCTGTTTTTTCCCCTTGTTAGAGAAGATGGGAATGTGCCGATTTGCTTTATAGTCTGCCCAGTCCACTGTCATTAGATTATTCTCAAACTTATTTGTCAAATCCCTTGTCCAAACCTTTCTTCTTGTACTACTTCATTCTGAACAAGAAACTGCACGTCACTTGTCTCTTTCATTCATTCTAAAGCTGAAGTAGTACTGTCTCCCAAAGCACAAGCATTTGAGAGTTACACATTTTCACATTTCTCATCCATGTTAAATCCAAGATTATTTTGTTCCCCCTTTCTGCCTCCCTCTTCTTCTCCTGACTGCTTGCCTGGATAAAAATAAAATTGCCTTAAGCAAATCCTTTCATAACCTTATATATTGGGATGGTTAGACCAGAGCTCCTAACATGAGAGAACACATTTCCAGGAATGGGTGTGTGCCTGAGAGCAAGAAACTAGACAGGACTGGGTATCTTGCAAACAGCCCTGTTTTCATGAGCTAACTAACATCCATTTAAAATACCAAATTATTTGATTTTGTTTCCATGAGTGTTTGACCTCTGGAGAGAGAATCTCTTACAAATTTATGTGACATCCAATAACCATTGTCTCAGATCTTTTTCCTTCCTGCAGACATGCACATAACAAAGAAGGTGAGTTAATATAAATGAAAAACAGAGAGATGCAAACAAAAAGGGACTCATTTGTAGACCTTATTTTCTGAGATTTTCATGTGATTTTGTGCAAGTCAGAATTTTCCTGTGCCTCAGTTTACCCAGCTATAATTTTAGTTACTCTCATCTACAGTATTATAACAAGAGTGAGATTTTGATAAGTAAGTATGCCAAATACAGTGGTCATCTAAGACTTCATTGCTATGCTGCACAACTCAGAGAACTTCACTCTCACAGCCATTACAAAATTTAAGTATTGCTAGATACAGTCTCCAAATGTTGTTCATTTTTAGGGTTAGGTCTACAGAGAGATTTGGGACAAATCAATCCAATTTTTAAGCATTGCAATGATCCTTAACATCTAACTCATCTGCTGCCAAAATCTGAGACTTTAATTATATATACAGTGTTTAACTTCTTTGCTAGGAGCAATTGAACACTTCATCCAACATGTAAGATTACCAAGTGATTTGGACAATGTTCTTGGATGAGGAAAAGAAAGAGACTAAAATTAAAAAAAAAACCAACAACAACTAAACAACCCAACAAAACTAAAAAAACTCAGTCTCTGCTCCAGATCAGTAGAGATAAAGATTTCAAAACTGCTCCGTGACAGAGACTTAGATTGAAGGTGTATTTGTTTCTATGCACAACACCTCACAAGGAAAGCCTAACTCAGGACTAGGTGGCCAGCTCCCTTGTGGTTAGGAATCTCAAGAGACCCCTGGTCCCTGAGACAAGAAATCAGCCTCTTCTTGTCTGATATGCACATTGTGAGATGCCTAAAGCTTCCTGGTTATAAAGGGTCCATCCCTAGGTTCTATATTCCTTACATTTCATGTGTTGCCTGCGACACTGGGGACTGCGAATTTCACTAAGCTGTTAGGCACCTAAAAATTGCATGTTGCATGACCTAGGTCCTTTATGGATCCAGCCCCCAGTTCACTACATATTCCCATGTTAAGACTAAGCTCATCCTCATGTACCTGGGCTCACTGCTAACAGCCTATGACATACAGCTGAGGTCATTCTAATTCCCTCTAGTACAAGGTAAGGGACACACATGCAGGAGGTAGTTCATTATGGTATTATAATCATGCCCTGCTTATACCCCAAAGTCATTCACTTCCATTAAAGGCCAGGAGAGTGACTGCGAACTGAATCCTGAAATGAGTAAGTAGCACTGTTTGGGAAGAAGGTCGATGAGGTCATGGTGGTATTCATGGTGATGGCAGCCCTCATGAATTCACCTATTATTTTTTATTTCATTGTCTTCCCAGAAATCTTTCTGAGCTTTAAATAATTACAACCTGTGACACTATTTGTTTAGGATTTTGTTTCATTAACCAACACACATTCCTACTCATTCCTTTTTTTTCCTAAATTTAAATATTTTGAATTATATGCAGGTTAAGTTCCTGGGCTAAGTGAGATTAGCAAAACAAGTGGTTCTAGGAGAATATCAGTTTTTACCATCAGTGCAGTAATGACTGCGAGGATTGTCCACTAAAATCATTAGCATTTTCTTTTTTCCTTTAACTCAGGAAAAGACATATACATGAGTCCTAAAGGATATTGCCTGGAGACTATGAAAGAAGAAAAGACAATCACCTGGATAAGGAAATATTAGAAGCATTTTGACACCTGTTTTTTGTGTGAGTGATTTGCACTGCACAAAACTTTTGCAGGATGTGCTGGGCAGAGGCAATCCTAGTGGATGTGTGCACCAATGGGTACTCTCAGTTGTTCCTAAGTTGGGGACTGATCAATCCCACTTCAGGTCATCAAGTGGAGAGATCCACCAAAGAAAGGGCATAACAAATCCAAACAACCCTTACTCATCTGCTTAGGTTCAGTTCAGGCTATTTGATCAGGATATAAATTTGGGTAGGTCAGAATTCTTTCCCTTGCTTTTCAAAGCCTAAAGAAGAAAAACAAACTGACCTCAAAATCAGATTTTGTGCTTTTGTTGTGAAAGATAAAGATAAGAAGAATTTTCTAAAAGGGATATATTTGGAAAGACTATCCAGCTTTCTACTCTCACTTATTCTTTCTTCATGAGACATTCAGTAAAAGAGAAATGGAATAAAGCAAATGAAGTCATTGAAATTGACAGATATAGTTGACAATTGAAAATGGGAAAGTAAAAACCAAATACGTCACTTCCCTCCTGGAAAAATACACGTTTTCAAGTCACAAACCCATTTCAAATACCTTGATAGTTACAATTCAGTATTTCCCCAAGGAAAGCTAGAAGGCCAGTTCCTAGGTATGGAGGCCATAAGAACATTGTACTGTTTAACTTAACTGTCAGATTTGTAGGTAGGGAGACAACACCATTCACTTTTTAAAAAAACCCAGTGACACGCAGGATTTGGTTAGGGGCACTACAGGAAAACATTGTGAAATGATGTAATGTGCAAGGTGAAAAGGAACCTTATCCAGGGACACTGCAGAAGGAGACCTAGCAGAAAAAGTATCAAAGATTGATTTGGCCAATATTGATCAGATTAAGTAACCAACAGTCAGAAGTCTTTTTGCAGATTCTAGCTGGCACTGCAGTCAAGCCTTGTGTTTAGCATACTTATTTTATACGGCATTTATTGTTTATAGCTGTAAGTGGTCAAGACCTTAATTTTATGTCTGGTGGAACCTGATACAACACAATGTCCTAACACCGTGCTTGGGCACATGCACAATACCATCTGTTAAACAGAAATGTTCCCTGACAGCCTGCTATTTAACTGTAGGACTAGTCCAACACTGCTTAACTCATGAGTGCTGACAAGATTCACAGTACTAACTTATATCATTAATTTATTATTATTAATATTATTAGCTTTGCTATTACTCTACCACCCTGCATTCTCAATAACAAACAGAGCCCCACTGTCCTGTGCACTGTAGAACCACTACATAAAATAACATCCATAACTCTAGGCCATTACAAATGAAACAAACAGAAATTAGATAGGCATTGAAAACACTCTAATTAGTCCCAAAAAATGATGTAGTACTTGTTTGTCACTGAAACACCAGAATTTGCCAACAGTGAACTTACTGTATTGATCAACATGATCCTACACAGTTAAGAGTATGAGATTATTGGGGTTGCTGTAACTGGAAGTGGGTCCTGTTATACTAGACAACTATTTCTGTTCCCCATGTGTAGCCCCATTCTTCACTCATTTAGCCCAAGAGATGTGAATTAATGGGCCAAACACTAGATACAGCAGGGAAGGAACTCATTAGGGCAAATTCACAAACTCCAAGGAACATAACAATATCCAAGCCAATGTGCTTCTTCTCATTTTAGATCAAAACAAACCATGCTCTAACTGGCCTTTGTGAGAAAATAATTCTGGATCATACACTGATACAAGTCAGAAAGTCCAGAGTGCCACTAGCCTTCCACAGCATAAGTAGTAAGAAGAGCAAGTCATAACAAAAGCAAAAATGGAGCCCTCGTGTATGGTTTGATTCCTTGAGTTATTTTGGATTTGGTTTAAATCCTTGCTTTGGGACACACACAAACAGTTTAGCATTCTGAAATCTGTTTTGCTGAAAATAGAGACAGGAAAAGGGAAACTTACATCTTTAATTACTATCCTATTGTTGGTAGAATTTATAAATTATGATATTGTTACCTGAGGGCTTGCTGACAGACTGCATCGTTTCTCCTCAGTCTGGCTCTAATCCCAGCTTCTATTTTTTCTTTTAAATCCTGGAATGCAGACAAAAAAAGGGCTTCCTTTCAATACACCAACTGTCTGAACCCAGATTACTGTGCTGTGTCACTAAAATAAAGGATCTAGCATTAATCTCCTCAGCTTTCAAACAACAATATAAAGCATCTACAGTATTTCCTAGTCTCTTCCCCAGGTAATGGAATTTATTTCATACAACGATCCTTATGAAATCAGAGTAGAGCTCAGACTGGGCTTGAAACAATTGATTTGCCTGGATATTGTACCCACCATTGGTTAGCTCTTTAAACCCTAGTCAGTAATTAGCCAAGGTTTACTTGCTCAGCACTCAGTTAGATGGAAAATTAAAGACCAGGTTTTTTATTACTTGAGAAATGCATTGTAATACCTACTTGTCATAAGTCACTTCCAGTGCCAGTGTTTTGAGAAAAGCAAAAAGACCCAAACATGAATGAATGGGAATATTATCAGGAAAATAATTGGTTTTCAGTAGCAGGTGGATAAGTAAAAACAAGCCATTGTTGAGGAAACGTCCTTCCAGCTCATTTTTTGGCGTCCTGTGCAGTCATCCATCTGCATCACAGTAGAATAAATTCCTCTCCAAAATGCAGTTCCACTGCTATGGACAACCTGCAGAAATCACCAGCCAATGACTTGAAGGAGTGTGCAGAGTGTGCGACTGTGCCTTCACTGTAAAGAAGCAGTGTGAGACTTTCCAGAGTCCTACAGGAGATGCTTCACTTCAGCTTGGGGGGTGATTGTGCCTATCTACACAGTAAAAGCAGTACTGGGTTTGGTTATACAAAATGTATAAACCACATGTGCTTAAAGGTTTTCACAGCTTTCACTCAGCACACAACTCATGTCACCCAAACTCAGTATAGGGGCAATACAACATGAACCAGCAGCTCTGTTGGAGATGTCTTCATTTGGGTGAATCCAAGCCAATGACTCATAATCACTGAAGATGACATTGCTGCAAGCCTAAATGTGCTAATTCCTGGATCCATGCCAAATTCACTGTTGATTATTTCCACTCCACCTGGGTGAAATGCCTGCCTGGCTTTCAACTGGAGACCATAAGCTTCATCATCTAGAACTCAGCAGTCTCATTCCAGATAATACTGTGGAAAAACATTTGGAAAGTTTATTTATCAGGACAATGAACAGCATCATCAAGCTTAATTCAGCAGATAGGTAAAGCATAACAAAATAAAAGAAATAATTCTTCCAAATACTTGCTGCAATTCTGCTCTGTATGTAGAATGGAAAATATTACAGTTACAAAGCCCTTTCTTTTACTGGAAAAAATTCTATGGCACTATAAAAACTACGTAGTATTGCCCAGATTTTATGCTCTGATCTTTCCTGTATTTGAATTTTTAACTTGGATGAAATCAAACTTCTTTGAAAGTACTAAGCAACCAAATCAGTTAGACAGAAACAGAATCTGAACCTCACATTTACAGCATCATTTGAAAATCAATGCAAAGGAAATTGACTCTATGACTTCACAATTAAAAAGACCAAACAGACTACTTCAGAAAAAGTTAGTCCCCCGGGGAAAAATGAATGTAACTGTCTCCAGCTATATAGAAGACACCACACTCAGAAGATGCAAAACACTGAAGGTTTTTTCTTCTTTTTTATGGTCTTTGCTGCTACAAGCAGAGAGATGGGAATTTGAAATTCCCTGGGCCCCCGTGGAACTCAAATGTATCCATATTCCTGTAATGTAGTTTCTCTGTATAAATGTACTAACCTCCCACTAAGAAAATTAGCTCTTTAATCACTTGAATCCAAATAAAGCATTGTTATATCCTAAAGGCACTAAAGTTCTGCACTTTTAAGATAGTGTCTGAACATTTCCCAAATACACTTAGAGTGGGAGAAGTTCTTTTATTTAATTTTCTGTAATTAAAGAACAAGTCAGGTAGAAACCAAAGCCGTATTTGTGATATTGCTTGCTAAAAGCAGAAGGTCTGCCTTCCACAATCTTGTATTGCATAAAAACCAACATCAAAAAGCATCAAGGAAAGAGAAAAAAAATATTGAAAACTCCCCAGTGTTATTCCCCATGAAAGAAACAGTCTAGATTGAGACAGTAAAAGATATCTCATATTCTTTCTAAGTGCAGTTATTTCTGTAACTTCAGGTTACAAGTTTCGCTTTTCAGGTTTGCAGTGAATGCTTGGATTTTTCACAGGATAACCTGAACAAAATGGCTCCCTCATTCATGGTTATAATATGCTGACCACAGCAGTAAATTAGGCATGCAAAAGTGGAATGTAAAGGGAATAGCTTTGGAAGTCCTAATGTGACCTCCTGCAACACTTACAGGCTTTGGAGATCTTACCATCAAACCATCTTCCTAACATCTCTCTTATAATAAGCACCCTGCTCATATAAGCATACCATAGAGAGTGTCCATTGTCCTGATATATTGATATGACACTAATAATGAAGGAACTGTCTCTTTTGATGGGTCTCTCACAAGTTTGGCCGGTGATGGAATTCTTCACACTCTACTGCTTTCAGCAGTTTTCCCCACTCTCAGTTTGACTTGATTCCCTTGGACGTCATGCTCAGAAGCTCTCTCCTTGCTCCTGAGGAAGAACACTTCATCTTTTGAGCTTGCTACATTAAAAACTTCCCCTTTGAGTCAATGGACACAAAGGATTCATGGAAGTTAGCTAACTTTGAGGCAGGCTGATGTCTGGCTGAGTATCTGCATGTACACTGCACAGACAACCTTACAAGTTGCCTCAGTTCTGAACAGCTTGACAAGTTTGGTATGATTACAGTTGGGATCAACATTTCAATACAGCATAATTAGTCTGTCAGGTGATTAATTCATTGTGCATATTAGACGAACCAAGCTGTCCTCATTAAGGCTGCATTTCACTAACTTGAAGCTTAATTTTTTAAGTATATGACTAGTATCCTTGAAATCTTGGGGCTCTTCATATACATAATGCTAAACACATGCACAAGAGCTGTAATAAATCGTGGTACTGGATCTTTTATAGTAGTGTTTTTAAAACTATTTGTCATCATTACTCAATATTTATTTGCAGACTAGTTTAAGTTACTTTTTTTTTAAGCTACACTACCCTTATGTCCTTGCTCTGCTATATTTAGCCAGTCACTCATAGTGCACTAGTGCTAAGACCCCTAATCAGGGATCAGGGTCTCATCCCATGCTAGGTGTTGTACAAAGAGAACCTAGTTGCAAAGAGTTTTAATCTAAAAGCTACACATGGATATAGCCAGATCATGAGCACAAGGCAACTATGAAAAAATGCACAATAGATATACTAAGAACAATATCAGCTCTCAGTCAGAGGAGCCAATGGTACACGACAGGGTGTTTTGTTACAAGAGATTGCAAAGTTATGTTTTTCTTACCTGGCACGTGGATTGCTGTGTTAAGAAGCATAATTTATAAATATCTCAGGCAGCATTTCCAGTGATAAGGATACCAGGGTGGTACTAATCAAACCTGTTCCCTTCTTAGTTCAGCCATATAGCTGATGAATGCCACTGCACCTTTGTGTGATGCTACAAACTGGAACAGTCTTTGACTTATTTGGAAGTAGAGTGGCACATAACAGGCAACGTTTTTGAATGAGGCTCTTACAGGCTACAGCAATATAAAATATTTAGTGGGGATAAAAATAACAAATGTAAATGGTATGTTTATGTGTCCACACTGCAGACTATTTAATTGCAGCTACCCCAGTAGATGTATGCATCCCCTACCCGTGGGATTTCACCTGATTTCAGAAAGGCTTACATATCACGTGAGAAAGATCAAAAGGGGTTGGTTACTCTGGGTGGCAGTTAACTGTCATACCCTATTTCCACATCAGAAAAACACTAGCTTACTCCCTATCTATATAAAACTAGAAGTTAAGATCAAATAAAGCAACCAGGAAGACTGTCCCTAGTTTCATTGGGGTCCGGATGGATACCTTGAAGAAGCAGCTGGAAGTCACTGCACGCATTGCTCTCGAACATTACTAAGTCACAAACAGCTGTGTATCATACAAAAAGGAATAAAGGTGCGAATATATATATATATATATATATACCACACTCACAAACACACATGCTCAGAAGTACCTACTGCAATGTACATCTTCTCCTTCCTTAATTTCCAAAATTGGGGACTAATTTCTTTATCTGGCTTTAGTTAAACTTCCTCTACTGGTTCTGGCACTCATCAGAAATAAAAGAGTTGAATAGAGGGGGTGGAAATTCTAATTAGTCCCTGTCACAATTCATGCTGCTGTTGAAGTAATTCACTGTATGCAAAGCAGGTTTGAGCTGCCCTAAGTGTCAAGCCCTGTTATGGCTGAAAGAAATCGACATTTCTTGGGTTAAAAGGCAAGAAAAACACACTATCTTCTCCACTTTACAGATAACATCTTTTTGCTTAGTCAGGCTTAAATTGCCCATTACAATGAGAAAAATAGAGAGGTAAAGGCTTATCTTAATAAGTGACAGTAGTAGTAACAATAACATCATACATACCTTCTGCTCTATAGCAAAAGTATAATCTGCTATATTCAGACTTAAAATAAATAAGCAGCTAAATCAAAGATAACTGCAATGCAACTTACTATAAATGCTACAGAAGTAAAGATAACAGAGAGTTAATTCTATGATAAATGACTGAGCACTCTAGGCATAGCGTCATTTGCTGATGCTGATTGGTTGCTGATACAAATCAAGAGTAGCTCAGGAATCCAAAGTAGAACAAAAACCAATGAAAATTAGGATTTTTGTAGTAGCCTTTTAGTGATCTCTCTCTTTAGTACACTCCTAACTACAAATAACCTCCCAAAGAACAGCTTGGTACACATATTAGGAGAAAAACCAATCTTTATTATACTCACTCATATATTATCCTTTCACTGCACAGAGCACACTGGTTTTTGTGAACTCATGCTAAACTTTTATTGCTTACAACACTCATTGAAAGGGAGAGAGAAAAAAATGCCTGATGCCTTTATCCAATTCTATATGGTCTGAGGGTGAGCACGAATTAATACTGGTAAATAAATACTTTCATCTGAGCCAAAGATGTTACATTTTCCTGGCCATTCATAGAACTTCTTTAATTTCTGGAATGAAAACTGCAAGTGACTTGGGAGATGATCCTTAAAAGGAATTGATGTTCACAGCTTTGTCACCAGCAGCTGTAGTTACTCTATACAAGGTTTTCTGGGATATATGTGTTATAACTGCATCACCACTGAGACTGTGCACAATGACATCCACCATTTTGGAAAGTGAGCATCTGGATCGCTGATTAAAGAACAAATTGGTGAGCTGAAAGACACTGCAATCTGTTACTCTTGTATTTATAAAAACATTAAATCAGCTGTTGAATTTGGGCTTAATAATGGCTTCAGAAGAAGACTGACAAATCACTGATTTTTAAAAGAGGGACTTTTGATGTCTTCCTGTAAGCTTGAGTGTTCTGAAGTTCATGAGCCTGTACTGCCTGTTGTACAAAACTCTTTCTTTTAGTTGACTTCACTATCAGCATCTTATCTCACTTGATCAGATCTATAGGGGAGATATACAACAGACTGGGACAAATTACAGTGATCTGAGGTGTATGTTTTGGAAAAAATCAGGACTGACATCCTCCCCCTCCCACAGACTTCTCAATGTTATACTGAAAGAGGAAAGCAGAATTCTTTGCATTAGATGTTTCTACAGGTGCCACCCAGAGCACTGACAACCCCTGGGTTAATTACGGGGCCACAGGTTCTACCATGACTATCTCCACTAACACTGCTCTCTCTGGTGCACTGCTATCCAAGGTAAATTGGACCATCAATACACTAACCAAAAACGTCTTCATAGCCATTATTGTACAAAGAGCCAAAGTGTTCATAAAAAATCAGGACAGATTAATTTTCTTAGTAAGTGGCTAAAACATCCTTGGCATTTCTAGAGCTATTTTGCTGCTCAAGGGTTTTCAATATGATGCTCTGATGATAGAAGAACCACATTTATCAAATATTAAGCTACTGTAAATTTACTATAATTGAATAATTTGCCTCTTAGCTTTGGTTCACTAAAACTGTACCAAGGTTCTCATCTCTAAGTGATCGTTCCACGGTCTGTTTCAATATATGTCATGTTAGACAAGGCTCATATATAGTACCATTTGAGATTAGTAATTCCAAAGCCAAGGAACCTTGTAAAAGATGTGGATGATTGACCATAAAGTATGTAAGTATTTAGTCAAATTAAATTGTGATTAGGGCTTTCAGCTCCATATTTAAACACAAAAAGTTGGATAAATCATTGCTTCTTTAGGAAAGTACTATCTATGAATTCAAATGAGTAAAGCAAATTCCACTGAGACTTCTAGGAAAAGGAATTAGGGAAATATCGGTAATTTTCTGTGGCCATTTCTGTATAACAAAAGCATGTACACAGATTTTTCCAGCCCTGGAAAAGAGAATGGTGACTGCAGAGTAACTCTATGAGATCTTTTTTCCTCCATGAACCTGATCTTAATGTTGAATAGGTTTTTATTCCAGTTTAATTTAATGAAAGGGAAGACCTTACACTGTTTGGCAAGACAGAATTGTGCCCAGGTTTTCCACAAATAACTGCCATTACAAAGCAGAGCTGTCCTCACTTTCTGTGATGTAAGTTGCAGAAGAACCCAAGCATGCCAAGCAATCACCTAAAGACTCTGGCATCTCAGAGAGTTTTCAGGTGTGCTGTTGTAATCCTTTTATACCCAGTTTCTGACGGAACTTCAAAGCTGGGCACTAACTAACATTAGCCTCATATCCTGATTTTTTTTCCAGGAGTGTTTTTTTGTTGTTGGTTGGTTGGTTGGTTTTTGTGGGTTTTTTGTCTTTCTGTAAAACAAATGGCACATAATGTTTCTGTTGTAGTTCTGTCCATTCATGTGAAATTCCCATGTCTATAATAAGTTATTTCTAATTTCAGAGGTAAGTGTAGATATTGTATTGATCCTACATGCTGTCTGCCTTCTTAAAGATGTCAGTGAGCAGGAAGGACAAACTGTATCTGTCACAGGCAATCACGCTAGTTCTTGGAAATACCATACCTGAGAGAACTATGAGTGCAAGATTTGATCCATATCAGAAAAATAACTCACTGAATGCCATTGAACAATTAAATCAAATTCAATTTAATGCATTTTTTTTATAACAAACATTGTTTTTGCAATATTTAAGATCTGTCTGCAAAGAGATTGCCAACAATTTAGTGGAAAGTTCTTCAACCTAAATGAAAGTATTGGAAGTAGTCTGTAAAGGCCATTTCTGGCCTTCAGTTTTCAAGATCAAAACTATTTGGTGGGTTTTGAGTCACTGTGATATGTGCTTAAATTTGGGGTTCAGTAGTGAATATTTTGTCCAAAGCTACACTAAACAGAAATAATGTGCGTTTTATCTAATTGCTCTTTAGAGTTTAACAGGAATAGTAAAAAAGACATTATTGAAGCAAATTTTCTCACTGTTGCTGTTCATTGTTTGCCATTGTTTGGATGAGAAAGTAGAGGACATTAGAAACCATTAACAAGTAGCTTTTTTTCAGGTGAATTTCTGGGTATGCGATGGAAAGAAGGGGGTAAAAATGTCAGAAAGGTTGTGTGATATGTACCTTCACATCTATACACTGTGTGCTCCCAAGAGAACATTTTAGAAACTGACGTATAAGGGCAGGAAAAGATTTCTTTTTTCTCCCAAACATATCCATACAACATATGGGATTCCTGCAACTGTCCAAAAGGGATCTGCATCTCTAATAGGAGTGGAGGTTATTGCAGAACAGCTCCACAAATATGCACTTGGAGTTTTAAATTAATCCATTCTGAAGGCCTGCATATCCCATATCTGCATATCCACATGCACTGGCAGGAGAATTGACTGAAACCAGCAAATTCATGCTGAATATTAGGAACATATTTGGAAAAGTCACTGCTGAATTGGTTAATAAGTGAATTAACACAAAAAAAAGTTGGAATGCATTTGCTTTTCCAGTTAGAAAAACTGACTGTGTTCAATCAAAGATCACAATTTAAATACTAAAATGCAATCCAGCTGTAATCATGATCATTCTTTCCTGTGGCAGATCCATAAACTTTAAATGTTTTCATACTCTTGGGATGCAAAGTACTTTATTGCTATTCTCCATCTCTTTTTATTTATCATAATCAGAATTGCTGTATTTAACTCCTAATCCATCCAGTCCGAGGGTTAAGTGAAGCTTATTCTGTTGCTAACATATCAGGTTGGACAGAGTACAGTGGAATAGCAGAGAAAGTTCATTTACCAATTATGCCAACTGCCTTTTTATTAGATTGTAATTTTCTGACTGCTGTTCAGTGGTGTTAAGTAGTTATCAGGGTATTTGCTTTGCTTTAGAAAAATATTTTTACATTTATCCATTAAAATTCTGCTTCTCTTTTACTGCAGTTTCTAGTAGTTCATTCCTCGGTTTTTTTTTTTTTTTTGGGTGTAAGAGGATGGTTTTAAAGGAGGTTGTGGAGAGTGCTGGTGCTGTTTTCTTCAGAATCTTTCAGATCCTACAGCTGTGTTAAGTCAATGAAGCAGTCAGTCTTGTCTTAGGCAATTTTGATCTAATCAAGAACTGTGCTCTAACACCCTTGGCTGCACTTGTACTTCTATCATGGCAACATTACAACTTCTTTTTCTTTTGAAATAGCACATATGCTACTATGCACTGAGAAAAGTCTGAAAAAAGCAGCCAAAGGCCAAAATCTACTGCCAGTGATGTTGCTGTAAAGCTGGAATCGCAGCCCTTCACTTCAGGAAAGCATTTCCAGATATACACTAAGGTACCTGAGAGCAGAATTTGGTGATACATCTACAGCATTTTCACAGGACATGAGGTCCTGCAGACAAGGCTTTTTCTCAGCATTTTTACTGCACAAAGATGGGACTATAGCCTCACTTTGCCAAAAAAGGGTAAATCCAGCACATTACTCCTAGAGTGCCAAGTTCTCTTCTCATGCATCTTAGGAAATATCTGAAGCAACTGAAGTGGTTGGATTTTCTTTCTCCGTAATTGGCAGGCCAAAAGGTTAGACGCTTCATGCCAAATGTATCATTCCTAGCTTGGTAACAGCTGAAAAAGAATCAAAGCTTTTAGATCATGGCTTTTGGATCTTTCCCTGCACTTCCTTCCTTTTGGAATAAAGCAGGAGAGAGCATGGCCTGGGCCTGCATTTGACAGTGCAGAGCACACACTGCAGAGCTCCCATCAGGTTTGCATGTGCGGACCTTAGAGCTCCTGGTTCAGGTCACCATCTCTAGTCTGAGAAATCTTGTGGTCAAATTCAAAAAGGAGCCTCAGGGACTGATACAGCACTCAGATAGCATTGAATGACTGAACTTGTGCTCTGGAAAATTCTCACTGGGTTAGCACAGATGTGCCTCACTTTGGAGACCTTGAGGCAGCATCTTCCACATATATATCTATTTATCTATTTATATATCAGTGCAGATATTGTCTAGGGAAGATTGCAGATACCCAGAAACTACGTCTTATGGGTCTGGACTCCTTCCCATCAGCCAAACACCAACAACTATCTCACTGTCTAGCTTTAAATTTAAACTCGTTTGCTTAACTTTAAACTATTTAAATCTTGAACTTAGATATTTTGTAATGCATATGTTAGAATGCTTGCTGAATAAGGATATACATCTAAAACTTTTCACAAACTTTAACCTATACAAATGACCACTTATGAGAAAAAAATAATTTTTTATTGAATTGTAGTAGATTTGCTATAACTTACCTAGTTTTCTAAACAATCCAGAGTTGTGAAGCCAAGGAGGCAGAGAGATGTCATATGAAACTGTTCTAGCCTTTGCTACCCACAGGCTGCAAGCCCTATGTTATATCATTTAGATGCACGGTTGCAATTGCCCTTTATTTTCATTACAAAATCTTGAGAAAATGGCTTGATTTCTTTGTGTCTGTTTTTATACTGATACGTGTGCAAAACCAAAATATTTTCCTATTTTAAAAGAGTTTTACATAGTTTAATTTGTGACTGCTCTTCATGTTCTTTGAGATATTTAGAGAAGAGAAAGATCGTTAAAGTATTATGTGTCTGTGTTATCAGATAACAAAATCTGACAGGAACCATGCAAGTAAATGCAAAGAAATTTCCAGTATGTCTACAAGGAAATGTCTTATATGTAATTGGATTTACATTCTTGGGAAGACTCTCAGATCAGGCCTAGGATTAGCCCCTAAAACACAGGGTGAAATCATACTGAAGACTTTTATTTTACCTCCTGCTGTTGCTAACTGATTAAATTTAAACTCTGTTTTTTAAAAAATTACTCCTCTCTGCACATTGAGTATCTGCTTCCATTACAATAATAAAATAAATCACAGAACAATTTTGATCAGAAGGGACCTACAGAGTTCACACAGAGTTCACCTGACCCATGCTCAAAGCAAGGCTAACAGATGAGCTTTGAGGCCAGCTTTGTATAAGGTCAAAACTATTCCAGGTTTAATTGTATATATCTGGGATCCTCTTTGATTCAATTTAATTTTTATCCTTTGAAATTTTTGAATATTTCTATTTTCATTCCTGGACCAAATTCCAAACAAAAAATGTCTTTTGAATCATTTTATATGACCAACTGAGTATTATGAGAAGGCAGGAAGGAAAGAATAGATTTTAGGTACATATTATAAGATTTTAAAGATGCATGGATTTTGCATTTTCTCAAATGACCATCATGTTTAGGTAGAGATCAGTATAAAAATAAAATGTCAAAGTCTTTAAATCATCCTTATGAAAGATTGCAGATTAAAATTTGATTGTTCAACCTTGTGAAGTTATAATATTCAATTCCATTTTGATGTGGTGCTAAAGGGCCATTGAGAGAGGATACTATTCAGCAGTCTTGAGTATTTCAATTCTTGCACTGAAAAGGGTTAATTGCCTATTATATAAAGTTTTTGAGAGAATGCCATTCTTCTGTGTCAAATCCTATTTTCATTGCATTCAACCTTATTTTAATGACATAGAACTGGACAAATGGGGAAAAACACCCATGGCACAATTTCTACCAATGAATATTTCAGCAGGTGCCTCTTGGCTAAAAGTCTAGATAAAAGCCTTGCTCCAGGCAAATTAAGAGTGGAAGAAAAGACTTCTAAGTACTGAGAGCTTATGAGAAAAGAACGAGCATAGAACCCTAGACATGATCCTTTCAATCAAAAATCTAGAGATCACAGCAAAAGGCAATTACAGTGGCTCCTCCCTTGTGTTGTAGTCTGTGTTTTGCTGCTGTGTACAGAAAAAGTTTCCAACTAAGTGAAACGCTTAGTCTCCTCTTTCATTTTAGATATTTAGTTGTGGCAGTTAACAACATTTTTTCCTGTTTTTTAGAGCAAAAATGAGTCTCTTACGGGACTCCCTGTAAACGCTGGGTGTAGGCTTTTACCTTTAAACTCCTCTGAGATGGTTTATTCAGGAGACTACGGAAAGGATTGTGTTGCTGTAACACGTTGACATTATAAAATAAATCCTGATAGGAGTTAAAACTGGGCTTAAGCTCGCAAATGCATAGCCCTGGGTAGCCTCTCTTCTCTGGGATTTCGTTTGAACTCTGGCTTTGAGAAGCTTCTGAGTGCTGATAAAAAGCACAAAGGTGGGATCAGAACTGGGGTAGCAAAGGAGAGCTGCCACAGAGAAGGGAGAGCTGAAAGGGGCATGAGTTAGAGCAGTGGTGTTCTCAAGCAAAACAAAAGGAAAAGGCACAGAAGTGTGTAAGCACCATAAATACAGTGGGGCAAAGCATGGTGAAGTTGGAGAAGTTGGGGCCTACAGTAACAACTTTTGAGTAAAACAAAAAAACCTAGTCATAAGCCCTAGGATTTCCCCTAGGCTTACAATGGCTCTGCAATTCTCTCCCTGTGCCTTGTCTTGCAGTGCAGTCCACAATTTTGAAGGGCATGATAAAAACCACATGAGGCATGGCTGGGGTGGGCATATACTGCACCCCAGCTGTGCCTCAGCTCATATAGGATGGCACCTGCTTTCTTCTTGTTATTTGATATGCAGGGATTAACTCTTCCTATTGATTTCAAAGATGACTCCATTAAGAACAGCACAAATTGAAGCAGACCAGTGAACTGATTAGTTGAAACACTATGAGTTTCTCGGCAGACCTAAAATGCCAAAACCAAAACTTCTACTATCTTTACCAGGAGTTATGAGAAGGATGTGGTTTTACCCATATGTTTTTGCACCATCTTTTTCCCATTTATTTGCTTTTCTTGACTTCTTGTTATTTGTTCACACTGATCACTTTCCTGTCCATTAAAATTCTTCCAGACATAAGGCATGCCACGTTTTTTTTCTTATTTTACTTCCCAACTCTGTTCTTTTTGTTTGTCTTTTTAGCACCCTTCCCCTTTCTGTCTTCATCCTAATACTGTAGAAATTGTTTTGAAGAAAATGGTCCTTTATTTCCCTAAAAAGGACCCAAGAACTATGTTGTCTCCTTAAAACTGCCTGCCAGGAAAAAAAAATTTGCTCAAATTTTCATCTCTCAAAATTTTTGCATTTTGTTCTGTTGAAATATATCAGCAATGTAAAATGTTCCCCCAAATGACAAATCTTCTCACAAAAATTGTTGTTCTGTCAAAAACACCATTGTCTTAGGAAAAAGATATTTGAGCATGGCATCTTTGGCCAGCTTTACAGAATACTCTTTCCACATCTCCGTACCTCAGGGTTCTTTCCCTTGCTTTCAACTTCTACAACACCCTTCATATTCTCTGCATTATGTTACATTTTTTCACAATTCTATCATTCCTGTATCCACTATTCTGTGCTGTCCTCTCTGCAGTGGAGTTGGATAGAAATGGCTGTCTGAAAGGAAGGATCATGCAGTTCTGTTTGATGCCAGGGAGTATATGCCTATTTTTCTCTATAATCTATTTATGTGTTATCAAAGTCAAAAGTTGTACACAATGCCCACTGAAACCTGTTAGCAGTGTTTCAATTCCTAAAGAAAAAAGTTGAATTGCAGAGTTGTTAAGATAGAGGCAGCTTTGGAGGAAATATATTTTCTTGAACTAATGAAGCCAGATTCATTTAGATGGACATTTGATACTGCATAACTGTAAGAGACTAAATACTTGTTAATATTTTACTTTTAACAAAAGTCAAGATTATAACATCATTTTCAACCAAATATAACTAGGAGCTAACCCACTGAGAGACTGCAGAGTAGTTGTTCTTAAATTTTAATTTGTTGAAAATTGTATTCTTGCTATTGTTATTTTTCCACAAAAGAATCACTGAAGCTTCAACTCATCAAACCAAGCTAAGGAGTGTCTATTTTGCCTTCCTTAGCAGTGCTCTTCAATTAAGTCTTTATGAAAGTGAACCACAAAGTCTCCAGCAGCATGGAAAGCAGCTGATATTTGTATGTTAGCATTATCAATAGCTTCTGTAATTACTTCCACAATAAATGGCCCCCAGGTGCAGAGCATGAGGGAAATATGGTAAGGAATAAAATAAACATTGCTAAAATTTGGCTGACTTGAAGAATACTTTTTTTATAGTGTTTTTCATGTATTCTTTTATTTTTAATAAGGCTATAAATACTTAGTCAGAAGCTTCACCTTCAGCAAGGAGGAGTAATCTTGTTAACTTGCTAGTACAGATACTAGCATAAGAATGGGGTTAAACATTTCTGTGTTTGACAGGTATCATTTGACATCTAGCCATTTCACTGACCAACTCTAGACTGTAGTGCTATAACTAAAACTCCAGTCACTCCTCATGACCATTCAGTCTACAGATCCACTTTTATGTCATCAGCAACCATGGATTCCATTGACTATTACTGTTAATATGTCCAAACAGAAACACACGGGTTATGACCTGAAAAGCAAGCCATGTGATGTACAGTGTTCCCCTTAGAGTAGTTTTGGTGCCATGGCCCCAGCCTGGGTATATGCTTTGAGCCAACTAAAATTCACTGCCCGCTGGCTATGAAACACTTCTCAGGTCTGCATCATCATCATCAAATCCTTTATGGTCCTTTACTGAGGCAAGCCAGGATTCATATATAAAATTAACAGAGAACAATCAGCACAGAGACAACAGAGTGTGTGCAAGCTTGGGAGGATAAATAGGATGTTGACTGCATGGAGAACAGCTGGAATCAGAATTAAGACTTTAGCCTGTGAGACCTTATTCAAGACAAAGGTAGCAAATGATTCGTGATAGAATTGAATGTATGACATATCCAAAATAGTATTATGGTTCAGTTGTACTGCAGCTGTAATCACACAGAGCTTCCATTCCAGGACCAGAAAGGGAAGCAACATAATATACAGCTAATCATCTATTTCACCTTTTTGTCATTACTGCTTCTGTCGTTTAAAATGGCATTCCTTAAACAAAAGACGGTTCTTGGGACAGAAAAAGGATCCCGGATTTGTGTGGTTTTTTGGGTGCAATAGAAACTTTAGATTCATGACTGAAGGACCTTATATGTAATAAAGAAGAATGTATCTCTTTTTCAGAAATAAATATAACTAGTCTTTCAGGTAGAGCAACTGAATAGATTATGAGTATTCAGTTGCACAGAAAGAATTCCCGGCTAAATTTTCCACATATGTAAGTAGCTAAATTTGTAATTAGATGCCTAAGCTTCTTAGGTATTTAACGTCCACTGAATACCAAGCACTTTTTATAGCAGACTTTGAACAGGCATTTTTGTGACACCTACAAGGTACTTAGCTGGAACTTTAATTCCTTTAAAAACAAACAAACAAAAATAATAATAAAAACATCCCAAACCACACATACACAAATACAGATATTTTAAAAATATTACTATTTTTAATTATAAATTGACCTGGTTTATTGTCCAGTTTGCCTTGACAGTGCAGGGGTTAAAAGCTCTACCCTTAGCTGCCAGGTGTCCTTGCAGATGCTGTTGGGACTAAATACAGGGAACAGTCACATTATCTTCTGGCTGCCTGGAACAGGGCAGACAGCCTAATTGGAGAACAAGCCTTCTGAAAGGAAAGTGTTAACAAGCCTAATTGTCAGCACCAGCCTGATTAACTACAAGGTGAAGTGATATAATCCAGAAGCAGAGAAAGAAGTAGGAGAAGGTGCAAAGAAAGGTTTAAATAAGGCTGGTAGGCGTGTTTCTCAAGGTTTTTTGGGGGGTTTTTTTGCTACTATTTCTTCTACCAGGCCTACAGACTGAGAAGAATTGTACTGTTGGAGAGCGGAGAGCATTAGCTGAGAAACCAAGCTTTATCTTAAGATATTTGCAGTTTGAATAAAACCTGATCTTTACCTTGTCAGGCAGCTGGCAAGTACTTGACCTGAAACCCTATTGTTCCCCTTGCATTCCTAACATGATTCAGCAACAGAAACTGAGCCTGGCAACTAGTAATAATGGCATAGGAAAAAATGACTGAGAAGAATTTTCATTAATACTTTCTCATTATTTTTTCCCCTACCATCCTGGTTGCAGAAATCAGCCCTCACTCAACCCTGAGATTGGTGAAATGCATGACATGAAGGTTTTCCATCTTACTGCCTCTAGCTCAGCTGCAGAAACAGAACATCACAGCTCATACAGCTAGAAAATCTTCTCCTTAAATGAAGTAAGGTGAAACTCTCTGCTGTTTAGTAAATTTTTTAAATTAAAAAAGGGGTTCCCACACTCTACCATAATTGCCCAGTAGGTAAGCAGTACGGAAGCCGTTCCATTTATGGCAATAGAATAGATATTTGATATTATACCTCTGGCCCATATGAGAAAGTTCCAGCTCCTTCTGTGGCAGAGTAGCCCACAGCTGTGTGGAGTCAATTTTACTACTGACTGTTCCTTAGTGACTTAAATGAAGGCTCTGGGTTCTTGACGAAGCAATGAGCCTTGTTCTACCCCGCAGTATGCAAGAGTAGCCAATATTAGCTATGTCCAGCCATCGCCATTTACTAACCCTGAAACCCCAAGCTGCTGCTTTTGCTCATCCCATTTCATAAATCCCTTTAGTTCTAATTGGATTGCTCCAGCTCTCACAGATGAGTAAGCTGGATTCGGAACTGGGGCTTCCCCATTTGTAGTGAGCTGGTGCAATGGCAGCAGTTGGGACCATGCTTTATCTGCAGGAGAACTCCTCCACACCTCATCAGCCCCTTCACAGCACTGTACCAGGCTATAATGGCCAATTTAGGCCACTCATATGGAGAAGGAGGGAAATGGATGTCCAGGACAGACATTTTCCACATAGAGCTCTTCCTTACCTCCTCAATGGAAAAATCAGCAGGCTGGTTTTGGCACAAAAGTTGCTATTTGGACCTCCTTGCTTTAGAGATTTTCGTCTTTGGTACTAATCCCAGCAACATATCTTTTCAGACGGTAATTCTATCTTTCTTGGCACTTTCTCGACTATGCTAAACAACTTTTTTCTTTTTCCTTTTCTTTTTTTTTTCTTTTTTTTTTTTCTCAACACACTGCCATGTGATTATCTATTGAATAGCTCTCTTCCACATCTGTTCCCACTGATACAGAACAAGGATGTTCCAGTGGTCCTGGAAAAAAAAAAAAACAGAATTCAACACAGTAAGTCAGACTGGGGTTTCTCAAAGTCAATGAGAGGTGATGAAAAACTTAATACTTTCTTGGTTTTATCAGTTATACTTTTACTTGTATATAATAGAACTGTACAAATGGCCCTCTTGGAGAGATTCAAGCCTGCATCTGTTCATTCTTTCTTGAGTCGTTGTCAGCAAAGGCAGAGCTGTTTTGGTCAACTGCTGAGTGTCTGATGTGATGAGTGAGGACTGACTGACACATGCAGAATGTAAACTTCTTTTGAATTGGAGCAGTTGGAGAACAAGAAAGCAAGCAAAACTGTTGAAAAATGCCAGTTATTAGAGCTGGACAAATTTCTGCTATTAGATAATGTAATTATTCCCCAAACTGTACTTAATTATCAGGTACACAGATAAATTGGCATTTTTATTCCTTTTTTAAATATTGAAAATTAATTGAAAAAGGCTTTTAAGAAAGATAATTAAACAAATATGCTATGAAACAAGGCCATGTGCAATTTCATTTTATGTGTAAATTCCATGTAGGCCCAAAGGGGATGCAGTCTTATTATACAGTTTGTTCCTCTATTAGCATTTCAATGAAAATACTTTTCCTCCTGGTTCAGAGGAAAACAAGGAAAGCAAGACATATATGCTCGAGCTACATATATATAGAGGGCCCGGAAAAGCTCCGTTATTCCTCCTCTCAACCCCCAAAAAAGGAATGAAAGAGGATAAGGTTGTGATCTCTACAGATGAGAGGATATTGCAGAAGTGTGAAGTGCAGCTGATTTCATTCTGTAGTAGACTGGACTGCAACTTGAATCAGGTCCTAAGTCTTGATACTGTAATGTTAGTTCCCTGCTGGAATCTGTTCATGGCAGGACCTCAGTACAGAGTACAAAACCCAGCAGAAACAGTTATATTGAACCTCTCTGCTTTTCCAGCACCTACCTTCTTCAGACAAATAAATGCAGAATTCAGAGAACTGTAGCTACTAATCCAAAGTTTAAACACAGTACAGAGCAGTTGTATTTATAGAAAATCTGAGAAAATCAGCTTCTGAGGTTTTCAGCTTCAGCTCTTCCCCTCTCACTAAGAAGTTCCTGACATCTTCCCCATCCAACTGTGGTGTGTTTAGCCCCATAATCATTATCCCCTTGTAGTTTTGTGCACTTTAGCTTCAAATATATAGACTTTTGTCTAAAGAAACAAGCTATGTTGTTCATTTTAAGTTCACACCGTCAGAAAGGACATACTGTGTGTATACCATCGTGGATACCTTAATTTGATCCAGAGAGGCTGTAGAGTCTTGCCTCTCTGGGAGTATTCACAGTCTTTCTAGACATGATCCTGTGCAACCTGCTCTAGGGGAGCCTGCTCTAGCAAGGAGGTTGGACTAGATGATCTCCAGAGGTCCCTTCCAACCTCAAACATTCTGTGATTCAGTGAAAAATAGTTACTACTGAGAAAAGTGGCAACAGTTGCCATAAGAGCGAGGAGAGGACAAAGCAAGGTGGGTTCATTCAAGTAATGTGTAATTTAACATAACAAAGCGTGCTGTAATCTAGAACAAGCAACATCATACTGAGAAATGGACAGTTGTCATGGGTTAGCATAGTTTGAGTTTTTGAGGAAGACTCCTTCAGCCTCGGAAATGATTTTTTTGCACAGAGGTGCTTACAGTTTCCTCTAGACCTGACCTAACCAATCAACTGGCTCGTTGGAATATTGACAACTTCTTTAAGCCACTTAAGAAGCTCGGTACGCCTCTGTGATACACATTTAAGAACGTACAGAGCCCGGGAACCTCTCTCTGATTTCCGACCTTCGGACAGGTAACTGGGGGAGGCCCGGGGCACGGCCCAGCGGGGCCGGGCCCTGCTCGGCCCGGCCGGGCCGGCCTGGAGCCCACCCTGGAGCGGCCCTGATCCATCTGCGGCCCGGCCCGGCCCCCCCAGCCCTGCTCCGGCCCCAGCC
>VXAD01011941.1:20349-42922 GCA_013399195.1 Dicrurus megarhynchus | reverse complement strand
ATCCTTAAAATGGTACCCCATTAGCTAAAGATGAAACCCTCGAACAGTTGTGGGGAAAGCTGCAAGTCGGGGGAAGGGACTTTCACTGAATCCACAAGAGAACTGTTTAACTGTTTTTGTGTGGAGATGTCTCCATAGCATGAGCAAGAGAGACTCCTCTCCCTAAGTGGACTGAGAAAGGTTATTATAGAGATGGTTAAACTGACTGAAAATCTCGAGGGTTGTTTTGTATGTGTCGGTGGGGGGAGGAGAAGTGTTCTGAAGGTTTAGTCTAACTTTTTTTCCTGCCTTTTAGTTCTGTTAATAAACTTCTTTATGCTTTTAAGGTTTAAGTTTTGTGCCTGCTTTGCTTTTCTCCTGGTTTTTATCTCACAGAAGGAAAATAAGTAAGTAATGGGCTTTTTGAACCAAACCACTACACTACAATTGGTGTTTCTGCCCGGTTACCCAAACTGAACCCGCTACAACAGTGTATCTTGACTCCAGTTTTTCTGGGAGAGATTTAAAAGTGGGAGTGGAAAAAAAGAAAATTTATTCTGAAGATGAGAAAAGTGTTTTGAGCTGAGAAACTTTATTTATTTAAAAGCTGGTTGAGAATTGTCCTGAATTACCTTCCTGGAAGATGAGTCCAGCTGCCAATGAACATTTAAATCTAACAGAGTAGATCAGAACTGCAACAAATGACTGTCAAGTGAAGCCAGAAAAACTAGGAAGATATAAAAATATTTAACAATCAAGGTAGTCAGCCAGAACAACAAATTAGCAAAAGCAAATGAAGGATACTTCATGTACCAATTTTTCTGCATCAAGGCAGGACAACTCTCTGCATTAATTCAAATATATTATTTTGATTAATAAAGAGATAATTAAGAGAAAATAGATTGCCTGAGATGTATGAGAGGTCAGGCTAGATGATCTGCTTGGCCCTTTCAGGCCCTAATATTTTGAAATATGTGAATTACTTTCAATTTTTTCCATACAGACAAAATAGGAAGCTTTCTGTGTTTCTCCACTGGGGAAAATAATTTTCCAAGTAGCTGTTAAGAACACTGCTACATTAAGGGAACTACAGACAGATCTAAAGATAATGATTATCAGCCTTCCAGATGTACTATATTTTGAGTAGATGGCTAAACAATGACTGTGTAACTGTTGACTACTGTTTACTGCAATAATCATCACTGTCACCCTCCTCCTCCTCCTCTCACATTGCATCTACCTGTTGTCTTTCACTTTGTATTTGGATTAAGTGAGACAAGAAGTTTTTGGCGGCTTTTTTATCATTAAAATGCAGACTTGATCTCTGCCAGGAACCTCCTGCTATATCTAAAAGGTAAATATACAATAATAAGTAAGTACATGAGCACTTTCACCTCTAATGAAAGGTGTCCCTGCCCATGACAGAGGGTTTGGAACTAGGTGATCTTCAAGATCCCTTCCAACCCAAACCATTCTATGATTTTATGATTAATAGAGGGGAAAATTGGGTGAAGTCTCCTTTTTACGTTATCTAAGACATTACTTTCTTTCCAGTGCTCAATGCGGCAGCCAGAAAATGAACCATCCAAAAGTACCATTATGTGTTTGTGCCACAAAAAACTACCTAACTAACAATTCTTTTCAAGTCCTCAGATTATCCTAATATGATTTGTGGTTTGCTTGGCACTTTCTAGGAATACCTGTGCTCTCCAAACTTTGTCATTGGCATCATTTATGCAATAATAGAAACTGCAGTAAAGTGAGGTAGTACATCACCATGTCCTGTCAAAAGAGAAAAGTGGCAGTAATGACACTTATAATAACAGTATTGATGCCATCACTTTCCCCTTTCCAAAAGCATGTAAGAAAGAGCTCTATGAGAAAGCAGAACTTGTGTGATGTCTTCCAGATTTTTATGGTGCTACTCAGTAACTTTTTTTACTATATAAAAATGCAGCATGTCTTTGACGTTGTTGAAGTAGAGTTCCCCACAGTTCTCTGCAACTAATTTGTCTATAAAGGTGGTTTTACTGGGTGTATATCAGCCTGCATGTGTTGTACTTTCCATTCTCCAGGGACTGAATTTTACCCTTTACTTCAAAGGCTTTGTGATTTCAAAAGTATAGATTAAGATTCCAGTATTTTTATCTGTGAACTCACAGTTTGTTATCAACATTTCTTCTCAACACTGGGGTAATTTAAACATCTAATTTTTTTGCATCTACTGAATGAAGTCACACACTTTTAACTGAATGGTCAAGCAGCCTGGTATTCCACTTGCTTTGTAGATGTTTTTTTCATTAAACACTTCATTGATCCAGACCCTCTCATTTGTCTCCTTCCTGGAGAAGGGTCAGCTGTTAGGATCTCAGATCTCCTGTTTTCCCACAGATGCCTTTCCATGGGCTTCTGAAAGAGGACAATGATAGCAAATGTGCTCCTTTTTCTGTCTCACTGAAATGTCCAAAATTATTTCCTCCATTTTCTCTATTTTAAAAGGGTTGTGGAGATGATTAGAGTTTGAGACATAAGCTATAGGTGTGCTTTCTGACTATTACTGCTTAGACCTTAGAATCTGTTCTGTAGATTTCTGGTCACTTGCATGCTCCAAGGACATTTTCATCAACATTGCTAGCAATAGCTTTTTAATTTCTTTACACAATCACTGAACATTGAAGGAAGTCAGAAATTGACATTAAAAATACCATTCTGAATACACAATCAATTAGCTTATTAATAAAAGACAAACAGCACTTGCATTCAAAGGCGTGTTTTGTTTAGACATATATGACTATGTCACAAATGAGATCTTTCCTGAAATGTGTGCTCAAAGATTTATACCCTAGTTGGTTAAAAGAAAAGATCTAGCAGAGTCTTAAGACCTTTTCAATTCTGATTTTGTGGTACACCTCTGTGCTTCCTCTGCAGGGAAGATGAGGAAGAAGATTGGTCCTGCTGAGTACTTCCCAGAGCTGGAGCCCCAGGAACACACCCCAGGAGAAAGAACTGGGCAATATGCCCAGACATAGTGGTGGTGACAGAGCCTCTCACGGCATACAGTTGTATATCAGTGGACAAGAATAGAGTGTATTGTTGACTACAGCATTTTCTTTCAGGTCTGGAGTTTAACTCTTCCCAATTGTTCTTGTTTAAGTTTGATGCCTAGTGTATATAATTTAAACATTAGAGTTAAAAAAGAAAAAAAACCCAAAACTTCTGAAGAGTCAAAGAGTGATTTAATTTCAGTGATTTTCAACATTTTGGATATGTGCTGGTTTTGGCTGTAGTAGAGTTAACTTTCTTCCCAGTGGCTGGTATGGGTGGGGCTATGTTTTGGACTTGTGCTGAACACAATGACAAAAATGTAGAGATGTTTTTGTTATTGCTGAGCAGGGTTTACACAGAGCCAAGGCCTTTGCTTTCCCTTGCTGCCATGCTGATGAGAAGACTGAGGGTACATGGGAGGCTGGGACAAAACACAGCTGGGACAGGTGACCCAAAGTGACCAAAGGGATATTTCAGACTGTATGGCATCATGCTCAGTATATAAAGTTGCAGAGGGAAGAAGGAGAAAGAAGCGGGACATTGGGAGTGATAGTCTTTGTCTTCCCAATTAACCATTATGTGTGATGGGACCCTGCTCTTCTGGAGGTGGCTGAACACCTGGGAAGCAGTAAATTAATGCCTTATTTTGTTCTGCTTGTGTGTGTGGCTTTTGTTTTCCTTATTAACTGTCTTAATCTCAGCCCAAGAGTTTTCTACCTTTTACCCTTCTGATTGTCTCCCTGATCCCACTGGTGGGACACTGAGTGAGCAGCTGCATGGGGCTCTGCTGCTGGCTGGGGTTAAACCACAACAGGGTAATATGAAAAAAAAACCAGGGACAGGGTACTGAAAGCAACAGGGTACTGAAAGCTACAGGGCTATCTTCATGACCAGGTTGCTAAAGAGTGAGAATGTGACTTTGAGGCCAGTTCCTGTCAACATGCAAAATTCATCTATTTATTATAAAATAAAAATTCAGAGCAAAACATAATTTAAAAACAAATATGATATATGATGGTATTAAAATTGAAAAGAGGAATAGAGCATGTCTCCAGATATATATGTATACATATATACATAGAGTTTATGTCTATAGTCTTTCCAGTGAAGAATCTGCCAGTCCATGCCACCCTATTAATTATAAATAGATCTTAACCAAAGGATGTATGTTGTGTCTAGATTTAAAAGCATATGAGGTTCAGATATTTATGGGCAGAAGTTTTCACAGTCTGCATGAGCAAGACAAAGCATTTTCAAACCAGAACTTGACACTTGTGATATGCATGCATGTCTCAGTTACACAGTAGTCAGAGGGGTAGGCATGCAGAGAAAGAATATTTTATAAGTCGATATCAGTAAACTTCAAAAGCAGGCCCAATGATGGAAGGGAAAGCTGTTCATAAGGTACAGTGAGCAAGAGCACACCTTTAAAATCTTGGCAAGCAAAAGCCAGAATGTGATAGATGCTGTAATTCAGAACCAGAGGCCAATGCAGCAGAGATACAGCTGGAGTGATGTACTGCCTGTTTGTGCTGCCAAGGTCTCTGTGTGAATAAGATGAAGTTTGAAGATCACATTTCTAGGAGATAGTTCAGCAATCAGTTCTGGATCCTAGGCCAGATTAAACTGCCAAATAAGTAAGTGATCTCTATGACTATTTTAATTTGAGTTTATCCTGTGCAGGACCCTAATGTGATTTAATTTTTATTCTTATTTTATGTTTTTAGGACACACAAGCTCTCTTTCGCTCCTTGAAACACTCACTGTGAAATATTGTTTTTATGAATGTTCCTCAAGGGAACTTACAAGTTGATGTAAAGGCATATGATTAAGAAGAACACAGTCCAGAAGAAAGGCTGGCTATGTGCAGTATAGGCAGTGAGTCAGGTAAATGTCCCTCTATGTAATATTACCAATAGCAGCAAGTCACCAAACAGCAACATTTCCTAAAGTTTCTAACAAAAAAGAGTATACTCCGGTTGGAAATTTAGCTACAAATGTTAGAGGAGACATCAAAATATGTCAGACATTTTCAAAGGTGTAATCACTGCAGTCCAGTGGAAATCTTGGTAGCAATCATCCCCAAGAGAATGGATTCAAATCATTCAAATGCAGGGAGATTGAAATTACTTGCCTGCCAAAAGTTTTGTAGTACAAAAACTTCATTTCGTTCAGGTCAGGGCATTCTGTATACCACTGAATATAATCAAAATGTCACCATTTTTAAGGACAATATCCTTGTTATGTTAAGAAAAGAAGATGGTTGAATAATATTGCATTAATTTTCATAACACCTCATTTCATATGTCGTTACCAGAAAGATTTTGTTGATTCATTTAGTGGGTTTTCTGTGTTTTTTAGTTTTGTTTGATTTTTAAAAGTTTTATCCAGCGTCTCATTTGTACTCAGGGCAGAAGTCATTTCACCTAATTGTGTATGGTGACATCATGATAAAGTAGAACAAACTACCAAGAGATTCATCCCCTTCTAAGATTCGTGGGATGAATCATGCTCTGGAGGTGTCTGTCTCTCTTCACTGAATACAGAGGCAGCTGAGATAATTGGCTTAGACTAGGTGCCTAATTTTTAAATGATTAATGTTAGACGAGGTGAATCTTACCTTAAGAGGGTATTTTTAAGGGCAGTCAGTGTGTATACAAATGTAATTAGTAATGCCATTATGAAAGTCCTCCATTTAATCAGAGGGATTCAAATGTGATGCTTCTCAATGATAATCAGCATTCAAAATCAAATACCTTTTTAGTATGCCAAAGAGTCATTGCAGGAAACTATGGACTAAGATCCAGTGGCTTTTCTTTCTATATCTTATTTACAGAAGAAAAAACCTTGTGTTTTGCTGGGCCTTAACTGTAGCCATCAGTTGGTCTTTGATGCCACAATTTACAGTCCCAAAAATGCAACTTTGAGGAAAGTAAATTGCTGTATTCTGCAGCTATGTTAGAAAAAGGTGTTAGAAAAATGACTTGTTCATTCTCTGTTCAAGCTAACGTACTGAAGTAGTTGCTGTAAGTAAGGTATAGTCCAAGGGCATTTTGAGGGAAATAGATAACTGGGTAACTGACTAAAAACAACCTAAAATTTGTAAGAGTGCCAAATTCTTCCAAACATTAGGCCAGGACCCAAAACAATTCCAGTGTGCCTGTGTTCCATGATGCAAACTGTAGATCAACTCAGAATCAGAATGCTTCTACTAAGCTTTCTATCCATTTATTTTTACTGAGGGCGAATCAAGTACACACATACTTAAGAACTGAGAAGGCTTTCATTTTTCTTTTGATTCAATTTATTCAATTTATTCTATTACTGAATAGTGCCAAAGGTAATTTTGAAGTGATCAGGTTAAAATTTATGTGAGCTAAAACAAAGAGATGGCTTAATTGAATAAGCACACTTAACTCATTAACCCTGTGCCACTGGGACTAATCAGTATGAACCCAGGGCTGCTAATAATCGTAAAGGTAGCAAAGTTCTGCTTCTTGTTCTTGCACAGAAATGAAGAGGGGTAGAAACAGGCAAAGGGAAAACAGAGGTGGTCTGTAGGTATTCCTGGAGTAAGAGGGGAGACGAGAGCCCAACAAAGCAATTAGTGCTTGGTTCTCCAACAGAAAATCCTGCATTTAAAATAAAGCTCTTTTTCCCTCCCACTCTGAACAGAAGTTATTAGTTAGAAAGTGGAGCAGACAGCTGCTGCTTTCATTGTCATGAGTTATGGGAATGTGAGAAAGGTTGGGTAGTTTAAAACAAGAATGAAGAAATACAATAGATCAAAGACCAGTGACCCCGTCTGACCTGTCTTAATATAAAGAGGCATTGGAAAAGGCTGGTGTGACAGTAGTCTCAATTTCTGCCATTGCTCAGGATGAAGGAAGGTAGGGACCGAGGGGAGCTGTGGGTCATTTGTAACTATTTGGAACTGTCAATGGAGTGTTTAGAGAGCTGGGAATAGGTCATAACTGCTCCTTTAAATGCCAGTGGGACCATATCGATTGTTGAATGTTGAAATATAGAGAAGGCCTTACAACAACCCCTCTGTTAAAGATGGAAATAACATTTCGTGAAACATTTCATAAGTTCTCCAAAGCTGAAAACAGGGTTTCATCTCAGTGATATGATGTCCATAGTTTGCATAGTAGTTTGAGAGCACTGGGAGGAAAGGTATTTAAAGGATACATTTGAATATCTGCTACAGTCAGAGGAGTATTTGGTGCATGTAAAAATGCTTAATGCTTACAATAACTTCATTATCTCCTCACTGTCCCAGGCTCTGAATGAGACCAGTGCTCATGAACAGATTTAGCTCAAGCTCAATCTAGGCAAGGTGTTAGCAATACCACTGGAAAAAGTAGATATTTGCCAAAACCACAATACTTCAGTCAGGTTGAATGTTTTACTTCAAATTCTTAGAGGCCTCAGTCATCCATGACCTCAGGACCTCCACGTGTGTACTGTACGTAGGAGTAGGTCATACGAATACTAAGTGAAAAAACTGGTTAGTCACTGAATCCATTGAAATTCTAAATTCTGTGATGATTAGCACTGATTGTTAACTTATTAATTACATACTTTAGCCAAGAACATATTGCTTTTGGGAAAGAAGCAGTTTTAATAAACAATTTGACTTGAAAATATTTTGGGATTTTAAGTCAATTATGTTTCATATTTTCTTAAAGAGAAATTGTAGCTTCCCTGAACATGTGCTTAGACAAATAATAAGAATTACAGAATTATTTTACATCAAGGTTGACTGAAAATTTTTGATTTTAAAAACAAAGCACTTAAAATAAATTCCTTTTTTCCCCAGATTTTTTTTTTACAAAAAATAATTATTATTTTCAGTATTCTTCTGCAGTCAGGGTTGTAAAATCACCACTGAAATCCAGAGCTGCATCACTTGTGAGTCACAAGAGATTGCCCTGTCCAAGATCATAGCTGATGCATAGTCAGCTGTGTTCATGCTATCCCTAATTGGGATTTAATCTGAAAGAGTGCCAGGAAGGAAGCTTGTAAACCATGAGCATGTGAGCTATTCCTGCATACCATCTGATTGAAGTATGCTGTGTTTGGGGGCTTTGTCCTAATGTTCAAGCCCCACCTCCACTGCTGCAAAAGGAGCTGCCTACTACTTTCCAATCTCCGGCCAAATTATCAGTAAGGATGCTCCTGCCATTGCTGCTGCTGAAGCCCAGGAAAAGGACAGTCTGGCAGCTAGTGTTTACAGATGCTTTAGGTGGGACAAGCCCTATAAATCACAATGCCTTGTGATTGATTTAAACTAGGAAAAAAAGATAAACTGAATTAAGGAATAGAACAAATGTATTATGTTCCCCTTCTGCCTGGTCTTACCTAAACAAACTTGTTTCCTTTCAACATTCCTCACGGGCAAAAATCTCGTCAGTTTGCCTGTGAGTTTCTGAAGTCTACGTACTCCAGTGTACTCCCAAAGCTTGAAAAGTGTAATCAAAGAATTATCCCCTGTGACTCATGCAGGGTAGACACCCCAGAAAATTATCACTTTGCAATGGCATCACATTACTTTTATTTGGATAACAATTATTAATATAATACAAATATTCAGGAATGAAAAATATTTTCCTACCCAACTCAAAGCTGATCACTCAAAGCTTATAGCTTGCTGAACGCGAGCTTGATTAAATGCAGCTTTTCCTGCACTGAGCATGACTCCGTGAGAGAATGGCACCCTTGGAATAATGGGTGAGGAATAACAAGGGTAAGACTGATCAGGTCAGGAAACAAAGATCGCTTGTTCCCATCTTTTCATCAGAGATTGGTCACAAAAGCTTCTTCTTCAAACTGAGAGTCTGTTCTGTGCCCGGTGACTTACTAGTACAGACAGTTAAGTGGTAGTATTTTTAGATAATTCTTGAGATAACACGGCACCATGAAAGGCACATAGATTACAGTGCAGACTCTGGAAAGTCATCAGGTTGCATTCATTAAAATGGCTAAATTTATACATATTGTGCCTGAGTAGAAGTGGAACAGTGTGTCTTGGACACCTCAGAACTCCATATTCTGAAGAATAAATGACAAGGTAGAAATAAGCTTAAATTTAGGAGGAAAAAACCCACCTGTTTTTACATTTTATATAGAATATGTATTTACAGTGCTTTTAATGGTCATTAGCAACTGAAAATATGGAATGTTACAATTTGCTAAGAGATGCACATTATTGACATGTTCAGAGATTTTCAGATGTTGTATCTAAATGAATTAATGCATGTCTGCAAAGTGAGTCCAGGTAGATACAGTTGCATTTTAAATTTTTAACAGAAAACATGCCATTATTTATTTATTATTTTAATATTGAAAAATGACAAGTACATCCTTCAATAAAACTATTTTTTATTTTAAGACTGTGGCCAGTGTCAGTGAGTGTGCTAATAGGATGGTTGACAGCTCCTGTGGAACATTTTCAGAGCAGATGCATTATTGGTTCATGAAGCATTCCCTCAAATATTATGAGTGACAACAAACCTGGAAATGGTGCAAGACAGGCACTTCCAATCTATAAAGACAGCTCATGTTTGAATTCTCTAACACCAGACCGTTATGCAATCAACCAGCACTCCATCTGTACTGCAACCTCATGTCACAGAACTGCATTGTCTTCCTGGGAAGTGAGATACATAACATGCTTCCTAGGACCAAAATAAACTGCCTTAAAACTGCAGGATGTTTGTTTTGTACCTGGCATAGGTTAAGACAGCAGCTAGTGGGTTAATAATTTTCATTAGTTTATTTGCCTTTGGGCTACACTGGACTTATTGAGCAGAATATCCAGAGGTCAAATCTGAGCTGGTTTCTCAATTTTCTTCATTTAATTCTAATATTAAAGTGGTAACAGGCTATACTGAGCTTTCAAGAGAACTGCAGGCATACTGCTCCACTGTTGTTCTTAGTGTTGACTAAATCTCTGGTATTTAATCTTTGCTAAAGAAACCCTGGTGGGTGCTTTATGCTTCTTCAGTACTTGCTTTGCATCTTCCACACTTCTGCTTTCCTTGCAGAAAAACTTTTTCATATTATATAGACCACCTGGTTTGTGAGTCTGTAATGGTAATTCTGTTTTCCTCAAATGGGAGGCCAGACTTGCAGTATTAAAGTGAGCCTTGAACTGGTGTGGTGTGGCAGTCAAGCACCTAAAGGCAGCTTTTGGAGGATTTGTGCCACCTACCAGTCCACATTACATAAGTGCCTTCAGGCTCTTCAGTAAGGAAACGGGCTTAGGGATTGAATTCATTTCCCTTAGATTCCCTTTGGAGTTGCAGAAAGAGCAAGGCACCTTAGGAGATAGTCATCCTCAGGATGTTGTTACACTGCTCAGCAATTAGCAGTGCCCCACTGCTTCAGGTGTGCACCAAACAGGTGGAATCACAGCTTTCCTCCACTCTGCAGTGTAGATCTCAAAACCAGGCTTGAGCTGGTAATACTCAGGAACCAAAAATACTCTTCACCATTGCAGTTCATGTGCACCCTTACATTTCCCTACCTCCTTCAACCTCCATCTGCCCTTTCAGCATCCAACATCAAGGATCTTTAAAGAAACACCTCTGTTTTCTCAGTCTTACACTGGTTCCTTTTGACCACCACAGTAACAGTGGGAGACAGAGACTCTGTGTTCATAGTCTTATGGTATGACCTCATGGCAGATGTATTTGCCCTTGAGAAAGTACTAAAGCACAAAGGTCACCCACAAAACCAAAAATAACAGTGGGTGAGGTTGGCAAGGATCTTTAGAGACCACATAGACCAAACTCAATCTCAGAGCAGCACCAACTAGAACAGGTTTCCCAGAGCCATGTCCATTTGGGGCTTGAATATATCCCAGGATGGAGACTACACCACCCCTCTGGGTAACTGGTTCCAGTGTTTGATCACCTTAAAGGAAGAAAAGCTGCTTCTTACACTTAAATGTTATTTCCTGTATTGTAATTAGTGCCTGGGATTTTCACCACGTAATTCCAACTCAGTTTCCTAGAAAATGTTTCTACACACAATAATGCACATGAAGAATTTAGCCCCATGTTTGTCCATAAACCTATTTTCATACAGCTTTATAAACACAATTTTTTTGACTGGGGCTGGCTGATTGTTCTGGGTCTGGTTGGTTGGTGCCTCACAATCCCATTTAAGCTACTGATGTGGACAGACAGAGTACGTGCATTGTGCACAGAGTAGAAGAGGGGCAGATGATTACTGTAGATTTGCTAAACTAAGTCACAGTTATTACCTTGCTGCTATATTTTTAAAACAGGCCAATATTTTCAGGTTTGGAGCTTATTCATCCCTTTAACAATCTATCTGCTGGCAAGAAAATCCTTTACCTTATAGCTACAAACATAAGGCAGAGGAGAGACAAATTTCGGTAGGGTAGTTTTCTTTGTTCCCTACAGGAGCAAAGGCTAAGATCTTCAGTTCTTTCTTCCTTTTCCTACTCTATCTTCAACTCTAATTGCAAACAGGATCATGGACTGACAGCAGATGAATTCTTCTAAATTCAGTAAGGACTGTCTCATAAAAGAAGAAGCCATCTGATTCTGAGGGTTGGTTGGTTGTGTTAGAGGACGGTGTGCTGGTGTGCTCCTGTTGCAGACAGAGAAGGTGGTTTCTGCGCCGGCCCAGAGCCAAGGGTGTGGTGCTGAGCTCCGGCAAGGTTAAATGAGGAGAGAGGTGGTTCTCAGCCCAGAGGAGAGGTGTGTGCCTGAGGTTTCTGAGAAACTGTTTGGCATAACTTGGAGGAAGGTTTTGAACCATTTCAGGTTGGCAGAGATTTAATTCAGGATAGGAAGAGAGACAACTGGTAAATGAGTTTGTGGGCGAATGGATGATATACTGGTGGTAAAAGGACAATGGTAGACAGATTGGAAGAAGATTGATTGACTAGGCCTTCTTAGAAAAAAAAATTGAAAGAGCCATGGCAGATTAATTACTGTTTTCTCACCCTCTCTTAATTTTCAAGAAACCATTTGTTCCCCTGCCATTTTCATATCCACTTCCTGTCTTTCTAAGGGAAAAGAAAAGACAGGAAAAAAAAGGAAGGAACTCATAAGAGCTGTTTGAAAAATAAGCATGTGTGTGATTTAATAACCTACTTTCATGTCATATATGTACCATAGACAGGGAGAAATAGAACAGTCCATGGAATCAAATATGATTTACAGCCAACTTAGGGTCATGTCTCCTGAGGGTTCTATTACACTCAGAGAACAATTAAGATGCTTTAAAGATTGCCTGGCTCTTTATTCTTCCAGTAAATTGCAGAAAGGTTCATATAAGGCTGAAGGTGGTTGAATAGGCATTTTAAGATTTCTAAGGTTGGGAGGTTTTTTTATTTTTATTTTCCTTTAGTGGAGAACTGAGGACTGGAAAAGCCATGAGTCTAAAATAAAATGACAGAAGAAAAGAGAAAAAGGGTTTATAAATACCATTGAGGTGGTAGATAACATCAGTGTATTTTAAATAGATAATGCATGTTTTGAGAGGTGGCCTTTACAATTTCAAGGCAAGTTATATCTCTGAGCTTGGTTCTTTACATATCTTCCTTTCGATAATTTTTATTGGAAGGAATGTGGTTAATGCTTTGCAGCAAATATCCAGATTTTCCTTCACTTTCTTCTCTTTTTTGTGCCCAGAAACTCATACGTTACGGTATTCCAAAAGAACTCTAACTTATTCTTTCCCTTTACAATACTTATCCAAGAGACTTTAAAATATAAAGGCATCTGGGTGTGTCTATTCTGTTATTTACTGTCTTTGTCTATCACTGGCAGTTTGCATCCTTGTCCCTTATTTCTCATTATTGACAAGAATTTGACATTGACTTTACATATGAATTGAACCTTGGCTGAGTTTTCTTTTGAGATTTTCCTACTTGAGAAATGTTCAGGTTTTTTTGTTAGATATTGTATATGTTTTTTGTTTTATGCTAATGCTTACTTAAATTTTAAAGATCACTGTAAAAGTCCAGGACATACTTGTGTATGAAGTTTCCTTATTAAAAGCAGAGGTGAATTTTAGATAACTCTTCTTGTGTTTGTGAAAGATCTGGAGCGTGATTGTGTATAGTCTTTTTATTCTGTGATCTACTGTCCAAACCCTAATCCAAACAAATTATTAGGTGTTCAGGCTAATTTTAAATGCAGCACACTGCTCTAACAAATCAAACTAGGGTGGTGGAGGACTGTTCTGCTATAGAAAATATCTAAAATACCTTAGAATGCACATCTTTATGGTGGCCTTCTGCATTATATCACAGAGACACAAGAGTGGAGAGTCTGGAGCCAAATAGGATGAGAAATAATTTTCCTCATCAAGATGAAATTAAATAAGGAACAAGAACAGAAATATAAAAAGTGTTCTCAAATAATTTTGATGGAGAAAAATGTGCATGTTAATCATCACTTTTTCTTCAACAATTGCAGATTTTTTAAAATTTTCTCTCCTAAATTCTCTATTTTTCTAATATTAAAATTATTAAGATCCCAAAAGAAAAAATTATAGCTAAATAGGAAATTTCATTTTTCACTTAGAAGATATAGAAATGGAACAGTATGGAACACTGCAATGATCGCACTTTTTTCTAATTCCAATTTGAAATATTTCAAGACTAATTCCTCATAAATCCCTTAAGTTTTCACAAATTTGTATGGAGACCATACAGAGGACTCCTCTGCGGTACTCTTAGGCCAGCATGCAGGTAAAAATTACCATGCCAAAAAGATGACATAGAGCTTTTTCAGGCTGTCTTCTAAAAATATGGGGCATGACCAAGTTTTCACCATTTTACTGCCGTGCTATGCAGCCCCAAACAAGTTCTAATGTTGTCCACATCACTGTAGTAGCTGAAAGTCCCAGAGCAGTCCATTAAGCAACATGACTGACATTGTCACATGTGGTTTGTTCTTCCACTCTCTCCCCTAGGGAAGAAATGGGGTGTGCTGTTTTGTTTTGGCGTGTCATTTTCACACATCCATCATCATGTAATACTCCTCCTTCTATTAGCCAATGCAGCAGCTTTCGTCCTGGGAGAAACAAACTTCCCATGAAACTGGTACAACTCCTGAAAGGAGCCTGTAAAAGAGAGCATCTTCCTTATCCCTCACTTTCCAGTCATGCTCGTCTCAGCAGCAGCCCTCTTTCAGCAGACAATAATACTGAAGTCATGCCAGAAATTGGCACATTCAGGCAACCTGGCTGTGCAGTGCTGAAAGCCACCAGACTGATCCAACATTGTCTTATAAGAATTCAGCACAGAAGTGGCCATGCAAGGTGTTCACCAGTTGCAGTGTGCCTTGATTGTTAATGAATTGTCTAAATAATGAAAAGAGCAGCCCTTTGACCCCCTACAGCTGCAGTGGTGGCATCAGTATTATGGCATCTGTCTCATGTCAGAGACTTTCAATGCTGCATCTCATTTGGGGTTACAGCATTACTGCCATTATACATCCAGGTCACAGGTACACACACCGTTTTCAGCACAAACAGATGCTGAAATGGCCTCTGAAGTAACCATTGACCCTTGGGGGACAAAAGAGGAAGAGGCCTTGGTGGGTTGTTTGTGTTTCCTCATGATATGTTATATATTACCAGTGGTTTCCTTCCTCTAGAAAAGAACTTAATGAAATTCCTGACTGAATTTTCCACACTGCAATGACAGTATATCTAGGTTTTTTAATTTTCTTTAAGTTTTATGTACGCAAACTAGACGAGAAAGCTGAAAATGTTCCCTCCTCATTAGAATGCTGATTCAAATGAAGCACTGACTTACTTAATATTCCCCCAACATTAATGGCACTGCATGGATTAGGGGTGTTATGATAATTTATTGAGACTATACAGCAGCTGTTTTACTTTCTCTACCAACATCCCATTTGGATGCATCAGGCAAACACAGAGTGAAAGATGTTGTCTTGTCTGTGTTTGCGAGTAGGAAGTGAGACTAGAAGCAGAGAGGCAGAGAGGTAAAATGATTTCCTAAGGACACCAAGAAGGACAATGAAAAGTTGGAACTAGAGTCGAGGTTTTCTTTTGACCAGGTTAGTGAACTGTGTCAGAAGTTCCTGGACCTGGACCTTGGAGAGAGGCAGGAAATGAGAACAGAAGGGTGGAAAACAAAACATCATGCTGCTGCCTTCAAATTCAAATAAGAATTTGTAACTCTGCTTCTGGTTTCTTTAGAAGGTGACACAGGTAAACAGGACAGTTTGAGCTAGGCAAGATGTCCATACTGAGACTCTCAAACTGCACAAACCTGCTCTCACTTCAGGTTTAATCATTTCAGAATCACTGAAATGATGGATCACTGGAGGGTTCTTAAAATTTTTTGCCTTAGATTTACCCAGGGCACAATTTCTAAGAAAACTGGACACAGCATGCTTAATTTTAAAAGGAAAAAATCATGTTAACTTTGTTCTGAGAAAGTGACTGTCAATGACAAGTTTTCTTTATTTAGAGATGACAATGTTGAGTTGAAATGAAAGAGAGAGGTGATTAATACAGTAAATGCCTAGAGGCTACACAAGGCAAATAGATAAGGCAGTAAAAAATAGAGCTAGCTTTTCCCTAAAAAATTAGGCTACCTTGATATTGGAGGGACGACAGCATTGTCAGAGATGTTTTGACCAAGAATCTGATCTGTCATGTGAGGAGCAAAGAATGCTGGAGTCAGGCTTGGCAGATTATGTATCAGGCTTCCTGTGCTTGTTGCTACTTGCACCTGGGGCTTTGCCAGGGAAGGTAGGAATGAAAACATCTTTGCTAGTTATGGGCATTTCATAAATGAGGGAACCTTGCAGTTGTCCTTTGTGAAACAGTGTTTGGATTAGGAAAAGTTCCTCTTGGTTTCAGCATTCTGTGGTTCATGGCTGAAAAGAATTCTTAGGAAGTTTATCTGGCAGTATTACTAGCTCCTGGATGGAAGTGGGATGGGATGTTATTTCTGCTTGTTAGAGGAAAACAGGCTAAATTTTAAATGCATAGTTGCTGCAATGATTACTTTGCATGCTCCTGCTCCTACGTTTTGGCAATGAGTTATAGGCATCAGTCAGTGGTGTCTGGATGGTAGCATAGGCGTGTGCTCAGCTTTAGTTTTATAAGATATCTGGAACTGGCAGCTGAGGGATCTGTAAGAAACTTTTCTAGTAGAGAAAAGGATGAGGAAGGCTGAACTAAGTTTGTCCTGACAGACTTTTTTGAACCCCGCTAAATTTAATGACCACGCATGTATTTGTGGTAAAGGGTAGTGCTCCCTTCTCTGAACCCCCAAGCCCTGTCCTTAGTGGCTGACTCTGCTCCTCCACTCTTCTAAACTCAGATTAAAAGAAGAGCATGAAGCAGGGCTGGGGGAGAAGAAAGGGCAGAAACCCAAACAAAAGTTTCCAGTGCAATCTTATGACCAAAAGGTCTAAGGTGATACTGTGATCTATAAACAAGGAACTATTGAGAGAGAAATCTTTGACTCTCTGAAGTCAGAGACAAAATTCACAATGCCTGCAACAGCATTTGAGATTTTTTTCTCTCTCAGCCTTCAGTGTAAAGATACTATCTTCAGGATAGAATAGAGGGGAAATCTGAAATCAGATATTCCTTGTTATGCTGAAATAAAAGCACACTAAATAAGTCCTTTGCATTATTCCTGACTGGAACAAATCAAGAAAAACCACCACCAACAACAAAACACCACTTAGATTCAAAAGTATATGCTTATTACAGGAAAGTCCCTGATTTTTTTTTTCCTGATTTTTAATGTGTTAGGGATGAGAGGATTTTTTTGGAAGGATGGGGCAGGGGGGTACTTGCTTGCATCAAGAAGCAAGCTTGTGGTGTCCATTTTATTTGTTTAATAATTCCTTGCTATAAGGCTAATTAAGGTAGTACTGAATGGAATTTTATTATTGTGACTTCTATGGGACTAAGTGTAGCTTTTGAGTTCGTTGAAGCTGCTTTGAGGAAAAGTAGCTTTCCTAACCCCTGGACTACCACTGCTTATAGCATGGAATGCATGAAATGGTGTGTTTAGAACCTCTGCTGAAGGAATAGTAGTAGTGTATATCGGAACATTTTACAGCTGCTGAAATAATCACTTTATTTATAACTGTAATAAATTTGCTTGCTAAAATGGAATTGTTTAGAACTATTTTGCTGACAGAAATGAAGACAATATGAATATATGCTAGCAATTAAAAAACACGATTCTTTTAAATAACAAACCAGGAAAAAGTTAATATTTAAATTATTTTACTTTGACAAGCAAGTGTATAGGATTTTTTTTGTCTGTAAGATGCAAGACATCTGCAAAGTCTGACAGTAAATCAGATATCATTTTTCATATATTTTAATTGGATTCAGTGCTGTTGATTTAAAGTAGTATATTTTTTGTGTCTCATTAAAAGATGAAACAGACTATGAAAGCTGCCTCTTTACTTGAAAATAAATACTTCCTGGACATGCTTTTTTAGGTGGAGCAGCAAAGGGAAACAAACATGATTGAAACATGTTTTTCACAGCCAAAAAAAACCTTTCCAACAAATTTAGCATAGCTTTGCAGTGCATGAGCCCAACCATGAAAATTTTGGGGACAGGTAAGGGTTACACTTGTAATTGCAGTTTGTTAGATCACAAATCTGACCTCTCCAGTGCAACTGGACAAAGCAGTGCCTGGTAATGGGCTCTCAGGAATGTTCTCTGTGCTGTGATCCCTTCTGAGTACTGACATCACAGGGTCTGGCATATAGGCTGCTTCCAGACTGGGATATAAGGAGGGAGGACTGGACTAAAAGGACGATGTGCCAAGCGTGTCCTTCAGCCATTTCTGTAAGTAAAAGAGCCCAAGAAGGACTGATTGGTGGCTGAGCCAAAGCAGAGCATCTCTGAACCAGATTTGCAGTGGCACAAAGACACATTTTTTGCTTCGTTTTCTCCTTTCATTTTCAGTGCCAGAAATGGGGAACACTGAAGCACTGAGTTGTGCTTGGGCGCTGGAAGTTTACATTCCACTTACAGATTTCTGACCATGTCTTACAGCCAGACACAAACACTGCCAATTTTCCTAGTGTCATAGGTACACCCAGCTCTGAAACAAATGTTATGTGCTCTAAGTTTTACGTGTCATGCTTAACCAAATGATCTCTGCGGGGAAAGGTGTTGAGAGGCAACGTTGTGCTACATTATCCAGTTTCAGTTTTGGGGAATATTTTGTGTCTAGACAGTTCAAACATCAGCAGAGTGACCTCTCTCCCACCTGCCCAAAAAAGAACAGTCCAAGGCCGGGTCTACACAGTCTAACTTCACTCAGGGTATGTAAGTACGGGAGGTTGGGGATGGGGACAAACACAAGCCGTCATTCTTGTTTCTCTTCGCCTTATGGCTGCCTCAAGGCTCAGAGGGACTGATGGAAATACTCACACCAATGTGCACAAACTCTGGTTTAGGTCTTTCTATATCTAGAGAGGCACAACTCATTCTGGAAAGGTCAAAATCACACCCATCTACCCCATCTTTTTTAACAGCTTGCTGCATGGATCTGATGCAGCAAAAGCTGTACACAGAAACCTCTTTTAGCACTGATGACAGCAAAGTCTGTAAATTTAGCAAAGTTTCCAGCAGTGACATGGAAATAGAGTAGATGATTTAAACAGGATTTTCCATTCTTGCTTCTCACTTGTCCATTTTTCTGGTGAAACCTCTGAATAAAATTGTTAATAGCCAGAGGCCTGGTAACTTGGCAGGTCTGAAAAAGGCTGGCGTGGGGAAGCCTGCATGGGCAGACGGCAGATTTGACATCCAGGTTTTGATCAGATCTGAACAAGAATTTTTATGAATCAGCACAGGTATTTACCTCCGTTGGACAGTTATAGTAAACATGCTTGGGGCTGGTTGGTATCAAGATAGGTATCTTCCAGAGGAAAATAAGGAAGAAAGAAAGAGAGAGGAAAGAAAAGAGGCACTACTCCTTCTTTTAAATGTCTGATAAACTAAAGCCCAGACTTCATTAAAAAATACATCTCTGTTAAAATGCCTTCTTCCAGATAAGATACATGTAACTGAGATACAAGATCACTTGTATTAATTACGTTGAAACTTGCTTATTTAATACTGATACAACTCACACATGAGGATATTAACAATATGGTTTTGCTATCAAAGAAATCTGCTTTATAACTTAGCTAATAATGAGAAACAGTATTATTAGTACTATTGCTAGCAGATGTTTTTGCTGTGTCTGTACCTGTGAAATGTTCTTGAGCTTCTGTCATGTGGAAATTTGGTGAAAATCTGGGGTTAATATTCTAGGCAGATTCTTTAATCAACTTTTTGTAATTTTTTGTCTTTTTAAAATTTCTTTTTCACTTCAGTATAAATACTACTTGTAGAATCTGCCCCTAAGAAGGGGGCCTCATTACTAGCAGCAGTAAACTGTTAAGAGGATCAATTATGTCTACCTGTAGTCATTTTGGGTTTTTTTAATTTTTATTCACTCATTTGGATGCTGGTAGCTCAAAGCAAGAGAGAAGTCTTATTTTGCTAATCATTTTACAAACGCTAGAAAGATGTCCCACACAATGATTTAACAGCCTTGACATGTCTTACTTCACAACCTTATGGTGTGAAGGTTTGTAGTGGCCCAGTCCACCTCCAATTAAAATTGCCAATGAAATGCGTCCTAGTAACTGAGGCTCTGAATTCCTGGCAAGATGTGGGGATGCTTCCTTTCCCTTTGGCTGCCCTTGGAACATCAAAGCATTTTGCAAGAATATTTTGGTGGATATAAGGAGTGAAGAAAAGGCCCAAAGAGATCAAAACTGAACATTTCCCCTACACACTGAGGAGGGAACTAGCTCAAGTAGACTGCTTCTGCACAGCCCAAGAGTCTAACCCACTCTAGACCTCGTTCCTATTTCCATTTGTAAGAGGTGCTTCCAATACATTCAGCTCTTTGGTGCAGAGCAGAGTCCATACTAAGGGAGAAATAAAGCTTCTGGGGACACAAAGTCAGAGCAGATTTACTGGTAATGGTCACAGATCTTGTGGGCTGAAATGTTCACCAAGGACCTGCCCTGGGTACACAAGGAGACAAAAGTACTGGGTCACTCTGTGCCTCTCAGTTTGTGGTGAAGTACACAGGACAAAAATCAAGGGAAGTAAGATATGGCTACGTTTAACTTATACAGGAGAAAAAAGTGAGGATGACATGAACAGTTTTCCAGATAACCCGGATGAAGAGACTGTGGTTTGCACATTCAGAGTTAACTGACAGTGTGTGGCTAACACAGTTTGGAATAAATGGGCAATGTAAAATATACATGATCTGTTGGTTTCTTTGCACAGAAATTTCTTTGATGTTTGCTATAGTGTCTATTTATAAAATTTTTGCTTCCAGGCAGGACAACATGTGATTCTTTTTTCCCCCTACAGCATTTCAAGTACTTTGTTTCATTATTAGATTTTCTTTAAAATTAGGAGAAATAAAAGAAGAAAATCCTAGCCCTTCCAGGCCAGTTGCAAAGATCCTTTGTTCATGTTTTTACGCTGCAGGTTGATGATAGAGCTACAGTTTTATTTTGAATAAAATGTTAAGACTTTACAACAAAAGAGACAAGAGACAATACTTTGAGTGTCACAGTTCTTGGACATAAGAAGAGGTCTTTTAACACCATGAACTGGATTGTCTTATATGATGATGTCAATTGGCAATATAAAATGTATTTGATATATATGTCTTTATTACTGTTGATCTCAACATTGTCAGATAAAATAAAGTGATGAGTGGCAGGGGAATTTTTCTGTGTGATAATATAAAAAATAAAGGAATTAAATTAAACAACCAATCAAATATCATCATTATTTTGAAGGAAGGAGTTTAACAGGAAAGTCAGGAAGAAAGAAAGATTAGGAAGAACTGAACTTGGAAAATATCTTTGCATAGACATTAATAAGAAAAAATAAATGAAAGAGTTTTTAGTATATCAAGTTGTTTTTTAGAAAGTAGTAACAACAGTGCAAATGACAAAAAACCCAAACAAATAATTTTAACAACAACATCATAGCAAGAAACACACTTAAGAATACTTAGAGCTTGAACGTATAGCTCTTCTGGGAAATTACACACTGGAGTTGCTGCCAATAATGCCCTCTTCTGGCGATGCTATTGCAGCTAAGGCGATGTGTCAGTCATCTCAGGACCCTGCATCTTCAGTGTGCAGGGTGAATTCGACTGTAGGCAGGGAGAGACTTTTATCTGAGTTAAAAGTCACAATCCCTTTTTTTTCCCCCTTCAGTTCCAAAGACTAGCTGTAGGTAAATTATTTTAATAAGGTAAAAGATACCACAGTACAGTCTTCTTTTCTTCCTTTTTTTTTCCCTTACCCCAAATAATGCTCTCTATGTCATCTGTATATTTATGATAGCTCAAAGACATGGGTGTGTGGATCTAATTAAAAATGTGAAAGGGTTTAGCAGCCTGCTGCTTCCCTGTGAGTCTCTTGTTGCCAACTCTTGGCAGCTCTGCTGTCACTGAGCCAAATGTTTAGTCTTCAGCTGAACTACTGCCAGTGAGCTGCGCTGCATTCTGGGACCACAGAGCCTCGAGGTACCGTGTTAAACTATCTCACATAAGGATGTGCAGTGAGCTGGACTTCATATTCAATCACCCAAAAGAAAAGTGAAGGAGAAAGCCTACTTTTGCCTGGTGAGCCTTAATGGTGTATAAGACACAATGACCAAATCCTCCAGGATTTTACGTCAGGGAAAACAAATAGTTCCTTGAGGTGGATCAACCCATGCATTTGTTTAATGTGCCTATGCAGCAATGGCTGTAGTTACATTTAGCAAATTTAGTTTAAATCAGTCTACTCTGGGTAGGGAATTAAAAAAAAGAAGTAACAAAACTCTGGCTTTCTGCAATGGGTCTCTGGCCTTCACATAAAAGAAGCAAGTATATTCCAGCTCAGCTCCAGGTATCCTTAGCAAGTATAGGGCAGTTTGGTCCAGAGTAAAAAAAAAAAAAAAAAAAAAATTGGCATGTGTGCATTCCAGCCAGCAGCAGGAAAACTATGTTGATAGAAACGTGCTTAGCACAGTTTCATTGCTTAATAAATTCAGGTATAATGTGGAGATAGATGGGGTTATAGGCTAAGCTGGCCTGTAGGCTTTGATCAGTGCTCCAACTCACTTAGGGCTTAAAGTGGACTGGAAGAATTGCCAGGTCTCATGAGTCAATGATGGATTTCCAGCAGATCAGAATTAAATTCTCCTTTTAGCTGTTCTCCCTGCACTCTTTTCTGCAAGGGAAATTACTTCTGCTAACAGCAAAGCAGTGTGTGTACCTTCATGACATTTCTTTCTCTTTTCTATTTCTCTGTTGTCCCATTTCTATCCTTTGTTATCATGCTTTTCTCACTTTCACATCGATTTTGTTCCCTTCCCTTCCCTTCCCGCACCTTCCCGCACCTTCCCGCACCTTCCCGCACCTTCCCGCACCTTCCCGCACCTTCCCGCACCTTCCCTTCCC
>VXAD01011941.1:0-20139 GCA_013399195.1 Dicrurus megarhynchus | reverse complement strand
CTTCCCGCACCTTCCCTCACCTTCCCTTCCCGCACCTTCTCTTCCCGCACCTTCCCTTCCCTTCTTTTATTTTCACTCCTCTCCTAAGATTTTTTGCTTCATCTGCCTGGATTTCACATCACCCTTTTTTTCCCCTTAATTTTTACTATCCTTCTCTACAGCTTCCCTTCACTATCGTAATGTTCTACCTGAGAGAATGAATGAGCCACCACTAATGTTAGTTCAGGGACTTAGCAGACACTTTATTCCTGAAAATATTTTCTTTGTATGTTTTTAAAACCAGCACAATGGCAAAACAACAACAAGGTGCTGCTGATTGCACTGTTACTCCAACTCTTAATGCTGGGTATTTAAGAATAAAACTGCAGTAAAAAAATGTTGGCTTAATATCAAAAACTTGTCTGCATTCATTCATAATGCTAAGTATAGATTAGACACACAGCACTAAAGGGGCAGAGAAAGAGGAAGAAAATAAACATTTACACTAATGATCATGCATTTTTTTGTAAAAAGGTGTTTAAAGAAATAGAAGCGGGCACAAGTGTGCAACACACCTGAACTCTACCTCTTTGATCTTTCCTCCAGGGTCCTTTTTGTTGCAGTGGGCCAGCTCTGGGAAGGAGGCAGGACTCAGAAGCCGCTTGGCATCCAGCCCAGGCTTTGTGGGCCACTGGAGAGATGGATAGCTAGGTGCAGAAGTGCCCTGAGGCAGGTGTTAAAATGTTGTTCTTAGTTCCTTGGTGGTAATCATTGCAAAACAATCCTGTCTGCTCTATTCGTATCAACAAGCTGCTTTCCATGGCTCGTTGCTAAGAGACAGGACTGTTGCTTACAAGTTGCTTAGTGCTTTAGACTTTCATAATTTATAATTTATTATCTTAGCACAAAAATTTGTGGGTTTTTTTATTTTATTTTTCCACCAACCAAGTAACTGTTACTTAAGCAAAGGTCATGAATCTACCAGAGTAGTAGTTACTCTTATAATATCCTTTGCCTTTGTATGGTTTTGGTTCTGTGAAAAGAAAATGCTATTATAAACTGAAGATGAATATCATTTTTGTCCATTAACTTCTTGCCTTATAAGACTGGTTAGGTCAATGGATTCCCTCAAGATTTCTTTACTATTGAAAACATGTTTCTGTCCAACCAAGGAAATGAATTGAAATTATTTGAATTATCACACGAAAGACGTCGGCTCTTCTTGCTTTACACTTCAGCACCTAATAGTTCAACTCAACAATCCTACTTTCACAAAGTTAGTTGTAGAGATGTTTAACCAATTCCAGGAATTACTTTTGTGCATTTCTCCAGCTTTGTGAGTATACAAACCTTACCTTGCTGAAGTGTTTTCACTAAACACTAGTTATATCAGCTCAGTGAGGAGTAATGCCAAAGAGGAAATGAGAATAATTTGCAGACTTGTTAAGTTGCAAAATAACTCTGTCACAGTTCACCAGTTTAAGGGAGAAAAAAAAAAAGAAATTATTATTATTCTCCCTGGTGGAAATTAAGGATACTGACCTGGGGTTAGGTTTTACTTTACTGTTTAACAGAAGAGATGTACATACAGCTCATGCTGTGTTATTAAACTAAAACATATCTAAGAGCTCCACCAGTACAAAACATTGCTACAGTTAATGCTTTAGAAAAATGAAGGCAAAGTTACTTTTGCCCCATCATTTCAGTGAACTGTTTATGCCAGTTAGACCCAAGAACTGCATCAAAGAGAGCCATAGAAATGGCTCTGGAAATGGTTTGGTGCAGACAGTGCTCCCACTGCAAAGCTTTTGAGGGAGTGCCTACCCAGCAAAATAAGGGCGTGTGTTTTCCAGCATACCTGACCTTTTTCCATCCAGCAACAACTGCGAAGTTGGGCTTGCAAGCATGGCACAGTGCAGCCAGGGCTAAGGCATGTATCACCACACCTTGCTGTCCTAGCTAACTAATGTAAACAAAATTATGTGAACATGTCCTATGGTGACACCTACATTTTGTGTTGCAGGAGTATTCCTGAGTGCTTCAGCAACTTGATTCCTGTTTAGCTATGCAAGCCAAGTGTGTTTTAGTCAGTCTAAATGCATTCCAGAGTTGGTTCTCTAACCAGTAAGGGTTACTCATGGGGTAGCCATGCTGATCAATGCCTAAAATCACCCAAAAGCCCATCCAATCTACAGTCAGAAATTTTCCACGACTTCCAACAGTCCATAAGAAATTTAGTTCTCCTCAGTAGTGTGATGAAAGATACTGCCTCCAGTTTAGGAAGAAAATGCAGGTACAGCTTAAATAAATGTGATGCTAAGAATTTGTGTGTTCCTGAAATCCTCTGAAATCGTGCTTACTAAGTCTGATATAAATATCTCCCGCTGCTTAAGTAAGTATAGTTACTTAAGCAAAATGGGATCCAAAACAACATAAAAGAAGCCATAGAGAGCTGCTATTCTGTTACCTGTAGAGTTTGAGTGGCATGGAGTTAACTTGAGGAATGTGGGTGAGGAGAACATCCTCCTCTTATTTTCCTTGTTTATGAGTATCTTTGGCAATAAAACCTCATTTCCTGTAAAAAAGGGGTACTTTATATGCATGCAGGTGTAATGACATGATCCATACCTCCTTTATATAAGTTCATGTTACTTAATTATTACTGCTGCAACCATTCACTCAAACATCAGAAGAGATGAATAGGGAGGAGGAATATAATTTATGCATTAACCTTCCAAGAAGGGCACTCCTGTTGACTCTATACATGCGTCACAATTCTCCACAGAACCAGCTGGAGCATATTTAGTGAAAGGAAAAGGTGGACTCACATGCTAAGGAGCTGATCTGTTGCAGGAAATTCTGACCAAAATTATCCTTCAAACCCAATATATATTTATCCTGCTTTATTGAGGGGGCTGGTGGGGGAGGATATAATCAAGTGGCGATAACTGCTCACTGTTTCTTAGATAACATGAACTGGAAAATGCATCAACAGTAATATGTCTACAGACGGTGACTTGACCTTCTGAAAGAATCCTTAAAATCTGTGAAGGAGGATTTTTGGATTTTAAACTGTTATGGTTGTTGGGAAAAGAAACAGATTTATGATTGGCTGCTATGTTAAGGTTCTTGGGTGAGCAATAGGCACCAAATTCTTGGAAATCATTGTGCAAGGACAAAAGGAAGAAGCTGCAAAAGGTGTTGTTAAGTGACAAATATACAATTTTAATCCTTAGGTGAAGTTTGGTGGGACAAAGAATCAGAGATTTGATCTTATGATTAATTCTACTGGAACCCACATGTGAAAATATCCAAATATTCTTGAGGGGCCATTGTCAGTTGTTCTTTCAGGTATGTCAAATCCATAGTCTAAACTGGAGGTTCATGTCTGGGGCTCTGTCAGAAATCTGAGGAATTATTGTATCATAAAAAATCAATGCATGTTCAACAGGCCAGATTCTGGGGTTCTGGAAGGGTTGAAATAAAAGGAAGGGTTGATGGATCATTATCTGGGTACAGTTCTTGCGTTAATAGTTTCATTTGTATTTTATCAGGACAGTAATAAATGATTAAACAAATCATGTGAATTTGTTAGATTAAATAAACCTAAGAAAGTGAAAACACCCTGAGTTTTCAGCAGGTCAGTTAGAAGATATTAATACATTTTAAAGGGGTAGGGTGGGGTTTCTGGTGCATTTTTTTGGGGTTTTTTCCCCCCCAATCTAAGTTAAATCTTTCTCTGTTTGGACAAAAATCTCGTTATAATCTGGAGAGAGGATATTGGTCTGAAGGACTATAGCACAAACATGCTGTTGTGTCAAGAAAGCCCTCCTGTTAGCTTACAACTTTTGGGTGAACAGAGGAAATGTTTTTCTCTTGTTTTTGGATGCTCTGCTTTCACAAGCAACTAGCATTATTTATCTAAAGTAAATAAAAACTTATGATTTCAAAAGAGTTTATAAATAAAAGCATTTGGTTGAAGGTTTGCTTTAATGGATTAACAAAACAAAACTGAAAAGACAAAACTCATCAGAAATCACAGTTTCTTAATCACCTGATTTGTCTTAGGGGTTACTGGAGCTCTCCTGAGAAGGTACATGGTCCTGTGCCACCCAGAAACAACTCAACATCTTGAATGCTCAGGCCCCTCTTTGGGGAAAAGCCTGAAAAATAAGAGGGAGAGCTCTTCACTGCTCCCCTGTCAGGCAAAATGCCCACTGAATTCAATAGGATTTTTGCATGAGTAAGTCAAGCAGGATTTGGCTCTGGAAGGACATAACAAGATTGAGGAGACTTGGTTCCCCGTAATGGCGTCCCATTGTGCTGTGGTACGGTAGAACACGCAGTGCTGGAGTGCATTCTGTCAGTGCCTCCCTCTTCCAGAGGATATTGTAATATGTCATTATTGTGAACTAGAAGAAAGGGATCTGGTAGAATTAGGACTGGAGATTATTGTAGGGTTTTCAGAAGTAACAAAAAAAAAAAAAAAAACAAAGAAACGTAGCATTATGAATACAGGATATTAATAGCTTACTTTTGCTCTGTGAACTGTCTTTAATTCCAAGCATATTGAGGCAGATGACATATTTCTCAGTGATGACTAGTGGCTCCATTCTAACTTATGAATACATTACAAAAACTCTGTCTAAAAAGCCCAACTTGTGAGTTGCTGATTGTCTCCTGAGAGAATCTATGTGATTTGCCTCTCCTTGATCTCGTTGACTCTACAGAGCTGGCACATTGTGTTGGATTTTTTGGAAGTGAGGCATCTGAAAGAGGTCTTACAAAGCATCTTGAGAAGGCAGCTTCAGCAGCAGGGTGAAGTCTGGTATTTTCCCTGGCTCAGATCTGTGCATTCCTATTGGTGGACACTGGACACTTGATCACAACATGGTACAGTCACTCTGTTTTAGGGTGATCCAAGCTCAGGTCACCCATAAATTCCACGTTTTGCAACATGCAACCTCCAAGCCATTTCTGGAAGAGCACCAGAGCTGAGATAGGTGGCATGAACCACAGGTTTTGCATGTCATGAGAGAGTGCCCTGCCCATCCATGGAGTGGGCTGTGGTGTGCTTTGGGCACATGCCAGGGAGTAGCTCAGGCCATGCTTACTCCTGTGTGACTCAAACCTTATGCCTACTCAAAGACTTTTGTCCTTGTGATAGAATTAGAAGGTGACTGTGAACATAGGCTGGAACTTGAGTGAAAAATATTTGCTCAGAATATGGTTTAGACCTGTCCAGTTTGCACCTACAAACTCACCGGTGTTACTAGACGTACAAATTCCAGACCAAATCTTTCACAAATTCTGGGTATTATGGTGTTTGCTCTAGACTTTAAAGAGATACTTGCTGAAGAATATGTCTGATTTTGCTAGGTCACCTTTGTACAAATAGGAACAGGTACCAGATTAAGGGGTATTTCTGGAAGGTATCAGGTGTGTCCATGACCTCACCTCAACTGTGACCATCCTCACCTGGTGTTCCCACTGTTTGAAGAAACTCCCAACAGGCACAAGATTTGCACAAGCCCTCAGGAAGCCGAAACTTGACTGTAGGAAATATCTCTGAATGCTGTAGTCAGAGAAATGGGGTAGTCCATGGGGTTTTTTATGTCACCCTGACACAAACAAAAATCAACGGTTGTCCTGTTTGGAGTGTTTTTCAATTGATTCAGTGCCTGCCAATGTGTAGGTCCTTTGACACACACAAAGAACTTTTTCGAAAAACACTCTGAAAGATAATTTGTACAGAGTTTATATGGGATGTATGCACATGTGTGTACACATACACAAATAAAATATTGGTGAGCTGAAAAGCAGAAAGTATCAAATACACAGTGAAAACCACAAGGGTCAGTATGACTTAGTGATATTATCTCAAAAATGCAACTATTTCTGCATTTAGAGGGTCTCTGAGACTTTCAGCAGTACCTGGAAGGCATAGCATGAACTTTTATTTAATACAGACCTGCCTCTGATGTGCATTATTAATTGATATTTATAGAGAAGTGCATTAAGAGTTATCTGGGTATAGGCACTACTATAAAGCTATAAATATATTTAGCTAGATTTTATAGTTCCTTAAGATCAGTCACCAGAGACAGAGAATGATATATATTTGATATGAATAACATCTGTATTTGTGTCTAAATAGAGGAGGAAATGCATCTGTCTTTAGTAGATCTCTTTTTAATGTTTCAGCCTGCAAGAAATGCACATTAATAGCAGTTTCTTCCCTGAGGAGGGTTTTGAACTGGAGTACTTGAGAAGAAACTTACAACAGAGCAGCCTAAAGTGCCACCCAGTCCCTTTTAATTAGCACATATAAGTCCCCCAACATCCAAGATATGATTGAGACTTTCTGCCATTTCATTTTAATATCAGTGTTATATGCTAACGTTTGTCAGACTAAGCTAAAAAACCACTTCTTTTTATGTTGTTTCCCACATGCAGAGCAGACCTCTTACATTTTTGTTGGCTGCTAACGTACTAAGCGTTTTTTGGCAGCATGCGGTTCTGGATTGAAGCCATGCATGCAAGTCTTCCACAGTAAGTATGGCCCAAAGGATTAGAGATCAATGGATTTAGTTATCTGGTGAAGTTCCCCTGCCTCTCTGGTGCTATTAAAAGGTTTTGCTATTGTAACGAGCACCAGAACTTTTCATTTTAAAGTTGCCCAACTGAGGCTTCCACTTAGGCTGCAAAGTGTAAGAAAGTTACTGGACTTCTGCAGGCAGATTTGCTGTGATGCCACTGAAATGCAAGTCCAAGAAAAACCCCAAACAGATATTTCATACCTTGGAAGACAAAAATTGTTAATAAAGGAGGAAAAAAACAACACTGCAGTGTGTTTTCTCAACGTACTCAAAGGATGCTGTCTTAGAGAAAAGTGCCTTCTAATTAGTTCATAATCAAATCCTCAGAAACAGGGTAGAGACTGTTAGAAAAAGTCTGATGCCTGAAGCATTGCCAGCCCAAGGAAAAGGAATCCTCAGTCCCAAGAGCTCAGGGGCCTCCAAACCACAGACCTGGCCCGCGGCTGGGCTGCTGTTGGCTGTTGGCTGAGGACTAGTGGACACTGCTCATTGCTCCCCACTCTGACACTGACTCTGAAGCTTTTGTGTGCTGTCCAAAGCTACCGATTCGGGCCCCAAAGCACCTACTTCCTCCCCCTTCCCTCCACGAGGAAATGTGAACAGCTGCCACAGAGATTTTCTCTGCTGTGCATGTGTAGAAATTCCTCCTGTGTTTGGCGTCCCCGCACAAGAGAAATGTATCATAAAGCCCTTCAGGATCTGGCCTGTGCTGTGTGGGAATATTTTGACTTTCAAGTTTGAGGGACTAAGCAGTTTTTTCCTTTTCTTATTTTTCAACATGGGACTTCCTGAACAGAGAAAAATTCATAACCCAGCTGATTTAACACTGTTCTTTTTAAGCTGAACAGAATAAGTTATTCCAGGCATTTGCCTTCATAGTGGACATAGTAGGTAAAAATGCAGCTCGAGTTTGGGTCCACCCTCTGTGTGCAGGGAGTGGAAGGTGAGCAGGAATTGTTCTGCACTCTCCAAATATCTTTGCCCAGGCCTCAGTACACATTCAGGCTCTGTTTCTGCAGTTACCAAACTTTGTATACTGCACTGTCATGAGTGGATGGTAGAAGCCGATAAAAACCCATAGAGAGTTAACAGGACAGATTCCAGCCTGAGCCATAGGTTGACACTATCATTTTTCTGTGTCCAGAGCTGTATCTTACTTTGCACTGTACAGTTATGAAATTCTTTGCAGCTGAAGCGACCCACACACATCCGAACAACCCCAAATCATACCAAGACAGCCCTCCTACCCCATAGTTAAAGCAAGAATCACCAAGAGCAAAGAATCCACAGCTGTTAACTCAAAGTCTTACCAGGGTGACAGCCACCCTAGCTCAAACACTAGCATCTTTGCCACCTCAAAGTAGAGCATAAACCTGCCAAACAAATGACAGGACAGCATATAGTGGAAGAGGGCACTGTCCTGAAGAGGTCATCTGGTTTTGATAAAAAGCTCTCTGCTGATTTCAGGATTTTGCTGTCCGTGAAAAATGCCATCAATTGCCAACTGTCCTGAAAAGCTCTTCAAACTGGTAAGTGTGCCCAGAGACAGGCTGTCAGGCTACCAGGCTCTCTAGTGAAGACACATAGCTCTATACTGCAGGGAACAAAATGTATATGTACTCTTCAAAACGGCAGCCAGATAAAATAAGAGCTAATCCAAACACCAAACCAAGTCCAAAACCTTTGTGAGAGCACAGATAAACACTCTCTAAATTTTCCATGTAGAGTATTGCTCAGGCATCAAAAGCTCACCTAACTTTGCTGCTGTCCTAATGTCCTAAAAAAATCCAATCCTGCAAACATCTACCATTCCAAGATGATACAGATACTTTGGAGCTTCCATTCACACGAGATGAATTTTTGGAGCCTTATCCAAAGTGAATTTCTGAAACTTCCCCAATTTTAGAGGCTCACCCTTCAATGATTTTTTTATGGGCTTCTAGTTCTACTCACTTATCAATAACCCCCACCCCCACCCAAAGGTTTCATATTCATTTCTATTTTCAGATCTTCAGAAGCTCTGAAAATTGTTGCACAAGTAACTCTCTTTCCCATAGATAGAGTGCACTAAAACTTTTCCTTGCTACAGTGTCTGCTACTGAAGATGGTCTGAAGCTGGAAGGCAAATGGGGATCAGAACTTTCTCAGAACTGGAGCTGGTGTGTGTCTGAGGTTTACCCCAGTGAAGTAGATGTAGGAGCCAGACAAATGCATCAGATCTGGATGCTGTCTGCTTTGGGGGAGCAACTGTATCTCGAAGTCTCTCTTCCCAGCCATGATCCTTTCCCATTTGTGAGTCCATTCCTAAGGCAGCACCCAGCCCATTACTGTTCTTGTTGTCAGTATCTGCAGGTGTCTCCAGGTAGAGCTCGTCTTGATATTTCTGGTGTTCTCCTCTACTTCTTTTTGATTTTAAAAACAAAAATACCCTTTATTTTATAATCTTTCCAACAATCTTGTTGAGTGACTAGCTTTAGTGTTCCCTATCTGAGCTCTCATACACCTATGTTTACATTTTTGTGGCTTTTCTATGTGTTTGCCTATTTCCTCTTGCTTTTATTTGCCTTCAGTGGTCTCAAAGTCCTAAACCATGCAAACAGACTTAAGAGATGTGCAGCACTGTTGGGAACTGCAGAGGAAAAGGAAACCCAGCCAATTTCAGCCTCTCTGCCACAAGTGTGGCTAGAGGAAGAAGTGTAGACTTAGTGCCATGATGTACGTGGTGGCTAAAAGTGAGGTTATTACATCATGTGTACCATCATATAGGTTTCCTCCCATTCCCTCAGAAGAGTGGAAAAATGTATTTAAAAAAATAAAATATCGTGTTCTCTAGGAGGCAATGGTTTAATAAAAAAGGATTGTCCGGTCTGATGTTTACTAAATTACATTAAAAATTTTCAGTTTTCTTTGCTTCTTGCTTACCAGTGGGGGAATTGTGTTTAATTTAAAATATTTCTCAACAGCTTACAAAGAAAGCAAGTCTAGAAGCAAATGTCCAAAGCTGTTTTCTTCTATTAGGTGACTCATACTGATGTCACTCTCAGTCTGTGCTTATATACAATCATACCTATGTCCTTCCCCTGATTTCCTAGCATGTTTTCTTTCACTACTCTTCTTGTAGCACTCCCCAAAGATTTGCCTGTATCAGTCCACAGTGTCTGATTTACACACCAGAAAGTCTCTGAAAGCATAAAGATGCATCATGCATAGTACTGCTTCAGTTTAAAGCAGGGACAAGCACAAATTAATTCCCATGATATTTATGGGAACTTAAACATAGAAGGGCAGAGAATTAAAAACAGGGATGCTCCCTAGCAGGCAGGGAGACTGCTGGCTAAAATACTCCCTTGGATGAAATCTCACCAGGAAAGTGTTTGGAGCCTAACCCTAGACTTTACACGCCAAGCTCTTCAGTCTGGTGCTATTCTAGATGTACCAGTTCAATCTGTGGCAGTGCGTGACTCAGCCAGACCTCACACAGCTGAACTGAGCTTGGAAGCCTCAGCCTATGAATTCCTGGGTTAGACTTCACTTTCTCTGCCTGTTTTCTATTAGCTCTGTGGGTTTTCAGACTTTTATGGCAATCCTCTGACTGAAAATTGCTGCTGCCCAAGACAGCCTGACTGCCAACAAGGTTGCAAACACAGAAGATCTTTTTCAGTAATTCTTTGGGCCATGAAAGGTTGGTTATTTCCAAACTTTTCATTAAATGTACATTTCTGAAAGCTGAAACGTTAATTTCCATATGCTCCTCTCTCTCTTTTTCTCTCTCCCTCTCACTTACTCTCCTTTTTAAGCTGACATCAAGAATTCAGGCACCAGAGACAGAGAGAGAGAGGGAGAGAATAAAATTATATTTTTCATGTAACTCTACTGAAGTCAAGGAACTTACACTAAGGAAAATCTGGGGCTGCTCTGTTTATTTTCTTACTCTTGGTTTGCTTAATTTCATGCCACTTAAAATTACATTTAATTGCAGCAGTTCTCTATTTCATTTTCAGTTGTGCTCCTTTCCCACCATGTTCCCCAGGACATTGGAAGAACCTAAAAGCTGAATCAGTTTGGAAAAACATGAATATTTCTGAATGTGTGGACACTTCTCAATTCTCAATTGTGGGAGGAATATTTCACTGCCCACCTACCCATCACTCAAATGTCCCGATCAGGTTATTGAAATAAATTAACTTTAAGAATAATTATCTGAGAAGAATTCTCTTCCTGTCTCAAAAAGCACATCTATTACCATATAAACTTTTTTACCTAGGTAGCTTAGATTCAGGCTGATTTCAATAAATAAACTGAGTGATGCTTAAAATCCTCCGAGGTGCTCACTCCTCAGTACTCAATAAATCTGAAATTGTCTTACTGGCAAATAAAAGTGTTCCCTCAAAACTCTCACTCTGCTCTAGTTGTTTTTTTGAAACAACAACTTGTACCAAAGGAGACATTTTTCCTCTGGAAAGCGAGGCCCTGACATGTGGCCAGCTCCACCTGGGCTGGGGGAAACACAGATCGAGGATTTTGCTAAAAAGCCGCTTGCTGAGGTTACTTGGCACTCTTCAGCACAACCTCTTGGACCACATTTGCTCTTACTTTCATTTCCAAATTCAGTAAGTACTCACACGGTGGAGCTTAATTCTCTTGAAATTCATGGCCAGTGAATTTCAAAGTCACACGTAGGCATTCACATGCATGAGTAGTCACATAGGAGATTGCTCACACACCAAAGAGCGAAACCCTGCCACGTGACTTAGGGAAGCACTCATAACTGTTACACATCTTGAATACTGTATGTGGAATATTTGGAGACAGCTGTTCATGATTAACCCAGAAAGGTTTTAAAATATTTACATTCTTCCTTGTGGCCCTCATTCTGCAAGATACTCAGGTATATGTGTAACTAAACAAATAAATAGCAAAGTGTGGTAGGAAAGCACAGTGTAACGAATAACTGAGACACTCTACTCCTCTTGATTCATAGATGGAAAGACATTTAGGTGTAAAAAAACATACAGGTAGGAAGAGGACAGTGGTCTGGAAGTGGAATGTTGTGACCTGTTCACATATCAGTGCTGGTCCTTAGAAATGTGGAAAAAATCGCACAAGAGAATAGAAAGCACATGGGGTAATTTTGAAGGGAGTCCCAGTTTAATACATTTTTAATGTCAAAACCCTTTGTTGCAAGTAAGTTTTGCCTCTGGATTTTTCATGAGCAGGAAAAAAATGATACATTCATTGGATGATTTATGTATTTCAAATTATTTGCTCAGCTCACTAGAGAATGAATTGATACACTGCAGAAATCCATATTACATCTATTTCACCTTCTTTCAGCTTTGAGGATACATGGCAAAACAGCTTTGCTTAATGCTATATTCATGTGTCCTATGGGAGAATAACTATTTTTTTTTTGTACTTTTTCTGCATCTGTGTATTCATTAAAGACACACACAAACACACAGAAGCACTGAAATGTGAAGAGAACCCCAAAAGCAAAGCAAGCTGAGTTGGAACATATTTCTGAATTTGTTTGCAAACCTGAGACAGTGAACAAGTCTCAAAAAATAATACTGCTGGGTGAGACTGCAAAGTTTTGGGGAAGTTCTTTGAACACATGTAAACATGATGTGTGTAGGCAAATGTTTAACTTGCCTTTTTTACTTCTACAAATTATATTATGAAATCAGACATCTCTGACTTCTTAGGAATGTCAAATCAATGTATTCCTTCAAAACAGATAATTGCAGGGAACTGCTCTGCTTCTCAGCTTCTATAGTTTTGATTGTTCCACTTTCAGACTGATAATGATCAGACACTTCAGTTGTTTTAGCAGTTCATTTACATAATACAGGTAGTTTGGGAAACATCACCTGCAGCCCCAAATGTAGTGTGTTAGACACTGCAGACTCTGAACAAAAAAGAAGCAAACACATTGAGTTTATGCAGCTGGAGGACAGAGACAAGTCTTGTGCTTTCATTCACTGCCCTTTGATCACAGGGACCTACATTTTAATCCATCCCAGGCAGAATCATGGAAAATGTATTTGATCTGATAGCTGTATCAGCGCTACTTTAATACGCTTCTTTCTCAGAATCAGGATTGAAGCATCTAGATTTAAAATGTCCTTCTGCTGCCAAAAGAGATTGAATTTGACAGATGAGGATTTATGAGTGCTGCTCACATGTAGCAGAGGTCACCTCCTATGGTCACTCCTATATTGTTCCTATGAGAGAATGCACTGTAGTGGTTTGGAAGTAGTAATATGAAAGATATAGTGTGTGTCTTGTTACCACACACATAATTAGGATCTTAATGAGAAGCTTTCTATTAACATTGTATTAAGGCTAGTGACCTAGAATGATACAAAGTCAATGGACCCATTACATTTCGTGCCATACTGTACAAAGTCCCACTGAGAGACACAGAATATTGAAGGACCGTCCATACGATGCCCTCAGGGTCTATTCTCCCTTTGATGCATATGTATAACTCTCATTAATGTTAATAGAAGTTACTTCTGAATAGTTAGGGGAGAACAGACCCTCTGTTTAATATGAAAGTGTACTTGGAGGAGATTCCACAGGAGCTTTGGGATCCCAAACAATGTCAATGAAGTTATGACAAATCAATAGGTGAGAAGCAAGTGAAATGAACTGGACATAACGCACAGTCCATATTGTGGGCCCAAAATACATTGGACAGAAAATGCTCCCCTCTTCCAAACCTCCCCCAGAAAGACCTATGTTATATTTTACAATGGAGGGCACCTAAGCCAAAACTGTCATATTCTTTATTCAGCCCTTCCTCTTATGTAATATGGTCAGGAAATTATCCTCATTTTACAGACAAGAAACCACCTCATCTCACTTTCATATTCTAAATATCAGTTTAATCTTTTCTAAACTCTTTTTATGATTCACAGGGACCATAAGCCACCTAAAATAGGTAATAGATTCTGGTTGTGCTGAGACAAGATGATTCAGCCTCTAGGGGTGCAAATTTCCCCCTGCTGGCTGCACAGGAAATGTACACTCAACCATACTACTCACATGAGGAGTCTGCAACCACTTTGTGATCCTACAATACATACGTAGCTGCATGAGGTCCTCAGCCTTGGTTTTCAAGGGTCAGTCCAACTGCTCTAGCCACCTTAGTGCTTTCCTTTCTTGACAATGACTCTAGGTCCCTGGAGGTCCTATCTTTGAAAATGTAATGTTTGCATGCAAATAACTTCTGTGATGCTCAGCAAGTTTTCACTGGAGAGCAGCATATTCTCTGTGCAGCAGCAAAGCATTGCTGCAGAGGCACTGCCTCGCACGTGTACAATTGTAAACATGCTTTATATGGATGCTGTGAAGCAATGGTTTATATTGTTTTAATTAAAGACTATAACTCTAAAAGTTCTCAGCATCTACCTAAAGTCTCCTGAACCCCCTCTATGACTGCCAAGGATCAGGAAGAGCCGGGAAGCTGGGGCAAGGCAAGTGGGGCAGTGTGGGGTGAGCAGTCCCACTGCATCCAAGCAAGAAGAAAAGAGCAGATCCAGTGATGGTTACTGGTTCAACCAATGTTCAGTGATCATCCTTAAATCCATATAGGTGAGGCAGGTCCAAAGTCAAGCCAGAAAGCCAAGTCAGTGTAGCTCAGGAAGAGGCCAAAGGTGAGGCCCTGAGCTTGGAGGTAGCTCTCAATCAAGGAGGAACAGGCCTCCACTACAACTGCAGTTCAGACAACTGCACCATACCTATGCTGGTCTTGTGTTCAGGGACACAAACTCCAGGCAGGAGTGGAACAATGAACTCAGGTTCTTAGCAGCATCACTTCACAATGGAAACTTCAAACTTAAATTTCTAAAATGCTTATGCTGTTACACTTTACTTTGTCCATGCAATAGAAGTGATCAAAGTTACTCTGAATTTTTAAAGAAAATATGGATATGTCCAACTGTGTGGCTAGCGGAGGGCCCTATCAAGGCATGCATCAACCAAGGCACTTTTAAGTCATCCTGAGAATGAGTCAAGGAGTCCTCGAGGCTTTATGCTACAGTTCTCTTCTGCAAACCCCTATGCTGGCAGTGAACCACTGTGTGTTGTGTCATTAGACCACCTTGGAGCTAGGACAGGCACAAGACTAGTGAATTAGTGAAGGATGACAGAATGGGAAGGTACTCGACTGTCAGGTCTTCTCTAGACCTCACCAGCATATCTAGCTATCACTTCATTTAAGTGTCTTCCCATCCCTTGGGCAATGACTTATCTGTGATTACTCTATGACCATATTATCTTCTATCAGGCCCCTCTCTGACTCACCCTGCCCTGTTCTGTACCTGGGAGCATGTTCCCAGGAAGTGGGGACTAGTCATCAGTTTCAGCACACCAAGGTTCAAAGGCATTGTTAACACCTCTGGGTGAGATCCTTTTACTGCCTGGTTTAGACCTGTGCAGGAGAGCAACCACGAAATCTGCTACCATTGTCAGTCTGAACTCCTACACCGTAGAATGGTCCCTACAATCTCTAACACGGCTATGAGGACTACATGAGTTTTTACCTCACTGTCACACTACACTTTTATTTTTCTCATGTAAATACACATATTCGTGAAAACACACACCAATGATTGTAATGAAATATTAAAACTCTAGAAACAAGAGTTTCCGCTACAGTTAAGAAAAGAAGTCTACAGTTTGGAGTTTTTCAGTGTTTCAGGTAATCACAGTCCTAGTGCTTGTGCTGAAAAATATATGCAAGACTGAAATCTTTTTGAACAAAACCAAGCTGGAAAATAAAACGACTATGTATGTGTAGGTATCTGCACACAGACATGCTTAAATTTGGCAGTGTGTGTTTGGAGATATGACGTTCTCTCCCTTTGTATGACTATACATTGAGACACATGCAGCCAGTGTGTGCATATACTACATTTAGTTAAAAAATAAAGACTTCTATTCATATCTGCCTTGATAAGTGCATAAATGTACAGACAGTTTCTTGGCCACAGCTACTGCATGCTTGACAGATATGGTCACCTCATACCAGACCTCACCTAGACCTGGGGCAAAGACAAATCCAGTTTGATTGATTGGGATATTGTGTATTCATTCATTAGTCCAGGCTTTGGCAGACAAGACCTGGCAGGTATCTTCTTGTAAGCAGACGGCTTTCCTGGTGTGGTCTTGGCTTTTCTGGCAGCTTAGCTGTGAAATTTTATACACTGCTGTGGCAGGGATTAAGGCTATCAGGACTCCAAGATTTCTCATATATTAGACAGCATATGCAGATCAAACCCCGTGCTGTATTCCCTGTCCCTAAGAAAGCGAAGTCTGAATTGGTGTTTTTGGGCTGTCCTAGGTAGGGTGGACCTGGGCCCGTTCTTCAGTTTCTTTTTACAAAGAAAGCACCTAGAATCTGCAGTGAGTCTCATATAAGTATCTCTTCCAATTGATTTCAACACTGTCCCCCAAGCCTGGGCTGGGTTTTAATATGCCCTCCAGAGAGAGAATTAAAATGAAAAAGAGAACCAAAATTGAGGACCGGAAACCAGCCCAAGACTTTCAGTAATATTGTCTGATTTATAAATCAATTGCATGTCAGAAGTACAGGTTTCCAGTTTTTAGAGATAACTCATCATTAAGGTTGATGTTAAAATCTGTAGGCTGAAAAACTTTGGTTACTGAAGAAGACAGCAGAGGAAAACAACTCATACTGGCCATTTAAATTCTTTTTTTCATTCATTATTTTCACTAGATCATAAATCCACCATTTTGTAAACTCGCCGAGAAAAATGTAAATTGGATCACTCTGCAGAGGACAGAATTTGTTCAAAGTGAGGAAAGTTCATCAGTTAAAAAGTATCAATGAGACCAAATTAAAATAAATGTTCTCAAGACTTACTTTCAGAAAACCTATTTTACAGTGTTTAGATGGTAAAAAAATGCATTCAAATCCACTAGAAATCTCTTTAGTACTACCAGAGTAGAATAAAATGCCTTATTATTAAATAAAAATCAAGACTAGAATTTTGAGGTGGTTTTCTGTAGTTGTAGATTCTTGGTGTACGAAGGGCAAAACAAGAATTTAATAAATTTGGTCTTTCCTTTTAAAGAAAGAGTTAATACAAATTATGCACTTACACTTTTAAAGTGTCTAGATATATTAGACTTTGAGAATTAAAGCAAAGCATATAAATATTGCTGGTCTGCTTCTTTTTTTTTTATAATTCAGTCAACATGTAGTCTTTGTTTTTAATAAAATAAAGCTGACAGTATTATAGTCTCTGCACTCCCATTCTTCCAATGCCAGATCAGAACTAAGCACAATTTTAGACTCTGAACCTGGAACAGCTTAGATTAATGCTTGACTTGATGGGTATGATTTGCCTGTTCAGTGGGTTGTCTTCAATACATCTTCTCATTCTTCAAGAAGTTAAGCAGGCCTGTAAGTAATTACAAGCACAAAAAATGAATACATTTATTGAGGTCACTATGACATGGCAGAGGAGGGAGATCAATATTCTTTTGAGGGGACACAAAGTAGTTGTGTTATTATTGAATAATTAAAAATTACTAAATGATTCATGCTTTGTTTTGCTTTATTCATTCAATGTTTAACAGGTAGGATTTTCTGCTACTTGATTAAAGACATCTACATTTCCTGTGAGAGCATAGCTAAAATTATTGTGTAGCATTATCAAATAAAATATTTGATAAAACAGACCTTTTGCAACTGCTTACTGAACATACCTAATTTCTGCTAGTGAGATCTTTACTGACTGTGTTTCCTCTAGTATCTTGGATGAATAATGTTCCCACTGTACTAGGAATGGATGTTCTATAACTACTTACATTTCAGGTTTAGTAACTTTTGGGGCATGATTGGTCACATGCTATTCTTATTTTTCATCGGATGCCTAAATCGTTTATAGTTGAAAGACGAAGCTTTCCCATTTGCTGTAGTTGGCTCTGGATCACACTTCTAGAGGAAACTTAATGGAGTGCAATATAATTCATACACAAATATGTTCACTGAGAATGCTTCCCATTGCCAACAAAAGCACCATCCGAGGCAGTAGGTGCCGTAGCAAAGCTCCTAAAATTCAGTAGTCTCACAAACACAATATAATAACAAACCCTACCAGTAATCTCAGAGAATAAATCTCTAACCCTAGGGGAACTTGGAATTTTTTAATTTAGTAATAGTAATACTACTAGTAGTAGTAATAGTAATATATATTTAGATAGCCAAGAAAATGGTGAAAATTATTACCTCAGATAGTAACAAATTTAAAAATGAGTGTGGTTCATTATTTATTACAACTAACTTAATTTAATGGAATCCACTTATATTTTGTAGTTGTGTTGAGATAACTGTATGTGCAATTGACTACTCAGATATAAAAGACATTTTCAAAAATTGCTAGTATGTAGGTAATCAGATATTTGTGCATCAAAGGACAGACAAGGCCACAAATAAAATGTAGTTGTATAGATTGGAATAGAGATAAGTATAACATGCCCTGCTTATTAAATACCTGTTTGATAGATAAATGCTGCATCCTCAAGTGAGATTTATGAAAAGCCCATAGAAGAATATTTTTACAAACCAGATGAAAGTACTGTAGTCAGCTTGTTTAATGCATAAGCTTTTCTCTTTTTTGGGATGAATAGCACAAAAGCCTTGTTTTTTAGTGCTGCACCAGAATATGTGTAGCTAGCATGGAAAATTCTATGTAAATAATGCTATAACAAGGATGTGTTCCCACACTAAAATTGGACTCCCTGTTATATGTTTGTATTTAACTTTGTTCACTCGGGGCAAATGTTCTTAAAAAAGCAGCTATTGCAGGGAATTGATGTTTGACAGGCAGGGCTGTCCCCAGAATTGGCTACCCCTTGGAGTACTGAAATGAGATAGCTTTGGTTAGTGAATGTCATTGCATTGCCAGTTCGTCACCTGTTATATGTGAGCGACTTATCAAAGCAGGGCTGTGTAGCCCCCATAGAGAAAAATAACATCGTGACATGAGCAGAATGGTTTATTTTGTACCCAATCTAAATAAAAAAAGTTGAAGAGAACTCAGAGATCGACTGTCCTTCCTTCCAACAATTACAAAATGTGTAAAGCCAGTGATGATAACTTTTCCCTCTTCATTGCTTTTCTAAAGTGCAGAAGCTGGTCTGAAAGACAGTAGGGCAAGGGGAAACATAGGTCCTTTTCACCTTGTGAGCACAGATGAAGACCAGACAGACCAGTTCGATGGGACATGATAACCTGCTGTTTTTGACTGACTGCCAATGCTAGCCCATTCTGGAAATAGGAATGGGCTCTGATCAGCAGAGCTGGCACAAGCACAATGCTGTCTGCAATGGTGGCATGGCAGCTGTGCCCTTGCAAAGCATTGGTGCATCCTGCCTGCCATGAACACCAAGGCTGCAGGAGGTCCTGCTACTCTACCGCTTCTCTTCCTTTCTCACCTCTCTTCTGTTCCCAATTATGTGGACTAGGAGTTAATGCCATAATTGAACCCACCTAATTAATCCTCTAAACTCTTCTCTCTTAAGTGCATTAGTAGCCTCATTTTGCAAATGGTGAAGATGAAATAGATCAAGTGGTTTGTCTATGGCCCCTGAAGAACTCTCTATTAGTTGGGCTCAGTCCCAAACAGACATGCAGGATTGACTCCAAACATGCAGTACACTATTCACTCAAATAGTTCTGTAAGCATCAGTTGCAGTGCAACTTTGTTCTGGTACCTGGTTTTTGGTGTCTCTTCCTCAGCTAAAATTTCCTTTATAATTGATAGTGGGGAAGAAACTGTGAAAACTTCATGCAGGAACATAATACTAGAGAGACCTGTGAAAAGAATTTCAGGGCACCTTTACTTGGGAAAGATAGTAGTAACTTCCAAGGTCAAAGGCTAATTCTGGACTGAGAACTGAGGCACAAAGATCTTGAGCTGCTTACCTCTAGGGAGGCTGTGGCATTGTTGGGAACCGAGCCCAGAATTTCTGAACTCCAGTCAAGTTCCATAGCCACAGGATGACTCCAAGACTAGCTGTAACCTACAACTGCCCCTGCCCAAGAATTCAGTCAGGCGCCTCATGATCAATGAGAAGAAGTTTATTGCTTTTGATGAAGTACAGATAAATTTTTAAGTAAGAGTCTTAGTCAGTAGGAACCAAGATGTTTTCCTTCAATGAGACATAACCTGGCATATTACATTGTCTTCTCCTCCAGAGCACTTTGCTTCCTCTTCTGGAGCTCTGTGAGTTTGTGAGGTTCCATCCAGTCTTGAAGGCATATGGCAAAACTGGGTCCCCCTGATCCAAGACAGAGATGAACTTTCTTTAGGGAATGACTTATGTTCTCTTCTCTTATGTTATGACAGAGTTAGTTTTCCAGGATTTATAATATGTCAAGATATTTTTAGGAAATAGCAGCACATGCCAAACGTTTGCCAGAGTGTTTTATGACTCTTATGGTGAGGCCTTCTTAAAGGGAAGAACATTAGCAAAAAATGGTGTAGGATTCCAATAAAGAAGTTTTTTTATATATATATATATA
>VXAD01011940.1:503196-701028 GCA_013399195.1 Dicrurus megarhynchus | reverse complement strand
CGTGTTGGGAGTTCACACAGCCTGATTAGAGAGGGGATTTAATGGACGGGGTTTGCGAATGGAGAAGGGCGTTTTGGACAGGTCGCACCTGGTGAAATTTGGGGGTTTATGCGCGTGTCTGTGTGGAGGAAGGCGTGAGGAGGGTTAATTACAGAATGGGTGCGGGGCTTTCTTTGCGCTGGGGTTTGTGCTCAGGAGGGCTCTGTGTGTGTGTCAGGGGGCGCGGTGCGTGCGGAGAGGGCACGGGGAGTTCATGTGCCGCACACGAACGTGGTTCGTGCGGGGGCTGTGTGAAAGGGAGGTGCCTCGCCTGTATTTGGGGAGGGTTTCTGCAGGGACCGAGCGCGGCGTGGTTGCACTGCTGGGTCTGGGCGGCAGTGAGGGAGGCATCCCCTGCCTGGCCGGTCTGGGTGTGCAGGGGATGCTCAGGGCAGGGCTGAGCGTGTCCCTGTGTCCAGAGCGGGTGTGGGGGTGCCCGTCCCTCTGCGTGTCGCTGTGGCGTGAGGGATGAGTCAAAAATCAATCCTGCTCGGAAGGGGTGCCCTGGGGGAAGGTTTGCTGCCGTGGAGCTCAGCTGCCAGCCGTGCCCGTGCCTGGGGTGATCCCTCTGCTGCCCTGGGTGCTGCCTTTCCCGGGAGGGTCAGGAGAAGCCCCGGGATGAAATTGCTGGGATGGCCGGTCCTGCCTCCTTGCCCGAGGCACGACCGTGGGCCAGCTCTGCTGGCAGCACAGCCAAAGTGGGGTGGACAGAGGGCACCCACAGCCACCCTGCTTTTCCCTTCCCCGAGCGATTCATTCTTTGTTCGCACCTGGAATATCCTGTTGCAAGAAGGGAGTTGCTCTTCCCTTTTCCTCGGTGTTTTTCTCCAAGCAGACCACCTGGCCGGTTCGGTAACTACCGAAAATCCACGAGGCTTTTGCCTTTAGTAAAAGACAATGGATGTGAGTGTGTGAGGCACGAACTGCAGGGGCAGCCTCGGCAGCGAGTCATTGTGTGACCTTGACTAAAGCAGCTCTCCCTAAATTCCTTGTCTGTGAAGCAGGATCCTCATTTCCCCAAAATACTTCGTGGGGACAAGGACACAGAATAAATCTTGGTTTCCATAGAGGAGTTTTCCTGGGAAGAAATTGCTGCCTTTCAGAGCTGTGATGCTTCCTAGTGGAGTTATTCTCAGCCCAATTACAGCTGTCGAATGGAGGTGTGGCCTCCCTTAATTTTAGAGATTCTGCCATGTTTCATTCTGGTCTTTTAATATGGCCACAGCCTTTCTCTAATGGCAGCTCTCAGTCCTGCTTGTCCTAGGTTTTATGCAAGTCATCAGAAATAACTCCAGGAGAAAATGCAGTTCTTTATTTTCTTTTTACACTCTTCCTCCTTTTCCACTCTTCCTGCTTTTTGTCAGTGAAGTTAAGAAACCTTTAGTTGTTGCAGCTGCTTTACACTGGGTTTTGCTGCAGGTGAGGAGGTACCCAGTTCATGAAAATATATTTTGTTGGTTGAGACAGGAGATGCTGGCATTTGGGTTCTGGCTTTGTTCTGCCGAAGTGGCATCTGGAAACAGCACTGAAGAAGAGACACTAAAACCAAAATGGGATTGTCTGTGTGGCTGTGTCCCCAGCAGAGCAACATCTAGGAAAATAAAACCTGAGCAGAGTGAAGACAAAGGAATCCATGTTTTGAACGTGCCAGAGTGGGTCTGCACGCTGCTATTGATCCCGTGTTTCTAGGGGTGACCTACGCCTCTGTTGTAGAAAAGCAATTTACAACACCGTAGTCATAACCAGCCCTGTGGTGAACTCTGCCATGAGCTTGGGTGTTTGCATAGCTGTGTGCAAGGTACCTGCATGAAACCCAGAACCTGGGAGTAACTCTGCTGTGGCACACAAGAACAGTGCACGTGCAACCAGGGCACGTCTGCCTTGTAACTCGGCTTTCTGCTTGGAGACCGAGGGTAACCAAACCAGTGCTTGTTGCTATAATGGGGCTAATTTATCGTTGTGATTTCCAAGAAACAAGTAGAACCTAGGAAAAGTCATCAGAGAGGCTCATCTCAGTGGTTTGATGGCCAAAGCTTGTGAATAACTGACAGTATTTCACATCATGTTCAAAGTACTTGATTACTTCTGAGTGATTTAAGAATGTACTTATATAGTGTAGCCTGAACGTAGTTCTGGGGGTTAGAGAATGATATTGCACAGTAGCAACATCCTAGGGACAGACATTTCAGGTGAACACAAACCACGTGGCGTGCTGCTAATTGGCTGGGGCTTGGAATCACCCTTTTGTTCTCCAGACCCAGAGTTCTTTCCAGGCACTCAAGGTTACTCTCACAAGGAGAGCAAGTGAAGTTTTTCTTACTCTTTTTTCACATTCCTTCCATCTGTTGGGATGTGCCTCTTGGTCCTTTCCTGTACTGCACCCTAACACCTCACATTTGGGAAGCCCACTGAACTCTGTCACACAGGTGCCTTTTTGCTGTCATCTGAGTTCTCCCCCACTGGTCACAGATTGCTTTTTCCATTCTGTTCCAGGGAGCTGTCTGGTCTCCCAATGACCTTCTCTCCAAATCCACCTGCCTGATCATTTTTCCTCCCCCCTTCCAGTCCTAATGGCCATCTTCCCTCGCTGTAGTCATTGCCTCAATCCTGACTCCCTATTTTCAGATTTAATATATTTGTAATGCCATATATTTCTGCTGCCATTGATTAGGACTGTATTCCTCCTCAGTCTCTCTGTTGGTTAAGTGCAGTGCTGCACCCTGGTACTGCCCTGTTCCAGCTGATCCTGGCATCAGGGAAACTGCTGACAGCACCTCCCACTTGTGTCCCACTGCCTTGGCTGAGTCAGGAGTGGATGTTGGGCCCAGGTGCTGCTATTTCTCCTGGCTGGTGAATCTTTTGGAGAAGAGCACCAGGTGAGCTTTATGGCCTTCATACAGAATTAGTTCCAGTGACCAAGGATTCAGGAAGCTGATTTATGAAGCTGTGTTTTTTGGTGAGTCACTGGTGTAACAGATAATTCCGTGCCTTGTGCTGTGACAAAACTTGCACATGAAAGATGCTAAAATAACCATGGGCCATCCTTTCCAGCCTTTCTCAAGCTAGAGAGCTCACATTTCACTCAAGTTTCTGCTAAAATTTAGTTCCTTTGGCATCTGGGCATAGTGGTTTGGTCCTTGCTTCAACTTGAGCCTCTTCTTGTAGGCTCGATGTGATGAGAAGTTGTCCCACCTCAGCTCTGATTCTTTTTGTCCTTGAATGGAGGGCTGGGTGGAGGTGGAAGCAGATGCTGTGCATTGACTCCAGCAGCCAAGATGGCTTAAGAAATGCTGCTCTTGGCCACTTGTTCCAGTCCCCACTGTCCCATAAATCTTTGTGGGACAAAAGGTTTTTTTAGCCCTCTCCGTAATTTTGCTGCTTTCCCATGTTCAGCTTCTTGACATAATGAAAGGGACAGCGAGGCACAACCTGGGAGTTCCAGAGGTGGATTTTATGCCCTGTCCTGGGCTCCCTGTTTGAAATTTGCCCTTGCTGCAGATCAAACACCAGAAAAAGCTGAATGGGATTTTGTTTTGCTCGGTTTGGCTTCATTACAGATGTTCTTGGGCTGCGTGAGATATTCCAGAAAGTGATTCCAAGCTTTTTGTATCCTGTCATGCCCTCGGGAATATTTTCCAAAATCTTGTCCAGGAGTATTTAAAGTAATCATAGGAGGGGCTCCACCCTGGAACTGTGCAGTCTGGTGTGTGCTGGGGCCGAGGGGTTTATAGGAAACATACTGGAAATCTCCACCCAGTGTGTGTGTTCCAGTTTGCCTGGAAAAGTGAAATTCCTGCAGTTTAATACTGAAACCTTGGTAACCTGTGGAATTGTTTTCTGTGGGTGTCTGTTGACCTGTTAGCTCAGCTAATTGCATCCTACATAGCAAAATTTGTCCTCGAGGTTCTGTTTTATTTGCTTGCTCATCCTGGCTGTCACACTAGGATTGGTGTGGTCCCAAAATTCTTTATAGGCATCATGTGGTTTTGGAGGTGATTTCTAATCAAGCATTTCTTCCACTTCCTCAACAGAACAAGAGGTGCTTCTGTTGATGGCAGAGCCAAGGGAAGGGAGCTCTTCCAAGGGTTCATTTTGCCATGCTGGAGCAGGTCTTTTTAACTCATAAAGCAGCAGCACGTTCATGCTTTTGAAACTAAAGGCCTCCTTCCAACACCATATGGAATGAACTCTGCAAGGTGTTAAATCCACTTAATTCCTGCTGCAGTCCTGGTAAATTCCACAAAACACAAAAGCTGGGCACAGTAGCACAATCTCAACTTTGCAACTGCAGAGCTAACAGCCACAATAATTGACTGCTGCCCACAGAGACTGTTCCTGGAATAACTGTTAACACTTAGACATTCAAAATGGCCTCAATCCAGCTTTCCTGATTTTTCTCAAAAGGCTTCTGCCCACAGTTCATTATCCCTGGAAGGTTGCTGGTGCATGCTGAGGAAGGATAACTTTTTCTGCAAGCGCAGCCTGTCATTTTTGGTATTGTCACAGGGAGCTGCTGTAAGAGGGTTGGAGGATTAGCGCTCATCTGGAGCTTAGGGTTTTTCTAAGGAACCTTCTCTAAGGCAAACCTTATCTTTGCTGAGATCATCCCTTCTTTAGGAGCTGAATAATCTCCTTGTGCTTCCATCAAAGTGGTAGCACCGGGATGTGTCACGCACTCGAAGCCGGAGTAATTCTGTGTGATACAAGCCTGGCTTCAAATGGCAAAAATGATGGCCATGACAGAAGGTCTGAGGTCTGCAGTCAGCCCATGCATTGCTAAGGGCAGGCAGGAGGAGCGAGGGAATGCCCTGGCTGGTTTGGTGGAATTGGATAGGAATTGTGACACGTCTGGAGCACCCTGGAACGGTGACAATGCACATCCTCCTGCGGGCTCTGCAGTGCAGAAAGGGCATCGTGCTCTGACCTGGCCCTGCACTAAACAAAAACTGTCCTTGGCACCACAGGGATTTTGTCAGGATGATGCTCCCCACCCCCAGTGCATGAGCGTGTCTCTTTGGGGCTCCCTTTTTTGGGGTGTGTTTGGAATTAATGATGTGGCTGCCCATTGTAGCTTCTCGTGGCTTGCAGTGGGATTTCTGCACGTGTGCACAGCTGCTTGCTGGCTCGAGACCTGTGTTCCTGAAAATATTCGTGCACGGATTTTTGTGCTCAGGGCTGGGGAGCAAAATTCTTCTTGGAGTTGTTTCTTTTGCTCGTGACACGATCTTGCACCCGCTTCCCATTCCTTCTGTTAGGCTGTGCACAGCTCCTGCAGCCACGCTGTGTCTGTCAGTCATGTTTCTGTGGCTGGCACAGTTGTACACCTTGACTTCTCATTATAGGCTTAGCAGAGACAGATGTGGCAGAGAAACCCACAGAGAACCCACTCCTCCCTCCATGGCAGGATTATTCCTCACAAGATTTCTCTTTTTTTATGATCTCCTGGCCACAGTGTGCAGTTCAAAGCTGGAAAGTTCACAGGTCTCCAGCCCATGCTTGCCCAATCCTGCTACCAGCATGGTATGGTTTGGGTAACACTCCACTGTGGGAAGTGAAATATACTGTGGAATGTGTGTTCCTGTCTGACAAATGCGTGTGCCTCACTGAGGAACTCAAATGATGGTTTTGCTGCTGTTTGGGGGTCACAAAGTGAGTTAGGGAAGACATTAGTTGAAGTGATTTTTAAATGAAGTTAAAGCTTCAGGTCACATCCTTAGGTCAGGGAGGGAGGAAAGAAAAGCTCCTCTTCCCTGGAGCTGTGCTGCTGTGACTGCAGAAATGATGCTGAGAAGAGCTGCTACTCTGAACTGCTGTTCTGGAGTGTCACTCCAAGGAAATTTCTCTCCAGTTTTAGAACCCAGTAAAGTATGGATTTTATTCGCTAGGGTTTGGGTTAAATGAAACAAATGGAGAGAGGGCAGATTCCCTTTTCCACTTGTGAGTGTGAGCACAGCTTGAGAGGCCAGTGTGTGGATCTGCCTGAGATCACATCTGTGGAACAAACCCTACGAGAGTTTTGCCCTCGTGCCACCGTTGCCTTTGGTGTGCAGTGGTGTAAATAAACAAACACAGCTGTGGTGTGCAGGTGATGCCTTAAGAGGCCTCCTAGACACAGAGACCAGACAGAATAAGGGAATAAAGGTTGGTATTTATTGGAAAGGCCTTCAAAGGTACACCCTGGGGAGCCAGAGGCTGTTGCCAAGATGGACCCCGAGATGGACCCCATCTTCACACTTCTTATAGGTTTGGTCCATTTGCATATCAGGATTAATTCTCCAATTAAAGCTTCAGTTTAATGATGTCATATCCCCAAGCTTGCCCCTCCTTTTAGAGTCTTTGGTTTACACATTTTGGGCCCTGGACGGTCTGAGTGTCCTTGGAGAGCAGGCCTGGAGGGGCTTTGTTATGTCCCACTAGCATGAGAGAGCAGAAATTAACAGGCTACAAGAAACCTCAGAGTTACACACTAAGCAGTACAGGATTTGAAAAATATAAAAGTCAAAACCTAAGGCATCACAGGGAGGAGTTCAGAAGGACTCAGCTGGAACTATGAGTAATGGTACTGCACCAAACAGATCAAGAATCTCTTCAGCTTACTTTAAAATAATGGAACTTGTTAATAGAAAATATGCTCCACCACCTCACGTGTTTACAGAACGCAGTGCAAACGGGTACTTTCTTTGTGAAAATAATACAGATGAAGGTCAAACGCAGATGAAAGTCAAGCCTTGCCACACTTCAGTGGCTGATAGTCTTACTTCTGCTTTTCAGGTAGGGAGCAGAGGTGCAGGTGAGGTCAGGAGCTGGCACAGGGAGGCCTGGGGCAGGGGTGACAGCAGCATTCAAATCACTTGTTCTTAGTGCTGCATTTAAACAGAGAAATCCCTTTTCTCAGGGGATAATGCATGGTTCTGCTGAGCACACTTACGAGGGCTCTGCTGCCCGGGGATTATGGGCTTGGGAGGGCTCAGGTTCTCAGGATGGTTAATTCCCTGGGAGCATTCCAAACTCCCCTTGCTGGCCTTGTCTCAGTTGAGAAACTGGAGAGAAGCCTGGGCCCTCTCTGCACCAGGTGTTACTTGGCTGAAGCAGATGAATAAACCACAACTTATCACTTATTAATCAGAAAGATTTGAAGTATTCAAAGCTTCTGGAAAACGATATCCCCAGAGGGAATTTTGTATAATGTATGGTACTCTGGGGGGTATATTTGAGTGTCTATTGAGCCAGATTCACGAAATACAAGGGATTAAGGAGCTCCAACTATGGGCAGGACTGCATGGTCGGTTTATTGAGGGGTGTTGCTGTCAGCAAATAGAGATTTTTACTGTTTTTTCAAGGCAACAGAACCTGCTGGTGGGATTGTTGTGTTAGTTTGAGGTACACTAGTTGACAAAATGCCCAACTGAGTGTTCATCATGAACCTTGTCAACTCTCTTCTTTCTTGTGTAGTTGTATTTCATCTTCAGAAAGGGAAACAGAATACCTGCTTCCTGTTGGTCAAGGATTTTGGTCATTTTTATACAACTGATGGGGAAGAGCTGCACTTGGTTGTATAAGCACCATGAGTGGGCATCACTGTGGGGTTAAAATAAGTTAGAGTCCTGCATCTTTTCTATGGCTGCTTGTGCCATCACACCCTTACCAGGAAGAGGGACAGAAATGCACAGAGTGCTGTTTCAAGCCTGTTAAAACCTGTTTATTGTGTGCCTGGTGTGGTCTCACCAGGGGTTCTATGAAGGGATTAACCTGGTGCCTCCATGAAATGCAGTTTAGTCAGCAGAAGGACTTCCAGTATGAACTTCATACCAGACCTGGCACATGCCTGGGCCGTGTGGAAATCAGTGGCAGGGCTGGAAATCCATATTTTACCAACTGGATGTCAAATCCTGTCGTAGAGATCCCTGGATGGGAAGCCAGACACAGCTGTTGGGATTTTCAAAGATGTCTGAGCCCTGGAGTTTGCAGTCAGGGACAGACAAGGAAATGCAGCCAGTCTGGTTTTTGTGAAGAAGGAATTTTTTTTTTTTTTTTTTCAAAATAGTTAAATCTATATTTTGATTTCAAATGTATCATAGTACATGAAGAACTTAATTTTGTAAGATCAAAGAAAACACCAGAAGAGACTCTCAAATCCTACAGGTACCCATGTCATGCCTTCAGTTCCTATTAAAATTTTATCTAGTGGTGAGAGGAAAGCTCCTTCCTCCAGCAGTGAGTGACTTTTTTTCAGTGCATCCTCAAGTGCTCAGCAGCCTGAGTCATTTCAGACCAGACAGCTACATTCCCTTAGGGATACTGGTTTACAGTCTCGTTCTAGTAATAACTCTTCCAGCATCCATCAGATTTGCAGGCCCAAAAGAAGCTCCTACAAATCCTTTAAGGTGCTTTTAAAACCTTAGATAGATAGGATCCTGTAAATTACAGACAAAGCCTGAAAGTCATTTTGGGTGGGATAGGGAAGGGCTTTTTGTGAATTACTAACAAGACCATGTAACCCTTCTCTGCCATGTCTAAATTTGGATTTAATGTATTTTTGGTTGGTAGCAGCCATGTAAAAGCAAGCAGTGGTATTTGGTGCAGTGTTTAATCTCAGCTGCCGCTAGGTCTGTCCCCTAATAAACCCCTGATGCTCTAACAATGCATATTTATTATGCCTGCTACATTTATCGAGGCTACTTTTAGTGGAGGCTATTCAGGACAAGATTTTGATTATTTTTCAGGCGTGATGCAGAAGGCACTTTGTGGATGCATGTTGATGTCCTCTTGGCAGGGAATGGCACACCGAAGTAGTAGCTAGGTCTGTGAAGATAAAGGGGAAGCTGGAAATGTATTAAATAATGAGGGTGGTCAAATGAATTTAGTGTTCTGAAGCTCTTGGAAAGCTTAGCTGCATCTTCAAGTACCTAAATCCTTTTATAACTCAACCTCTTTTAACCCCTGGCTCATGTGATTGTATGTATTTGGTGATGGCCGACTTGCTTACTTTGTGGAAATACTGGCAATATTTTAAATAAGCATAAACATAACACAAAAGTAAGGCAGACTGTTTTAAGAATGAGCTGTCACGGGAGGGCTGATGGAAACAATTATTAATGGTTTGCATGACTCATGGGGGAAGAGCACGGAGCCTGTTTTCTGGTGGTTACTGTAGGATCTCGTTTCTTCCTCAAGGGGAGAGTTACGTCTGCTCGTCCGACAACTTCTTCAAGAAGGTGGAGTACACCAAGAATGTCAACCCCAACTGGTCTGTCAACGTGAAGACCTCTGCCAACCAGAAAGCACCTCAGTCCCTGGCCAGCAGCAACAGCGCCCAGGCCAAGGAGAACAAGGATTTCGTGCGCCCCAAGCTGGTGACCATCATCCGCAGCGGGGTGAAGCCCCGCAAGGCCGTGCGTGTGCTCCTCAACAAGAAGACTGCCCACTCCTTCGAGCAAGTCCTCACTGACATCACTGAAGCTATCAAACTGGAGACAGGGGTGGTCAAAAAGCTCTACACCTTGGATGGGAAGCAGGTAGGAGGTTTTACAGATGTTACGTCTTTTTCTTCCTCTTGTCGTGCGGCTTTGCTGACTCAGACCAATTCTTGAAGCCTAAAATTAAGCTGAGATGATTGCTGCCATCTGTTCTCTTAGAAGCGTGGCTTCTCATGCCAGTGGTTAGGTTACTAAATTTTCCCTGATATTAATACCAAGTGAAGAATGTAGCCGTGGGTCTGGGTGGAACAGATGCTCGCCCTGCACGCCGGCGTGCGGTGCGTGTCTTCTGGGCCAGCTAAATAAATAACAGGGGGAGTTGGGCTCGCTGCCACCAGCTGATCTGGCTCTGGAGTAACTGGAAGAACTCTCCAGCTTTGTCTTCGCTCAGTGAAAACGTGTTGCTTGACTTTCCTTGCCCTCTGGTGAAGGTTTGCTAAGATAAAGTGATTGATCCAAGCGTGCTCTTCAGGCCAGCTCCAGAGTGAGCAGGGAAAGTGTGGAACTGTGGTGCAATTCCTTGACTAAATGCACGAGGAGGTAACGTGCAGAAAGAGTCAGAAATATTTAGCAGGTCATCATAATGTGCTTCATGTCTACATGTTGCTGGAACTGAAGGAAACATCTGTCTCTTGTTAGCAGCTACACAGCAATGAGCCATTTCGGATTGCTGTATCTATGAAAAGCCTTAAAGGAATGTGTGGGATCATTTTTAGAGCTGGGAAGAGCTGGATTCTTCAAGGACAATTCTGAGCTTGATTTAACATTTCTGTTTATTGTAATTGAGGAACGATCTTATTTTCGTCACTATTTTTCCTGCTCCAGATTCTGGAGTGAGGCAGCACAGCTCTTGTGTGGGTTTGGATGCTGGCTGTTCTAGGGATTGATGGTTTTGCTTTAAATTAACTCTGTCCTGTCTCTGGAGAAAATTATTCAAGTACTGGCTCTGTCCAAGAACGTGCAGATTTTACATATAAAAATGTTTGTCCCAAGTACAGGTCCCTACAGTGTCCTGCACAGTCCAGGTGGAGTGCCTGGGAGCTGAGAGCAGCCTGTCACTCTGACCTGACGGTCTGGTGTCCCTGCCCATGGCAGGGGGCTGGAACTGGGTGATCTTTAAGGTCCCTTCCAACCCAAACCATCCTGTGATTCTGTGATTCTTGCTTTATCCCCTCCTCTGTGTCCTGCACGTTAGTTACTGTCTGGTTCCAGCTTCAGATACACAAAAATCCCATCTGTCTGCCAAAGCTTTCCTTTCCACTTGTCTCAACGCAGCACTTTTCCTCCCTAAGATGCACAGTTTGAACATGAGAGGGTGACTGTCCAGCTGCACTGTCCATGGACACAGTGACCTGCTGTCAGTGAGCAGTGATACAAGGAGTGATGTGCTGGAAACCTTGGGAGAGACCAGGGAAAGAGGAAGGAGAGAGTCAGATGATCTGTGCTCCCTGAGGTGGTCACACATGGGCACAGGACCATGCCCTTTGGATCACAGCAGCTTTGCAGAGGGTTTAACAATTGGATCCCGCCTGAGAGCAGCTCCCTGCTCATGCTGACACAGAGTCCTGTTGTTCTCCCAGCTGGGAATGAGGATCTTAATCTGAGCCTGTGAGTGGCCTCAGTTCTCTGAGAGCTGCTGGCAGTTTGGAGGTGAGGTGTTGCTTTGGATGCTGCAGAATCAGGGATGCTCCATGAGCTTCCATCAAACTGCTCTCTTCTCCCCCTTTTAGCTGTTCACAGTGCTGATTCCTCTGGCTGGAGAGCAAGACAGGATCAGCCCTGATGTGACATTTAACTTGTTTCTCTGGCTTTATAATTCACCATTTTATGTAATGAGATACTTCATTGTATGTTGGAGACACTACTGGGAGTTTGTGTGTGCAGACGTACACCCAGTATTGCAGTCATTGAAAACAGCGAGGCTGTGATTTGGCAATAATGGGATGTTTGATATTTATTTGCAGCACCAGTTACTGTTGAAGCTTCCTGAAGAGCACACCTGGTTCACCAAGGCTTTGTTTTTAGTGGAAGGTTCCCTTCCATGCTTGTTTTTTATTATAGATGTGTGTCCTTGGTGTGGAAGTCAGAGCTGGAAGCTTCTGCTGTGGGTGCAGTGCTGGCTGTTTAGGGTTTCCATGACATACTGCTCCATAAAATCTGACCTCCTGACATGACATTAGGGGGCTTTGCATGTCTGATGCTGACATTAGAAAGAGATTACTGAATGCGTAATTCTGACCAACAGCACTTTATTTCCAGGAGGAAATATTCATGCAAAAAGGCAAGCTGCTCAAAGCTGAAATACTGACAAGAATCCTGACAGTCTGTCTCTTTGAGTGCCATCAGAGGCACGTTACTCCCTCTGTTGTGAAATGATAAAAATTTACAAAAGGAACGTACAAAGGAAAATCATCCTTCCTCGGCCCACGAGCTGGAACTTAATGAGGGGAGATGATTATTTTATTTATAGGCACTTCCATAGTGCTCATCAGTGGAGTAATCAAGATGCTTTAGAAGTACAGACAGCAGTGGCAATGACAGGGTGGTGTGTGAATAATTACATTTCTGTGCACTGCAGACCTGCTGCAGTTGGAGTGAGAAAGCAGCTAATTGAGAGCCGGTGGGCTGGGTTTGAATAAATGTAGCACTTGAAACAATAGTGGGGTTAGGTTATTTTAATGAAATTTTGTTTCTCTTTATGTCTTGGGTTGGCTGGAGAAATATGGCCCTTGAAGCTGCTAAATTAAAATCTTGTCTTTAAGTAGTTTATTTAACTTGCACATATTTCTAATGTCTGTACTCAAGCTCCTTCCCTCCCTGGAGCATCTCATTACCTCTTGGTGCACACCACTGAGCTCAAGAGGTTTTTCAAATAGTTGACCAAAAATGGGTCGTGACAGTGGATCACAGCAAAGATTTAACTTTGGAATTTCCGTGGCTGTACAGGAAATGGTGTAGGTCAAAGAATTCAGTGCATTAAACAAATGCCATAGTGGGCCAAATCCAGCACTTTGCTCCACAGCTACAACTGCTGTCGTGTTGAGATGTGCAATACACGTAATTAAAATATACACATCCAGGATTGAATTTGGTCAGGCCTGTGCATCACAGTTATTTTGGTAGATTCTTCCTCCTTTTTTAAACTCTTGGTTCTACCCAACGTCCCAAACAAGTCTGGATTCCTGGCAGCACTGGCTACTTGATAAACACACGATGACAGTTCGTGCCTCGCATCGTTAACAAACCAAATTAGAAAGCAGAATTCGAGACCGTGGATGAAGTTGCATTTGGATATTCTGAATGCAGTAGGCTGAGCTAGACTCTGCAAATGTTGCACAGATTTACTGCCCTGCTCATGCTTGAGCTTCTTTCTCACCATGGTGCACAACGGGTCGGTGTTCTCTGGGAAAGAGGAGGCTGCTCCATCACTGGCAGCCCAGCACAGCTCCTTTCAGCACCTTGCTTTGCAGGTGGGGTCTGCCTGCATTCCTGCCTGCTTCTGAGTGACCTGTGAAGGCTGGTGTCTTCTGTGCACGCTGAACTTCTCTTTTTCTGCCCTGCATTTTATTCCAAGGTCTGCGAGTTGTTCAGCCAAGTTCCTGAAGAGATATGATGACAAATATCACTCTTTTTTTTTGGTCATTGGCTGAGTTGGGTGATACTCTGGCATAACCAGGAATTCATCAGACATGTTCAGTTGTACTTTGGCATTAAGATTTTTTTTTTTTGTATGGAATTCCTTCTTTTTCTTCAGCTGTTTTATTGCCATGCCTTAATTAGCTAAACACCCCATTGTGTGACCCAACAATTATCATCACCAAAAATAAGCAGAATAGGTGCTGTTCAGAGCAGAGAGAGCTTGTATGCTTCAGTTCCACATAAATGGAGATATTCTGGTCAACAAGCAGGGAACAGATTATGGTTTTAGCCACGATAACATGCAGTGATCTCCTCTGGCTTTTGAAATCTGCCAACACAGGGAGAAGTCACCCATGCTCTGCTCATTGGCTGTTCCCTTGCCCAGACAGAGTGCTGCTGCTCCATCTGAGTGTTAGCTGTCTCATCAGATGAAATTACATCCATTTCCATATGTCAGGGCACTTGTGACCGCGCTCCCAAAAGAATTTCCAGTCTTAATAAAATGGTCCCCTCCAGCAGCCTTTGCTTTGATAAGGATATCGAGTGGCAGGTGATGAGTGGAGTTCATTCCCTGTTTGCAGAGCTGATGCCAGTGCCCCGGGGGCCAGCCCACCTCTCCTGGCCAGGCAAGAAGTTGCCATTCCATTTCAGATTTCCTGCACTGAGGAAGGGCAGCAGCCACGGAGGGAGAAGCAGGATGACTAAGCTTACAGCAAGTTTAAAGTTGGGACTTTGTGATCAAAGTCAATAAAGTAGTTGATACAGCATCTCCTAAATACTGCACTGGAGAAAACAAACAAACTTTGGAGCTGCTGCACTGATTTTAAGGTGGTATTTGGAAAAAAAAAAGATGTAAAAAATTAATCAAGTATTAATAGTGGACCAAACTTCTCCAAGGTAGTGTAGATCTATTGCTTGTAGTAAAGAAATTGTATCAATGGGAGTTGGACAAGGTTTGTACTGAAATACTAAAATTCTTCCAACATCTGTAATCTGTAATTGGTGCTCAGGAAGGAGGTGACACCTGTGTGACTGTACCCAGAAGCATCTGCAAGGCTGGAAGATCAGAGGGAAGCTATTCCCTCCGGAGCCCTGGCAGTAGTTACCTCACACCCTGAGGCACCAGGTTACAAAGTGAGCAAATTGCTTGGTGTTATTGCATACGGTGAGGAGAAGGATGTCAGAACTCCTCATCCTTCTAAGTCATTGACTGCCCTTTAGGATACTGAAAAACTGCATCGAAGTGACCCCAGAAAAGCAGTTCCATGCACTCATATGAGGCTGGGGCCCAAAGGAAGTGTAAGAGCAGGAGAGGAGTGCAAGTGTGTTCTGTGTCCCACCTTCTGCTAAAGCTCCTGCAGTTTGGAGGTGAGATGTTGCTTTGGATGGTGCAGAAATAGGGATGCTCCATGATCTTCCATCAAACTGCTCTCTTCTCCCCCTTTTAGCTGTTCACGGGAGCAAGTGGTGATTCCTGTTCACAGCTGGTGCAAAGGAGAGCAGCGAGTCCCACCTTCCCTCCCTGCTGCACAGAGCTGCAGCAACAAACCTGGATCTGGTTTGCATCTGTTTCTCAGCCCTTTCCTCTCGGGGCTGCTTGCTCACCGCTGAGATTTGCCAGGCCCCAGCATAAATCTCCCATTTGGATAGCGAGAGGACAGGTCTGGGTTCGCAGAGGGATTGAGCAGGCAGGATCCCTGCCCACAGCCACCTCCCCAGCACTGAGGATGGGGATTAACTCCCAGCCTCGCTCCTCCCCGGTGCTGTTGCAGATGCTCTGGCTTAGGGTGCTTGCGTGAGTTTCCTCCTCTGCAGCAGCCGTGTGTCATGCGAGGAGGATCAGTAATAATGTATGGACTGGAGAACTCCTGAACCCAAGCCACTTACGGAGCCAGACAACACAGCCTGGTTCTCTATCTTCAGGGAGCTCTTAGTCTGAGCTGGAGGTTCAGCACTGCCTGATTCATGCAGTGACTCGACACTAGCACAGACAAAACCAATTAGTCCGCAGGTATCCCGCAAGGATTTTAGCGCTCGCTAGAATGAGTAAGCCGAGCTTCCAAGAGTGTGTATCCGAGTACTTATGATAAAATATTCAGAAGGCTTTCCGAGATGTTATTCAGAAGCTTTATGCTTATTAATTTCTGTTTCCTCGGGTCTGTGGGCCACAGAATCTGGGTGAAGAGGGGCCTGTCTGGAGCAGTGTGAATCCTGATTCCTGTGCTTCTTAAAGCAGACACAGGCTGATTTCAGCAGCTGAAAGCTTGATCTAACCTGTTCTCCTGTGAGCATGGTACAGACCTGGGAGTGGTCTCCAACCACTCCCCAAGATAGATAGTAATGGAACAGGGGAAAATGGATTTAAACTGTCAGAGGGCAGATTTAAATTAGAAATTTGGAAGAAATTCTTCCCTGTGAGGGTGTTGAGGCCCTGGCACAGGGTGCCCAGAGAAGCTGTGGCTGCCCTTGGATCCCTGGAAGTGTCCAAGGCCAGGCTGGATGGGGCTTGGAGCAGCCTGGTAGTGGAAGGGGTCCCTGCCCATGGCAGGGAAATGGAATGAGATGATCTTTAAGAGCCCTTTCAACCCAAAGCATTCTATAACTCTTTGTATAGAGCAAGTGGAGACAGTGGAGGAGAACATCAGCTTGCAGACTTTGCTGGGTGTTTTGCCATTGCTTTGCCTCACTCTCGGGTTCTGGAGGAGGTGTCGTCCTCCTGCCTGCCATCCAAAGGGCTTTGGTGCTGTGTACTCATTGGCACGTTGCTGTTGTGCAGATCCTGGCTGTGGTAAAAATCTCTGGTAAATCCGTTTTCCTCTCGAGGCAGCGAGGCTCCCAGTCCACGAGCAGGCTCCAGAGTTGTGCTGCTGTTTGCTGGAAATGGTTGATTTTAGAGCCGTGTGCTGACCACGCTCCACACGAACACCTGCTCCTCGTGTCACAGATGGCAGGCTGTCAAAATTATTGAAAGATGCAGTCAGACCTGACCTGGTGACCTAGAACTACGTGGCCCCTATTACTGCATCCTGGTGCTATTCACACCCCGAAAGAGACGTATGCTAAAAATTCGATCCTCAGTAGCATCTTTATTTTAGCAGTTCTCTCTGTCATACAGAGTGACATGTTCCCTTTTCACTCTGAATCCCAAGAGAGAAGAGGATTATTCACTGTAGTGCCAGAGGGTTTATCTTGGAATAAATAGGCTGAAAATGAGCAAGGGAAATAAGGCTGAATATCTGGAGCTGTGGGCAGGCCAAGGAAGCCTTGTTGTTTTTTCCACTGTGAGTTTGTATCCTTATATGAAACTTAAGTTTCTGGTTCCTTTTTGATGCTTGAGCAGCAATCCCACCAGCGTGAATGAGAGTCCCTCCTGCTCTGAGAGGGAGAAGGTTACACTTAAAATATTCTGAGCAAGCATCTACCTCAGGGTGTGGATTCTTGTAAATGTCTTATTTTGATCACCTGGAATAATCCAGTATGTGAATTGGCCCTGTTTGTAATGGGGAAATGTCTTGCTTATTCTGGTGTGCCAGTGTCCTTAGTGTTAGGCTGTGAGTGGCATCACGTATATTATTTTTGCTCACCTCTCCCTACCTGCAGTGGGTCACAGAGTAAGCAAATACCCCCTGAATTCCCTCAGGGGGACACACCTTGAGAATCTCATGGTGGTTGGTGCCATGTTCCACATCTTGTGGCAAGTTCACCTCTTCCTCTGGAAGCCTGGAACCAATTCTTCTCTTCCCTTCTCAGCTCTTACTGGCCTTCAACCAAAAAGCTGTTTTCACTCAGTAGCAGGTAAGTTATGGCACAGCCCACACTTCTGTCTAGGAAAAGCCTGCACGTGGTGTGAATAAAGGCAAACAACCAGGTAACAGAGGCTGGCAAGAAATGGAGTGAAAGAGCTGTCAGCCAGCACAACAGCATTTCCTTCCTTCTTGGCTCTGAAACTGCACATGGGCCTGAACCAGTGGTTATTCATCTTTGTGTGTAGTATCCGTGTCTTGATGGGCCTTAAATACTAAGGAAATGAATCCGTGCTGCAAAGGTCCCTGTGAGTGTGAGAGGTTGGCAGAGCCTCCTCACCCTGCCTTTCGACCACGATGCCAGTGCCAACAAAGGTGTTTGTCCGGGTCAGTAAGGGGAGGAGTGATACAGCCTCGCGTGCAGAGGATACAGCCTCCATCCACCCTCAGCTCTGCCAGGAGTGACAAAAGATACACGGAAATGTGTGTCATAACAGTGTGTCTGAGGGAGCTGGGGAGGGAAAAAAAACTTGGATGCAATCCCTGGAGCTTTTCGGAGCTGGCTAAGGTAGGCTTGCATGTGTGGGGAGGTGCAGAGAGGAGCTGTGAGAGCTGAGGGCTGTCCCAGTGCTCCTCAGGCTGCGGCAAATCGATTAAACCAGAGCTGGAACTGCAGCCCTGCTCCTGGAGATTTGCTCAGGCTGAATAGGGAGGAATAAGCAGGGCTAATAACCAGAGCATTCCCTGCTCCGAGCCACAGACACGCCCTGTCCCCTGTGAGTGTGCAGCCAGGCCTTGCTGAATGTTATCTAGTGGATATATAATAATAATAATCTATACTGTTAGACCTCATTCTAGTTCCCTGGTTAACAGCAGGCACTGTGTGTGTGAGTAAACACGTTTTTATCTGTATAAATACATTTTACTAAGTGTTGTAAAACACAGCTCTGCAGCTCAATTTGCTGTCTAAGCAATCCAAACTCTTCCTTCAGCTAAAGAATCCTGGGGACTATTGTGCTCTGATATCCTCGAGCTATGTTATTGTTTTTGCTTCCCTCACCCTAATAAACCAAAACCAAAGGCATCTCACTGCAGTCTTTCACTGCACTTTGAAAATGTTTGCTTACTTTTAAATTATTCTGTGAGATGAGTGCAAATCTCATTGTTATTAACAGTTTTAAAATTATTCACATAATCTCAAGTAAGTAGGAAATTAGCGTGTATTAGCTCACGGTGCTTTTCTATTTTTTTTATCTTGAAAAATACTTCAAGGATTTTTCAGCTAGAGTGGGTGTAAGATCTATCCTTCCTTTTACTGTTTCTTTTTTCTCTCTTTTTTTTCCTCAAATGGGGTATTTAGTTACGAACAAAAACCAGACACGGGGAAGATGAGATAATATGCACCACTCATTAGCAGGATTTTTCCAGCGGATTTTGCTCCAGTCAGAACTGGCATGAGAGGTCAGTCCTGCCAGTCCTCCAGGTCTGAGCTCTGTTATCTGGAGGACAATGGGCTCAACGAGCTTTATTGGCTCCCCAGGAATAATTATGCAGCCCCTGAGCCTGCGGGGCAGCAGGGGAGAGCAGGACTCAGGCTCCTTCCTCCCTGCCCTGCCCTCGCCATCTGCTCTGTGCTGCTTATCTGGTGCTCGGTCCCCTGGGGCTGCAGGACCCACAGCTCTGGTCCTGGGGCCGTAGACATCAATCCCTGGCTGTGGCAGAGCAGTCCAAGCCCGCAGCTGAAGCACCTCCCCGTGCTCCTGGGAGAACAGCTTGTGGCTGCAGGTGTTGGTTTTGCTGTCTTTATTCAGGTTCCCTGGACAGGGAACTGAAACGGGTTCAGGAAAGCATCTCGTGGTGTGTGTGCACTCTTCTGTGAGTGGAAGAAGCATTTCCTCGAGTTATTGCTGTGCCCCTGCACTCTTGACATCACCTAGGTGCCCTTCCTCACTCCCTCATGCCCAAAATAGTGCTGAAAGAGGAGCAGAGTGGGACTAATGGTACCTGCTCTCCTCTGTCTGGCAGTGAAAATACACCAGGAAACTCAGCTTCCGTGCTAGATATATCAACTGAAAGATAAAATCATGAAAAAGCATGGTATAACATGCAAAAACCCCTTTCACCTTGATGATCTGTTAGTAAAGAATAATAAAACCATGGAGGGGGAGAGCCAGTGGACATTTGGACTTCAAAATTCATGAGGAAAGAAGGGCTCCTCCAAGAAGCTGTGAAGGAACCTGAAGCAGTGATAAGAAGCAAAAATGTTATCACAGATTTGAAACAGGCTTAGAAGAAGAAACCAGGGTAGGAATAACTTCTTACCAGAGTAAAAATTAAATATCAAGAAACAAGTGGTGTTTACTTTCTTCTTGAGTGATCTGGAGGTGGAAGCACTTGGTGGAGATGATGAAAGGACTATTTCAATTTAAAAAGTTGAGAGACTGAGGTGAACAGGCAGTGTAATGGATGATTGTAAGTTCAAAGGAGCACAGGTGGAAATTACTCTTATATTTTTGTCTTTTTAAACTAAAAATAACTATTCTGCAGAGAGGATTGTCTTGCTGAGGCAGGCTAGTAAATAATACCTTAGCAGAGAATCAGAACAGCATGCTAAAGCATACGGTATCCATTCGAAATTCACACAGAAAGGAGCAGCTTTTTAAAATATTCCATTCCATTTATCTTCCCACTTCACCTCTCCACGTTGTCAGACGTGTCTCAGAGTCTGAAAGGGAATAAAGAGCTGCTGGAGTGGCTGTGCTGTGCTCCCATCTTCTCCTGAAGCAGCCAGCAGGGCTGGGGTGCTCGTGTCCATGCAGAGTTTTGGAGCTGGGGCTCTGGCGAGGCACCCGGGAGGTTACAGATGGTCAGAGCACTCTGGAGTGCTGAGTGCTGAATCCCCCCCTGCTGCCAAGGCTTGGTGGGGTCCTGTGCCTGCCTCTTGGAACCTGGGAGTTTGCCTGTGGCTGGGCTGTGGAGGTGACCTGGGTCTCCAGTTACGTGAAGATGTTGAGAGAAGCTGTAGCTCTGTGGATAGGGAACACCCTGAAATTCTACAGCCAGGTGACACATCTTATCCCACTGCATGGCATGGTGCAGCCTTTCTGTACATAAAGGGGGCTTATAGCAAAGATGGGGACACATTTTTACCTGGGACAAGGTGTAATGGTTTTAGGGTAGATTTAGATTAGATAAAAGGAAGAAGTTTTTTACAACGAGGGTGGGGAGGCCCTGGCACAGGCTGCCCAGAGAAGCTGTGACTGCCCCATCCCTGGAAGTGTCCAAGGCCGGGTTGGACAAGGCTTGGAGCACCCTGGCAGAGTGGAAGGTGTCCCTGCTCATTGCAGAGGAGTTGGATGAGATGCCCTTTAAAGGTCCCCTCCAACACAAACTGTTCTATGATTCTGTGGTGGAGCATTTGAAATGGGTTTGTTAAAACTGCATGGAGCGATCCTGCTCTTTACATGAGGGACAGAAAATTTAGTGCTGGTAAATCTCTTGCTCTTGATGGGTGTGGAGCTGTCCATTCTTCAGTCAGATGTGCTGTAAAGCCACTAACTCAGTGTTTGTAACTTCTCTCAGCCACTTTAACGTGTAATGTTTGCACTCTTTTTATCTACCAGAGAGTATCGCTGCAGTGGAGAGAAGAATCCGCCCCTCACTTTTCTCCACGCCACCCAGTGTTAACAGGAAATCATAAAATATTTTAAAAATGGCAAAAAGCAAAAATCCAGCGCAGCCGTTTCAACTTTGTCAAGAATTCTTAACTTGGCAGATAAATTATTTGGGGAGAAATGCTGAGAAGCAGTTGCAGACAAGCAAAAAATCTGTGTGAAACCCTAAACTTGAGCAGCCTTCCATCATGGAGCTCAGCTTTAGCCCATCATGAACTAAACTTCCCCTTCTCAAATGTGCAGATATCAGGAACCTTATCAACTGCTGGCAGGCTGCAGGATTACATGTAAATGAAGTGTATCAAAGAGTCGAGTTAGGTAGCCAGCATTAGGATCTAAGAACGTTATTCTTGCCTACTTGAAAGCCCTTCATAATGGATTAGGAACAAGAACTTACATCTCTTAATACCAGCTGAAATTTGAAGCATCTTTTTTGCTTCTAGTGAATTTTAATATTTTGGGAGTAGATGGTGCTGGGGATTTCCTTCGTTTTAGACAACCCTAGTCACGGAGGTTTGCAAAATGATGTGTTCATTTCACAACCGAAATGAAAGCCATAAGGCTGAATTTTGTACAAGAGACTCGATAGAGTTGTTGGCAAATGTTATTTTTAGCACTGGAGAGCAACAGAGATCTTTACAGTCTTGGCATTTCTTGCAGTTTTAAAATGGAGAACAGCTCTTGAAATGTCTGCTTTTCCTTGAATTTTCATGCATATCATGAGCTTCTTCGTAAAGTTTTTGCACTGCTCTTGGCAGCAGGTAGTGATGTAGTGCCAAGCAGTGCAGAACTGCTCCATTTTACACTGTTTCTGCAGAAGGCTCTTTCTTCCAAAAAGGAGATGCTGGGAAAAATGGCATCTGACCCGAACATTCATTGCTTGGGTTGTTTCCAGTTGCACGTGTTCACTGTAGTGTAAAATGGACGGTAGATGAGGAAAAATAAAGTTGGGCCAAATGTGCACTGAGCACTGTTTTACAGATCTCATGATGAGTGAAAACCAACTTGTTTTTTTCTTCTGAGCACGCTCACAAAGACCTTCTTTCTCTCAGAAGCAGGAGGAGGTGATTGCCACAGGAAATATCTGATGTCACAGATGAGTGGCAGTGTGCTGCAGGTATTCCAGAGTGAATCTCGGGGCTCCTGGCAGGAATCCAACTGCACTGTGTGACCAGGAGCGAGGCAATTAATTCGGTGTTCTCAGACAGGGCTGCTGTGGCACATTTAAACTCCCAGGGAGCTGAAATGAGTTCATCGATTTGTCTTTAATGTCCAGGTTGGAAGAGTTTTCACACATCTCTGTCTTAGCTGCCTTTAGGTGAAACAGGACTCACTTGTAAGGCTGCTGAGAGCTGGGGGGAGCTGTGGTTCAGGGATGGTGCCAGCCAGGGTTTCTCAATCCTCCCTAAATTCTGCAGGAAGAATGTCTATTGCCCATCCCTAAACAAGTGCTGTACACTTTGAATGATCCTTTATCTCCCCATTTTCCCTCCTCCCATTTTATTCACTCCCCGCCTGTGTGAGGGGGATTTGCCTGTTTGCTTTGCTTTCCTTGCCATATTGTTTCAATTATCAGACAATCCTTTTTCACCTCCACTTGACTTCCACATGGGTATGAGTTACAGCTGGGACAACGCAGTCATTCTGGCAGCTGCATCGTGGGCCACCTTCTGCTGCTTTTCGGACCACCAGCTAAGACTGACGAAGAGAGAAGTCTCAACAGCATCACAACAGGCTGGATCCCCCTTCTTTTCATTGCATCCAAAGCTTACAGAATACCTGGGCTTAGTTCTGCAAGGGTCTGGCTTCTAAAACGAAATAAGCATCCGGGTTCTGCCCCCTCAGCGGGTGAGATCCATTGGGGGCGATCTCTGGTGCCATATTTAGGCAGGAGACAAAGCTGAGATTGATTCAGTCCCAACCTTCACATGTGCTTCCTTTCCGTAAGTCATGCTTTCACTTCTTTCCTGCAGCCTGGCAGCTGCAAGGGCTGGTTGCTTGGTGACGCTCTCAGCAGCACAAAGAGCTCTCAGCTGGGAGGCCGGGGCTGTCCGCCACAAACAGCTGGGATAATTTTATTTGTCTTTCTCTTGTTCCCCGTAATTGCAAGGACCTGAATCAAAGTCAACATAATAGAAAAGGGAGCACCAGCAGATACTATTTATGGCTTCTCTAGCACGCACCTTTTTCTTCCTGAGTCAGGGAAGTGACAGCATGTGCCAGAAGAGGCCTGATATTTCAGAAATGCAGGAATGAAATTAAAAGGTGTGATTTCCACTGCTGGTTCAGGCAGGCTTTTACCAGGTTCTGCATAAAAGCAACATGTGAGACAGGGATTTGGATTTATGATTCATTGTTCCTTAATCCAGTGTGTGACTGCCTGCCTGTTCATTCTTTGTAATAATCCTGTGCTGTGCAGGTCACATCTATGAAATAGCTGCGAATGACTCCTCCTCTGCCTCACAAGAGCACACTGCTCCTCGGACTTTTATGAAAGAGAAAACAATGAAGAATGTGTTTATTCTAGTCAGGCGTTAATGGCTTTTTGGTAATTTATTTATGCAAGGCACTATGTGGTAACCAAACGTGTAAACCCTGAATGTTTACAGTTCACTGGTGAAATGCACACTGACATGGAGAAGCTGATGTATGAATGTACTAAGGGTCAGCTGTTACACTCAAGACCAGAAAGTGGTGTTGGTTTCTGCATTTTCTTCCCAGATCAAAAGCCCTGAGGTACCAAGAAGTAAAACTACCTTTGGAGAGTTTGGGCTGCTCTGCTCCCAGGGCTAAAGTCAAGAATGATGGAGGAACACGAACTGAAGTGGAAACGTACCTGCCTGACTCAGTGCTAAATGTAGCACGCAGAGCTGCTGAGGGAAAGGGCCGCGTTGGTGTGATCTTCTGATCTTGCTGGAAGAATGAGGGCTCTGAATTTTAGTGCCTCACGCTCATGAGCTGTGATAGCAGGTGTGGTGGACACCTGTGGGCTTTGGACCTTTTATTTATGCCCACATGCCTGCACAGGGCCTTATTACATGAACCTTTTCAGTGAAGAAACAGCTGCCAGGGTGGAATTTCTTTCTTAAAAAGCACCTACTTAAATTGTAGTCTCTTTTTTGATCTGAAAACATTTTGTCACTCTAATACAGGCACTTATGGCATAGTTTTCATCCCCGAGCTGGTGCTTCCCAGATACTTTTTGCACACGTGGTATCTGCATGGGTTTTGTTGATTCCAAATCTAGCAGTTTTCCTCACCGATTGCTTTCCGATGCGCTGCTCCAGATGTAAATGTATCGAGACAATAATCGGGGCAATCCTGTAGCTCGTGCTTCAGGGTCTACAGCGATCACTGAAGGGATCAGGAAGGAATTTGCCTTCCCAGGCAGCATCGTGCAGCAAGATGTAAGTACATTTGTGAAGGAGGAGCTTCCCTGTCTGCTGAAACGTCAGCTGTTAGCCCCTCACAGAGGCTGTGCATCAGGATGAACTGATCCTGTGTGTCAAATCCTTATGTAAATGCAACAGCCTAATCCCCTTGCCCTAATAGGAATTTCACACCTTAATCCTCCCTGTGTTCAGGGGCAAACACATTCCTACCAGGCAGTTTGACGGGTCCATCCTTTTTGAGGAAAGTCACTGTGTGTAAGTTTGGGGTAGTAGGGAAACTGTGGTCTCAGATTTGTAGGGAAGACTGAAGCATGTCACTAATACAAGAGAGGGGATTATGTTCCTAAATTGTCAGTGGATTTCAGAGGATTTGCCACACCAAATGAGACCATTAACCTACTGAGTCCTTCGTTTTGCCCCTGGCTGACTTTGCTTTAGCTGGAAATGCTCCCTGGGCAATACAGTAGGGTCTGCAGGAGAGGGAGGAATAGGATTCCCTCCTGAGCCCTGCAGCAATCCAGGCTGTGCCCTGCAGCTTGACACGGCTCCCTGAGTCCTGGGCTTCCACTGCTCAGGCTGGAGGAAGCGTCCATCAGTGCAGGTGGTGTCACTCTGAATAAACCTGTAATTTACATTATTATGTAACCTCGAAGAAGTACTAAAAAGGCTGAAGTACAGCACATGGCAGGGACTGGGCAGTGCCTTGAACTCGTCTTTTTCTATCTAGATATGCATTACTCTCTCAGGCACGGAGACTTAATTCTTGCCCAGCTGCAGAGCCTCATCCAAAGCTCACTGAAGTCTGCAGAACACTTCCACAGGCCATGACCTCAGTCTGATGGTCCAGTGCCTTCCATGACAGGGGAAGACCAGCACTGCTCCCGAATTGTCACCTCTGAAAACAAGGATGAAAAGAAGGATATTCCCTGTGTTTCCCCTCACAGCAGGGAGCTAATTGCCTCACACACAGAGGCTCCTTTTCTCAGCCTCGGAAGGGCCACGTTTGTACCTTTTGTGCTCCTGGTTGTGGAGATCATTTTGGGTGCCAGTTAAGCACCTGGATGTGCTGCTATGGAGCATCATTCCCCCATCCTGTTTGCTCTGCCTCCTCATGGCCTGGGCAGGGTGGATTTCACCTGGGACCAAGCACTACCCCAGAGCATGCTGCGTGCACAGCTTTACAAGCAGCAGTGGTTAGCTGGCCATTTGGAATAAACCTGTATAAATGTGTCCTGTTTTTACCTCTGCCAAAGCTTTTCCAGACCAGCCTTTTGTTTTACTTCATTTCTCGCTGCAGAAGCTTGTTACTCCCTGCCTGCTCTCTTGTTGAGGCTCCAGCCTCTCTGGGCTGCTCTTTGTCTGCCCCGTTGTTACTCCACGCTGCTCTTTGGATTCGCTTTTCACCGGTGCACGAATGAGGCTCTTCAACAGTCAGGCCTTTATCCCCATTCTCAGCAGAGTCCATTCTCCCAGAGCAGCCCTTGCAGCATTTGCATCCCAAATGCCAGCACACTGACTCAAATCTGCTGCTACACAAACTAAGCCTTGATTTTTTTTTCCCCCCCCCCAGGCCAGCTGGCTCTAGAAGGTTTTGTTCTTTGTAATTCTAAATGCTTGTGTTGTTTTTAATTGAGTTTGACTGGAGCTCACTTAAAGTTTGTGGCTTTTCCTTAGGAATGATATCACTGTCCCAGCCAGCTCCTGAGGAGCAAGGACTGGAAAAACCTACTTTATGACAAACTATAATTTAAGAGTCAGCAATGTCTGATGTAGCAAGAAATTCAATTTTGGAGGGGAAACCATTACCCAGTCATTTAAATGCTTCTGTCATTTGGAATAAACCCATCTGTAACAGCAAAGGTCACAGCATCCCCAAGAGCTACTTGTAGTTTGTATTGTTTTACTCGTCTCTAGCATGGAGTTAGTGACCTGTGTGCAGGTCTGTCCCCTCCTGCAGATGTCCCTGCCCTGGCTGGGTTCAGTTTTTGATGTTAAGGAACCCATGAGAAATCCAGAGGCAGCTGTGGCAGTAATCAAGTCTCTGGGTGGATCCCCTGCAAATGCAGCCTTTTCTAATGGTTTTGATAATTGCATGTCTTTTTTTTTTTTCAGCCTGACTAAAGCAATTCTGATATTTTCTGGTCTTAATGCCCTGCATCAGCATTTTCTTGTACTAAAGGTGCCTGAGCAGAGCCTGTTCTCTGGTGCCCAGTGCTGTTTCAGCACTTTCTGCTTGCTCTCCCATAGAAGCAGTGCATCTTGTTGAATGCAGAAATGGGCATGGCTGGAGCTGCCTCAGCCCGATTTCAGATCTTAAATAAGATCTGTAAGAGAGAAAATATCCAAGCTTAGGGAGAGATTCAGCTCTGTGACACTTTGCAGGGGGGGACGTCAGCCCCAGCCTGGGAACATCCCCAGTGCCACAGTGCTCCTCTGTTCACAGGCAGTGTGATAATTCAGCCACCAGCCAGGCATTAACAAACCCCCGTATCAAATAGCTGGAGTCTGCCAGGACCAGGCTAAAGCTTCCTACCTTGCCTGCCAGGTGGGAAATTACACCAGTAGCAAGTGCAGATAAATCTACTGGAGATTGCAGGTGGTACCTGGCTGAGTGTGGGTGTTTGTGTTGCGTGGGTCACGCTGCAGCAGCTGCTCGGCGTAGCCGTGGGAAAGGTGGAAAATGAACACCACAAACATAAATAGCCTCAAGGTTTTTATTGTCTCCATCAGGCTGCAGCAGTAAGGGTAAAGAGGGGTGGTGAGCTGGATTCTCAGCATGTGCCCCTGGCCCTGCTCTCAGAATAAAGCAGTGTGAGCTCTGTCCTGGCAGGCCATCCATAGTGGTGTGTGCTGACAGCCATTCCCAGCGGAATTGTGCCCCTGGCATCCCTGGGACAGCAGATATTCCAACAGCCACTGCTGCTGCACCATTCTGTGGGGCCCAGAGCACGTCCTGTGCCTGCCAGATGGTGCAGAGCAGGCCCTCACCCTGCCCTCACCACGCTCTCCTCTGCCTCAGCCGTGTTCCCCTGGTCATTGCACACCAGTAATGCTGGTGTCAGGTCACAGGGGCTCTGACTGGTGTCATTTGGGGACCACGCCTCAATATTGGAGCTGCTTCCCCAGCAGGAGAGCAACCTCTGTGCTGCTAACAGGGCTTCAGGGGAGAGACAGGAGGCTGCATCCTCAGCCACATCGATTCCCAGTTAAGTGTATTTGTAACAACTCGGCGTGATCCTCGAGGTTTCTATCCCCTTTCTTCCTTTTAGCTGGGAGCAAGGCGCTGAAGTCTCAGTGGAGAGCTGTGAAAGAATGGCTTGTGGGTAGCACCCATGTAATTGATGGCACAGGGGTGGAGATGCTATTTCTGGTAGCACTCAAAACAAATGTATTCCCAAAGCACAGTGCAAGCAGTCTAGACTTTGCAGAAATCCATTAGCAGGGCTAGTATGGGAGTTGTCTGGCTGTCACATTTTGGGATACGTTTGCAAGAGAACTGTTAGAAAAATAGATCCTTCTTGACAGTGGAATATCCCCAAAGCATGAATTGGAGACGCTGTGAACGGGAAGGTCTGAGGTGCTATTTGCAGAGGAAGAACTCATATAAGCCTGGGACACTCTATTAAAAACGGTGCAGATTTATTGACTTACACTGGTTGATAATCTGTTCCTAAAGCTGCTTCTAAAACCAAAGTAATGTAGTTCATATTGCTTTCCCTTGTCCTTCCTAACAGTGTTACTTCTGTCCCTTGTTTAAGTGCTAACAGTTTAAAAATGCATTTGGAAAGGGAGTACAGAGGATTTTGAGCATGAAACTGTTAACAGGAGCATTTTTCTACCAGTCTCAGAAATTACCCAGTTTTCTCTCAGGGCAAATCTGCCATTTTATCCACTTAGGCACCAGACAAAACAACCTTTACTATTTTCTCCCTGCCAGCATCTGAGGCAGCTCCAGGCAGGAGGCTCAGTGTTTGTCCTCTTCATGGCTGCAGAGGAAAAAAAACAAAACGTGCAGAAGAAAAATCCCTCCTAATTTATCCAACCTGAGCAGCTCAGGATAATTTCTAAGTGGCTGCATCCTCGTAGCAGAGTTCCCTCAGCAGAGGGGAGGTGAGGGCGGTGGGGCTGCCAGGGGCTGAGCACGCAGCATCTCGGTGGAGCTGGGCTCACACCTCTCCCCAGCAGCCTGCCGGAGCCGGCAGCAGTGATGTAACCGAGCTCCCGGCACATCCTTTGTCTGAGGAATTGCTGGAAAAGCTGAGCCGCTCGGGCTGTGGCAGAGGAGCTGCGTTTCGCAGGAAAGAACTCCAAGAAATAATTTCTCATGCTTGCCTTAGAAAGGGAAATTTTCCTCAGAGGTCTTTCCCTAATTCCCTTGTTTTCATTCTGTTTGCGCCATTGGCACGGGTCAGAGCTGGACTGCCAGGCACCCGAGCTCCTGCTGTCCAGAGCATTCCCTCGCCCAGGACACGGCCCCTTGTCCTCTGCTGCATCACTGGAGGGTGAGACAAGCACCTTTTGAGACCCTACTTTGGCTCATTAATTCACAGGGAGGTACTGAGCAGACGGACTGGAGCAGCGAGGAATACTGGGGTTCAAATCTCATCTGAGAATCTGTAAGCAGAGCTGGACTTCATCAATCCAACCATTTGTCTGTTTACCCGCAGAACACAAAGCCATCTCCTGATTCCAGGTTTCCTGCACTCCTTTGGACTGGAGTTCAAGACACTCCTTAATTGTCAGGTTTTTCTTTTACTCACTGAGCAGACATCTGCTCCAGCTTGCGCTTGGCTTCTCCACTGTGCAGGGGCCATTAGCAAGCACAAGTCGTCGGTGTGGCAGCAAGTGACAGGGAAATGAACCTGGTCAGAGGTAGGGATCCACTTAATGTGCTGAAAGGAAAATAGGAAAATGTCTGACTGGAGAGGATGAGGGCATTATATCGAACTTCCAAATATAAGTGTGTGTAGCAAAGGGCTCGGCGTGCCTGCCCCAGAGCTGCCACCTGTAGCATCAAGCGCTGCAAATTGAGGGCATGGCCCCAATCTGATTGTTTGTAAACTTGACACACTTGTAATCTAGCAAGAGTTTAATCCTATTAGTGGAGGTGCTTGTTTATTGCCCAGCTGGCCACAGAGCCCCTGATTTTCTGTCTTCCTTTGCTGTCTGCGCTCACTTTGTGTTGGTGTAAATGACTGAACAAAGCCTGGGGCTGCTGGCAGTGGGGTCTGAGGAGAGCTCTGATGGTGTGAGGTCCCCAGAGCCAGAGCAGATCAGAAGTGGAGCAAATACAGGGCTCTTCTGCCTTGCTGTGGTAGCTCTGCTCTGCAGACAGCCCTGGTTCACCCGGGTCATTGCCAAGGTGCTGCACCAGTGCACATCAGCGTGGTCGGCTGCCAGGTCAGCCACAGCAGCTTCCCTGTGCCTGGGGAGGCAGGCAGGCAAGGAAAGAGACGTTTCTGCACACCCCAGTGGGCAGAGAATTAAAACATACATCTGCACAGGTGAATGGAAGGGTGCCCAGGGGATGTGCTGACCCCTTCTTGCAAAGAGAAATGAAATTGTTGTCGAAGGCCAAATTCTCGGCTACTCTAAATCCAGCATGGCCAGTGCGCTGGACTAGAGAAGTTCATCTTCTTGTGGAGCTCAAGAGGGACATCATAAGGTCCAAAAGTTCATTTCCTTAGTTATAAAGAGGTGTCCAGTCTGATTATTATTTCAGCCTTATCAAATAGGTTGCCTGCATTTGCTTGTTAGAGCAGATCTCAAGTGTGAAGGGGCCTTGGGTAAGGTGAGCACTTGTTCTGTCAGGGGTTTGTTGCTGGGGCATCAGGACAGTGAGCAGAGCCACGTGCTTGGCATCTCTGTCTATGGATCAGTGCTGCTCTAAGAATTGGTACTGGATGAATTATAACCAAGATACCAGATCTTGGAAGTTACAAAAAAACCCCCAAACCTGTAGGAGGCAAGTATCCAGTGCCTTTTTGACCTACTGTAGTAAATTTGGCCAGATTCTCCTCCCTCTTACTCCAGCTTTTATATAAAATTGGTGGACTGAAAATGAAGCTCAAACAGGATTTGGCCCTTGAACACTAGTTATAAAATTCTGCTCTGTGAAAGAACCAACATTTGCCTTATGGGGAGATGTTACAAAAATTCCTCTAGCTTTCTATCCCTCTCTTTCTCCCTAGAACAAGGAAGAACATGGATATTTCAGTATACAGGACAGCAATGCATGAGGCTTGGATGCTTTGGTTTTTTTGGTACCTCTTCAGAAGAAAAAAGTAGTGCAGGAAATTTTAAGTGCTCTACTGAGTTAAATGCAAACTAGTCTTGTTTATTTGCCTGATGTAATGGAATAAAAAGAAGCAGTGGAAAGGGAGCCAAGTCATTTTCTTGTAGTCTGCAGGAGGGAAGTTGAGTGCATCTGGAAGGCAGCAGTGGGGAGACAGAGTATTTGTAATTGAACTGGCACATGGCAAAAGAAATGTTGTGGCAAATCTGCGTCAAAATAAGGGCGGTGTCAAATTGGGCTCAAATTCAGTAATCACAGGTGCCAAACGGATGAATTTAAGTTCAAAGTTTAGAATTGTTGTGATTACTGTGGTTATTCTGGGTTCCTTTTTCAGACAGTCCCAGCAGGCGGCATGAAAGATTAAAAATTTTCGTGTGAGGACACTGATAGGGAAAGACACTTTCTCCTGCAGGAATTCAGAGTGGGAAGTTCAGGGAATATTGATGAAATGGAGAAGTACTTGTGATTCATTTCAATGTAGGACACCCTTTTAAGTTTTCCAGCCCTCAAAAGCCGAGTGGTAACTTTGGTAACGTGCATAAGTCGATTTATGGCTCGACAAAACAGAATTACTTTGGCTGAGCACACCTTTTAATTTGGGGGGAAAAGATCACCTTCCAAAACAGGCAATTAATCAAGCATAAGAATACTCCAGGCACCTCACTCTTGCTTAAATTATTCAAGGGTGAGTGAGACCAAAATCCAGGGAAATCAAGTACATTTGGAGAATAAAGAGACCTTGGTGCTGGATGTGGGAGGTGATCTGCCTCCTCAGGAAGGACATCACCAGTGCAGCTCAGGTGCGTTACAAACGAAGCACGTGCTACATCTCATTTTGTGGGTAGGAGATGTCACACTGCTCCTAAAAACAGCCAAGACCCCTTCCCTCACTGATCTCTTTTTATTTTACACCCTCAGCCCTCTTGGCTGGTCCAGGTCACTTGGCAGGTACCACAACTGAGAGGTTTCAGCATTCCCCTCCTCCCCTGCCCAGCTGAGCGCTCCTTTCCCACACCTCTCTCACTTCCCCCACTAAGGTAGCCTGGTTCCCTACAGTCCTTGGAAGGTTTATTTCTATTTTTCCTTGTCAATTAACTAGGCTCCCGACTGCATTGTGCTGAACTGCTGCACTGTGTGCACTCCATACCTGTTCGAAATTGCTCTTCCTGGACAAAGCATGCAGGCAAACTTCATTTATCAAAGTAAGGGCTTTGGGGAGAGCACAATTAATCTCCGCTTATCCCTGGAGGACCTCCAGGTGGAAACGGGTCTGTAGGTGTGAGCAGCTGACATAACTTGATTTTTTTTTCACAGCTCCAAAATGAACAAAGAATTCCTTGTGGGGGGAGGTGTGCATGGAGAAGTACAGGATGAAAGGAGAGGGCAACAAACAGGCTGGTGACCTAAAGCTTGGGATCATTACTTGCCCCAAGTGTGGCTGGGTAGAAGAGCCTCTTTATCATTAATTTGTCACAGGGAACAGAAGGAATTGAAAGAGCAGGAGAAGGGAATTAGCCAAAATGGAATTAGCTGTGCTTTTTTAGCATCCTTTGCAAACACTGAAGCTTGCTGTTTGTTAGAAGAGGCTTTTCAAGCTGGTTTGGTGGTTAGATGAATGGCCTTACCTGTTCCTGGAGCACCTGGATGTGCTGGGAATGTCCTGCCCCTCCTGATCCAGTCTCCTGGCAGCAGGAAAGGTGGAGGGCAGGTACTGACTGAGGCACTGCCTGCCACCTGCAGGGATGGTCACAGGACACTGGTGCAGTGTCTTTGCATTGTCAGGATGCATCTCTGGGGCTTGGTTTGTGTCAGTGCTCCTTAGTGCTGTGTAAAGTGGGAACAAGCTCGGTTATGTCACCTTCAGCGAGTGAGCAAAATGGTTGAATTTCACTAAATTCAGCCAGTTTAGTGTCTGTGCTTTACTGGCCAAAGAGCAAACTGGCTGGAGCCCACCCAGCCAAGATTCTGGCTGCAGTCAGGGAAGGGATCTCGACCTGTTCTGCGTGTGCTTGTCTCAGGGAACAGGCTTTGTGTCTGTGATATCCTGTCCCAGGGGACTCCGTGGCCATCTGCTTCTGGGGAGCTGGGTCTCAGTATGCTAATCCAGCCCTTTGGAACCTGGCAGTTTGTTGTCTGCTCTTCTGCCTAGAGAACATCAAGAGGAGGGGGGAAAAAAGTACAAGGCTGTCGTTTTCTAAAACACTTTTTTTCCTTCTCTTTTTCTTCCCCTGCTCCTCTGTTACAAAATCAGGGTACTGACTTGGATTTTTAAAACTGCAGATAGTTTGGGACATGAGTTCCTGAGAGGGCTCCTCTGACCAGCAAGGATCAGGCAGGTGTGCTGAGGGCTTCCCAAATCCAATACCTCAGGAGTAACTTTACCTTGAAGGCCCTCACATTTGGACACTGCCTTCCCAGTGGCCTGAAACACATTGAAAAAATGTCAGTGGTGCTGCTCACTCCTGTGATGGTAACTTNATGTGTTAAAATTTGAGTGCAAAACCACATATGGCATTTGATTAAAAAGACATAACTCTGCAAGTGTATTGATTTAAATTATTTTGATACACTCGTGGAGCTTTAAGTTCTAACATGGGTCATTAAAGCCACTAGTGATTTCTGTAGACAGGAATCTATTTCCTTAGAGGAGCTAATTTGATGTAGGACCTTCGACAGCTGCTTTGACATTTTGTCCTTGAGGATGTGATGGTGAAACCGTGTCCTCGTTTCCTCTGGGATATTGTAAAATATTATATTGTGTGTTCTTTCAAGATGTGAAATCATCTCTGTGTCCTTGCACATAAGGATGTAAATATACATAAAATATATAAACATAAACACACATGTGCAGCTCTGCAGACACGACCTTTTATGCATTTTCAGGTGGCTCTTTATAGGATTGGCAAATGACAAATAATGTGTTGGAAATAATGCACTGCACAAATGTTGATGGTTTCCATTGCCTGATTTTGCAGAGTGTGGTGCACTGCAGTGGCCACCCATGAGCCAGCCTCTTAACTCAGAGATAGCAGCTCAGAAAAAAAAACCCCAATGATGGTGAGCTTTGGTTCATCTTTCGTGCAAATACACATTTTTCTTAATATTTTACCAAAAAATAATCTGTGTTTCTGTGAATAAGACTAATTCCAATCAGGATGACTGTGGGTGAAAATAGAAGTTACAAGATCTGTTTTTTCTGGGTAGAGTGGCCGTGGATGTTGTCTCTAGAAAGCTGGATGGTGTGAGTTTGTAGGAATGGCCTGAGTGGAGCAGGGAACACATAATACGGGATCATTCTTGTAATGGAAAAGATATGGGCAGGGAAACCCATGGAGGGAGAACTAAACTGGAAGCAATACCCAGGGAAAATAGGAGCCTGGAAAGATCATTCCCTCCTCAGGACAGGAGGGAATCACACCAGTCACAGACATGCACACAGGGCTACGTGCAATCATGGGTTATTAGGCACCATTGCAAAAGCAAAATGCTGGAGGAATTGGTACAAAAAGTGCAATAAAATATGCATCAACGTGATGAAATATGTATTGGAATGAATACTAAGTGGGATGAGCATTATTCTCAACTGAGTGGTGGCCTTGGCAGTGCTGGATTTGTGGCTGGACTCAATGACCTTGAGGTTCTTTGTCAACCTAAACCATTCTGTGATTCTTCCCCGTGAGGCAAATCAGACAGGCTGTAACTTTTGTTGGAGAGTTTTTATGTCTCTTACTGCACAAAACACTCCTTCTCTCTGTTGAGACTATGCTTTAGAGGGGAATTTAGCACCTCCTGATCTCCCCTTCACTAGGAGGGCTGCCACAGCCCCCTGGGGAAGGACAACGTGCTGATGCAGGCTCCAAGCCACAGGGGTGTGCTGGAGGTGAAGCAGCACATGTGTGCCCACAGTGAGAGTTGTGTCTGTGACAGTCTTTACAGAAAGAAAGGAGGAGAGATGAAATATTTTCTGTAACTCATTCCCATTCCAACACACTGAGAGAAAGAATGAGGCAAACCCCACAAGGGGAAGCCCTGGGCTAAGTTCTGCCCTGCCTTATGTCATCTTCAGTTTTACTGAAGACACTGGAGTTGGACAGGGCATAAGGGAGGCAAGGCTCTGCAATTCTGCCAGTGAAATGCATCTCCAGTGCTGAGGCCTCTTATCACCAACTCTTCAGTGTGATATTAAGGCTTGTAAAGGTCTCCAGCCACAGTGGAAGGACACAGAGCTCTGAATACATCTCCACCAAACGAGATCTCTTTAGGAAGGAAGCTCCAAGGCTCCTGTGGTTATGTTTCTTAGTAGCTGTTTATGGTTTTGGCCATAATCCTATTGTAACTGTTACTATTAATCATATTACTATCATATTCCTGCAAAGCACCAGGGAAGATTTTCCTGAACAGATTAATCACTAATGAATTTGTAATCTGGCTTTGATCAGTCATTCCTTTTGAATGCTGGTAGGTGGAGTTTACATGCCAAGATTTTCTGAATAATGAAGATGCTGCCTCTAAGGACCCTTTGGAATTAATTTTTTCAAATTTGGATCTAATATGTAAGCTGGGCTCCCACAGTTGTCAAGAAGAAGGGACTCCAGCAAATTATCCAGATATGGAGGCTTCCACGTGCTCCTACTGAAATAAAAAGCAACATTCCCTCTTCTTCTGGAGAAAGCTGGAGCAGACAGGTAGAAGAACTTGCAATCACGAAGGCAGATGGGGTGTTATCAGAGGAGTTTGAGCAAATAGCTCTTGAAAGGTTCAAGCTCTGATCCTTCCACACCGTGGTTTCCAGCACTGAGCCCTTCTGCAATGTCAGCAACACCTGACATCAAATATCCAGCCAATAATTATGGTCAGCTTTGACACAGCAAAGTATAAATCTCACATCTGGTGAGGCAGAAATGTCAGAATACTGTCTACACAATAGCTAAAGGCAGTGCAAATTGTAATTAAAAGCATTTAATTTAAGTTAATCTTCATTAGAAACATAATTATATCCGCACACAAATTGCTTCAATGTAATTGTCACAGTTGTAAATACCTAGTTCTATTAACCAGCTTTTCTTCAGGATAAACTGGCTGGGAGATTATCAAGTGTTTTAGAGCAAAACCCCATTAGTGTTTCTGTGGCACGTGTATATGTGTGGAATTAGACCAAACTCACCACCTTCGTCCCTGCAGAGTGGGACCAGCTCACACATCCCCCGGGGCTCCAAATAATCCCCTGTGCAGAGATGAGAGGATGCTGTCTTGGAAGTTCATGAATTTATTAAAACTTGGTTGTAGAGAAGCAGAACAAATGGCCCTCCCCCCAAAACCTTGGCTTTCCAAGGGATGTTTCATCTCCAAAGGCACCGGTTTGAGCCTTGTCCCTGTCTTGTAGGTTTGAGCATATGGGAAAAGTTGACCTTCCATGAAGTTTTCCTTTTCTAATCTGATTATCAGTGAAATCTATACATGGATTTGCTGTCCTGATGCCCACAGGAGAAGTGCAGGTTTTAGGAGCTGTGTTCCATCAGCAATGTTCCTCTGCTGGAGACAGGCTGGACTCTGCTGCTGCTGCTCGAGTGGCACCTACCAAGGCATTCCCTGGAATTCTTTCCCTCAGGTCCTTGATTGCCATGGGGATTTGGGCCTGATCCCTCCTGAAGTCAGCAGGGAATTTCCCCAGTGGGGTCTGTGTGGTTGGAATCACCTCTGCTACAGAGGAGTGCAGGATGGAACACGTGTGGGGTTCTGCTGAGGGCAGCCTGACCCGAATCCAAAGAAGTTTGAGAGTGCAAGATTTATCTTAGGAAAGGAACAATTCAGCCTTCTTCACTGCCTTGGGAAACAATGCCATGAATACATGTAAGAAATCAAATAGCACTTGGGAGATGAGTGAAAATAATCTTGTAAGTGGCCCTGAATGCTTGAAATGGATGTCCCAACAACATAGTTCGAAAGTAGAGGGAGCTTTTAACTCTTGCCAATGCTCTTCCCAAATAACCTGCCCTGTTACTGTTAATTGGCATAAATCTTGCTCGTAATACCCATAGCAGAGATTTGCACTGAAGCCATTGCTAATCCTATAAACTGGTGAGTTTGATAAAGTGGGTTGCTCTGGGCATTGCTAATTTTATTTTCATGCTTTCACTTGCTATCATTCATTAACCCCCAAACAGCAGGCCGGGCAGGGGACACAAACAAGAGAGCAATAGTCATCTCGTTAGGGGCTGTAACCGTGAGTGGGAAATTACAACAGAATGAATATATAGACAATTCAAACTGGATGCCTTTTCTTGTGTGTTGCTGTGATGCTACCTGCTGAAAAAAAACCCAAAAACAAAACCCAAACCGAGTTCTCATCAGCACATTCAGAATTAAATCTAGTACAAGGGAATTTTACGTTGAATGGAATTATTTTTCACAGGGACCCAAGGCACCACAACATGGGGTCCAGCTGCTCTTTGTATCTCATGATTTGTTTCAAAGTAGCTGTGTCACATTGCTTAAATTCTGCCCCACACGCAGCTCCAGGAGCAGCTCTCAAGTGTTGATCTCATGTCCAGGGCTCAGACCTGCTCCTGATTCTCACTGGGTGTGGTACTCACCAGGGTAAACCCAAAATTCCCCCAAATTCTGGGACATCCCTCATCAGCATTAGAGGAGGACTGAATAAAAGCACCCCAGGGCTCTTCAGACCTGTCCCTTTAATGCAGAGTTGGAGTGGACCACTGTAGCACAGTGGCAGAGCTTGCAGTAGTGATGCTTTATTTCTAATGCAATATAGGTGAGTTGAAATGGGATTAAATGGGCACCTTAAATGGGATTACAAAGACAAACACTCAGGTCATCAGATAAGACTTTCCAGATTTCCATCTGCATCCTGAAGAGAAGGAAAAATCTGTTCTGGAAAAGACTGGAAACTTTTTCTGCCATTTGCTGGCCTAAATTTTACACGTAGTAACCAAATACCATAAAAATGCACTCTTTGTTATGAGTCAGTGTATTATTGACCTAATGCTTAGTTCTGTGACCACCTGGTAGTCCTTAAATAAATGTGTATTGGTACAGTCCGGGTTTGCTTCCAGTGAAGGAGGTCTGGGTGCAAAACAGCATCTCACTGAGAGAGCGGTGACCAGAAGAGTTTGGTTTGCACACAGCGACCTGGAGAGCTCCCCCCTGCTCTGCCAGTGGCTCCGTGTGCCCAAGCTGGGATTTCCATGGTCAGAACCCAGCTGAATAAAACTGTGACTGAATCAAACACACCCAGGGACAATGGGGGGATCTATGGGACCAGATCAGTTAAACAGGGGAAAGGAACAGCAGAGTTCTCAGTGAAAATTGAAATATGAGTCAGCTTGGATATTTTGACAAAATATCTTGCCTTGGTATTACAAAGAAGTGAAAAGGAGTTGCAAAGAAAATGTACCATTCATTATCTCAGGCTGATTTTCTAGGCAGCCGGTATTTTTCTTTTGTCTAAGAAGGCTGCCTTGGAACTAAAACAAGACAATAGTGTAGATTATGTATTCTCTTGAGGAAAGAAACAAAATATTTAGCCTGGACTACAAAGGGAGAAGAGTGTCAAGTTTTTAAAATTACTTCAGCGTGTTTGAGTTCAAGACAGCAAAAGCAAAATGCTTGTTAAGCCATTGTAGTGTGCAATATCATGGCTGAGTTGATGTTCCAGGAATCGACTGCACCAGCATGTTAATTGTCAGGACATGATTCCCTAATTCTTTTTTAAGGATGCTCGTGTGTTGCCTTATTTGGTTACAGATGTTTCACTGCCTGGGCACACAGGGGGAAATAAGAGAAAGGAAAAGTGCAGTTGTTTTGGCACAGTGACATTTTAGTGAACCCCAGCACCGCATTCCGCATGGAAATACATATTCTGAACATGATTTCTTCAGAGACACCAAGGAAAGTGTAACACTGGTTTTGTTACAGTTACCTCTCTCCACTTACTCCTGCTATCCCATGCTTCAGAAATGCTGTGTTTCCCTAGTTCCTGAACCCGGCTGGAATTGCAGACATTCAGTGTTTCCTAAAAAAGCTCAGCCCCGGCTGTCTGTGCTGGATGTTTATGAGAGTGCTGGAGCAAATTGAAAGCACACCACCGTGGGGAGGGAGATTGCCACGGGAGAGGCTGAGACTGCTGGGTTACCTGTCAGAAATGATCTGGGTCTGAGATGAAAGGGGAAGGCAGCAAAGGGAGGCTGTAAAACATTTGAGGGGGGAAAAACTAAAAATACGAAGTTTCAGAAGTGCTGTCAGTGTAATCAGGGAGTAAAGCCCGATTGATGCCCTGTGGAATTCTTCAGTAGATTGGCACCAAGAGGCTCGTGTGTCAGTGTGCTTTTGGCCCTTCTATTTACATTCCTCTTCACAACTGGCTCCTCAGTCTCTATTTGATGTCTCCATATCAGTTTATGTATGAGTAGCATTCCCATCATGAGCAGACAACAAACCTTGTTTCTTTCTTGGCATCCACAACAAAATTAAAAAACCCTGAAACAACAAAACAAAACAAAAAAACCCCCACAACGACAAGCCAACCAAACAAAACACCTGCACCTTTGAATGGATATTAAAGGGTCAGCTTTGCTGAGCCTAACAAAGGGTTATTTAACATCCTTTTGTTTAACTGTGGTTGCAAAGTTACCGATCTCCACAGCCACAGGACTCAGAATGCTTTGACCCAGGGCTGGTGGGTGCATAATTGAGATCAGAAGCTGACTCAAAACCTGCCAAGGAACAAGAAACTCTTTTCTGCAGGGGTGAGGATCAGCAGGAAGGGTCAGGGGAGGAAGGAATCTACAATATCTACCCCTGCAAAGGTGAAGGCCACTGTGAGGTGCCCCCTGTGTTTGTTGTCTCACACCAGAGTGCCAGCGGGAATGACCAGCTCAGCGCAGTTCCTGCCCGTCTGTGGCAGAAGAGGGAAGCACTGCGTGGCAGATGCCAGCCTGGCGTCCTTCTCACCAGCAGAAAGGATCCATTTATCATGGAAATGACACTCAGTCTCTAGGGGTGAGGGCTGGGGAAGAGCTGGAGAGTGAAGGATAGGTGAAGAGCTGATGAATTCATGCAGCAGTGGAGGGAGGAGTTAAAAATCCAGATGCGTGATTTCTGTGCTTCAAACAAGCAAAGCAATACCCAGTTATCCCCGAGAGTGCACAAAGGGAATGTCAGGGTGTGCAACCATCTGCAGCGAGCTGATCTGTGAGCTCCTGCAGTCACCTCTGCACCGTTCCAGAAGTGGAATGTGCTGTTTCTGAGAGATTGGCAGAGAAACAGATACACTTCTGTTTGTAAGTCTCTGGCCACCTCCTGTTTCCATCATATATCTCTTGGGGGAATCTCACAGCAATTAGTTTCTAATTGCTTCAGTAGTCTACAACTGATTTGATGAGAAATGCCATGCAAATGTAATGGTTCTTCCATGTTTCACAGGAGCAGAAATTAATTGCATCATAATTTTAAAAACTCGTGTTCTTTCCAGTCCCCCTTCTACCATCACATGGTATTTTATTTTGGGGAAAAAAAAGAAAGGTCAAATACCAGAAAGTTATATTTTTGTTTCTCTAATCAGGGGCTCTTCTGCCACTGCTCAGTGGCACAGATCCACCCTGATGGGCTCTGTGTTTATTGCCATGCTGTAATTTGAGTGGTTGCTCCCCAAACCTGTGTGAACCCCAAAATGCCTCTCCCAGGTGCTGTTTAGTTGGGGTAAGAAGGTTTTTACCTCCTGCCTTCTGGAATCCTGCCAGTAAACCAACTGCATCTTGGGATCACCTCCAAATGAAATTTGCTTGCCACACAGCAGCAAGGAGACGTGATGGGAGTGTAAAACAGGACAATTTTTCACTGCAGAAGTACTTGAACTCACTCCAGACAATTATGCAGCCTGCCATTTTACACATCATCTATTTCACTATTCCTGCATCAATTATTCCATTAACGTTGCTGCACACTAAGCTAGAACCTGTCACTGGTCCTGCAGATGTGGGAGGGATGAACTACACTTCAAAAAAGAGCAAAAAAAGGTATTTTCATGTGAAAGGCATTGGGACATCCATTTCAGCAGCCTCGCTACATGTGCTATACAAAGTATTTTTATCTCCCAGCCTGCTTAACACTGTTAATTTCTACCCTAATATGGTTTAGCTCAGGCCATAATGCTGAATTTTCCACTACTCTATTCGCTGTCAGCTGAGTTGAAAAGACCTGTTAATTAGAAAAAGAAATTAATAGCTTAATTCAAAGATTAACAGAAATTAGGGTGAAAACAAAGCTCTTCTGATAGGGAGGGGATATGCATTTGCTGTAAATTCAGGATATCTCCCAAAACACAAAGAACAGGTTCAGAATTATAATTAAGGAAGAAACTTTAGCTTCCTGGAAGAACAGCTTGATAACAATTGTTACTTTCCTTTAGATTTCACGTAGCATCTGTTACAATTTAATTTTTGAAGGCCACCATTTTTAATTCCCATTAATCTCCCGAATTACCAGTGTGATAAAGATCCTGGCAAACACTGAAATTTAACGAGTCAAAATGCCTGTAGGAGCCTTTACAGAATATTTAAGGAATTGAGCAACGGCACTGATGCTTTGAGCGAGACGAAATGCAAAGCCAGTGTTAATTAGACACAGACCAGTTGTATCTTCCCATGTAATTCAAGAATTAGGCTGACTTGTATTCCCAGGCTGTAAATGGATTTATACTGCTGGAGGGAGGACAGGACAGTTTGTCCCTCCCCAGGTTTGGAGATGTGTCGCTGTTATCACCGTGGAATGAAGAAACGACACAGACTCCAAGCTCAGGATAGAGAGAAGGCCGAAGCACTTTATTAGCTTCGTGAAGGGTTTTTATATGTTAGTTCACAAAAAGTGTGTTAAATGGCATAAGGTAATTGGTTCTTTCGGCCATCCACCCCTTAGGGTGATTGGCCAAGTTCTAAGACACCCATCTCTAAATATTTTTCTAGTTGGGAACATAACAATGGTGAACAACAACCTTGCAGGTGCAGAGATTTACAAAACTGTGACATTGTTTTGAATTACTTGCATGGGAAAGACAGAGTTCTCACAAAATGCTGCTGAGAGCTGAAGAAATTCCTTGCTGAAGCTTTTTCAGCATCCACAGAGATGCGTTAGGAAGAATTACTCGGAGGCTGAATACCTCACACTGGTGTCTTTTTTCCATTAAGGTTGATGGCAGGAAGTAAAAATATCAACTCCCCAACAACTCCCTCAATGGGAAAGTGTGTAGGATTTTCCAGATGTACAAAACAGAGGGGCAAAACCTGTACCTGTGGCCCAGGCCCTGCAGGATTGGGGCCCACAGCCCATGCAGTAGTGTCTTTATTGAGGTGGGGAGCCAAGGATGGCGCAGAGGAGTCCAAAAACATTTGCCAAAGTACCAAGTAAGATGGAGGTAAAGCATATCTCCTGTTGCTTTCTTGATTTATTGTGTTTTGTTGGGGTTTTTAAAATTTTTTATTGCCCACTCTTGAAAAGACGGTTACGTAGGCCTAACAAGGCCAGGCCGCTGTGTCTCTTAGACTGAGATTTGTGTTTTTTTTGTGATTTGCTCAATCCTAATCAACATATTCTGTCTACCACACGCACCGAGGAGGACGAGGGTGTGCCCTGTGAAGTGTGTCAGTGTGCTGCTGTGCCAGGAGAGACACAGCCAGCTCAAAACCCGCTCCTTCAAAGGAGCGCCGGCGCCTGACTTGGGCTGAGATGTCCCCGCGCTCTCCTGATGCACTGGTAAAAACAGCACGTCTGACACTCATTTTTCCCCAGCACTTATTTTGGAAGGAAGTTACTGATGTCAGCAGGACAACCTCAGATAACTCCATTTCTCAGAGGCTGCCTCAGTTGAGTAAAACACATCCACGTGTTACGGGGAAACTAAATCGTATTTAATGTAATTTCCTTTGTCACTCTGGGTGACTTTTGAACACAGAATTTTCTCTCATGTCTCTTTACACCACATCACAGAGGCTGTAGGAACAAAACCACATACTTTGTGTAATCTCCATTTTTCCAGAACTTTATTCTGCTGGGAAGCCCCGTGCTGGGATGCTGTCCTCTCCTTCCACAGTGGATTTATCCCTGGAAAATGGAAATGCACGAATACATCAGTTTTGTCCCAAACCACTCCATCCTGGCACAGCGTGTTGTGTTTGTGTTTTAACCAGGGTGAGGATCTATTTCCCAAAGTCTCCTCATCACTGTCAGTGCCTCACTCAAGAGAGACCTGCACGAAGCTGAACAGCAGCCTTTCCCTTTTATGAAACTGTGCACAACAGGATCAGCAACAGCTACAGATTTTAGGAGTTTTTTGGAGTTGGAAATCCCATTAATGGGTATTCCAGCCTCACCTTGACAGGCTCCCTGTGTCAGGCTCCCTGTGTCCTTAGTTTCAAGACTCCCATTTCAAGTAGTGCTGCTTGACCTTGGCCATGTACTTGTGCTGCTTCCAAAGTCTCTGATGCTCTTCTGTCATCCAAAACTGTTTCCTCTCAAGAGTGATGAGGGGATGCTGATTAGGATTCGGTTTTCTGAATTCCTAAGTGCTACCTGTTCTGGGGCTATTTGTGCTGGCAATCTTTCCTTTCAAAGTCAATCTGTCACCCAGAATTCCTCGTTTTACGCTTTTCCGACTGGAGAAATGGTAATGTTTTATATATTGGTTTGGATGGCTGTGCTCTTTGTTCCCCCAAACTTCACAGCACATTTATCCTCGGTGTAATACCCTCATGAATGCAAGAGCAAGCCTTTCTTCTGGTTAAAAAGAATCAACAGCCTGAATATCTGTTTCATAGTCTCCTCCATATGTATAGGGAATGGGGATAACAAACTAACCTTTCTTCCAGAGGCTAATTGGATTTCACACAGTTTGGAAGCACCACTGATTCATCAGCTATATTAAAATTCAGCTTTAACATTCCTACTGGGTAGCTTGGCTATTGACCTTCCTCCCTCCTGCTTTTTTATTCCATTCTGTTTCAAACTTACCCATTTCCAGTACTTAAATAAACAGGCACCGTGTGCTGCAGCCCCTTGAGAGCAGCATTTCTTCATGCATGAAGAAGTCTTACAAGCTGCTGTGGACATACATGCATGAATATTTCTCCTTCCACTTAAATAAGCATCACAAATGCTTATTCTAGAAATAATGCATATTGCTCAGGAGCTGGTGTCCCTGCTTTGGTTTAGTTGCCTCATAAAGTGGGCATAAAGCACTCATGATCAACCTGCTGGAGTTGTACAGCCTAATTAAGAGGATCTGCATTTTTCAGCAATAAAAAGGTGTAAAGATTCCTACTTGAATCAAAGAAAACATTTGATCATCCTGACTGGCCCAGAACTTTCTCTTCTATAGGTGAGAAAAGAATAAAAAACCTCTACAGGAGAGTGGAATTTGATTGTTTCGATGGAGCTGTGTGGGTAGGCCTGAATGGTCTCTGTGAACACAAGAAAAAGTTGAGATCTCTGGATAACGCAGGAAGGAATGGAAAAACCCCTGCGTGTTTCTGTGGAGGGGTCACAGCGAAACACAGATGGCAGAGGTGACTTTTCCTGCCCTTCTTGGTGGCTCTCAGCAAACACAGGAGTGAGGGGACAGCATGGCCATGGTGTGGCCAGGTCTCCACGTGGATGTTTGGTGGCCCAGGGGGGCAGAGATGAAAGAAAAGGTGACAGAGGCCCCTTCCCTCACTGCTGGGCAGCTCAGAGAAGGGCTCCCCAAAGTGCAATTAAAACATTTGTGTGGCACGGGCTGGGCATGCAGGAGTGCTCTGGGTCCACTTTGCAATGTTGGTGTTTGTGGTTTTCCTGCTCCTCTTTCTGTTGCTTATCAATTTTAAGCAGTATTTTTTCAGGAAAGCAGATAAGTAATTCTCTTTCTGTGAATGCAAATGTGGAATCTATTGAGTGGGTGTGTGCATACTTTAGAGAAATAACTGAATCCAAACATCTCTTATTTTTAAATGCAGGAAACCAGAATCTAATAAAATGTAAATCAATTCAATGTCTGCTTTGGGCTTGCAGTCTTCAGACTGTTAAAAAGAAAAATGTATTAAGTGCTGTGCATTCCAATACCAACATCTTTATTTTCCATTGCATTCCCTTAACCCTTCAGTCTCCTGAAATCTTTTTCTTTGTGGGTGTGTGGTGAAGAGCTTACTACCCATCTTCATCAATTCCCATATTTCTTCCGAGTCTTTCTGTGGGTCAATCTGAGTGTGATTGGTTTCTCTACTGTGCTTTGCTGATTGCAAACACCCAAATGACACATAAAGCACAATTGCCATTGTGATTTAGGACTTTGGCTCCTCAGACCTGAAACAAGCAGGCCACCGCCAGTCTGACTTGGAGTACAGCTGATGGGCTATCAATAAATCCACGAGATTGCTGGTGTGAGTTAGAACAGAGTTTAAAGAGATTTTAGTGACATTCTCAGCTCAGTTAACTGTTGGTGCCTGTCTGGCTGCTGGTCTGACTTGCTCAGATTAGTGCTGAGAGAGAAAGGACAGGAGCAGGCAGCTAAAATACATTAATTGTCTTTAGCTAACAGATGATTGGATGTGTTCGGTTTTACAGCACGTACCAAAGCAGCCTAGAAAAGAAGGGCGTGTCTTAATTCAGCTCTGTTCTTACAGGTTTGACATGTGTATGGCACACAAATGTCTTCTCTGGTCTTTCTGGCCCCAGAGGAAGCTGTTTCAGTAGAGAGTTTTCCCCCTGCTCTGACCTCTGGAAGCCCACGAGCTGAAGAGCTGTGATGATTTAAAGAAAGCAAGTGGAGATTTGTTTTCTTTGAGCATAATCATTAGATTTGCAGAAATGCAGGGACTTTGAAGCTGCACATGTACTGCTGTCACTGTTCTGCTGCTGAAATTCCTAAGGGGAAGGGATATTGCAGAGAGAATGGTTTGCAAAATCATTATGACTGGAGGAGAGAGCTAGAAGTAAGAACATTTTCTGACTGAAAAAGACATTTCTTTGAAAGGTGAAGAGGACAGTTCAGCTCACCCTCTGTCACTGCTGTGCCCATGCTGGTCTTGGAGTGACAGTGAGGGACATCATCACCTGTGAGGGGTTGAGAGGGGGCAAAAGGAGCTGGGTAATCCCAACCCTTCAGAGCACCCCAGGCTCTGCACTGCTGGGTGATTCAGGCTAACGCTGAAGTCTTCAGGCTTTTTATTTCTAGTTCTTTTTAATTGTTTTATTTATTAATAAGTTACAGTTTCTAAATAGTGCTGCTGCCTCCTGGAGGAAGGTGGGAACAGCCAGTTACTCCGAGCTGTGCCAGCCTAGGTCCTGTGCGTTCACCGCTCCTCTTCCAGGTGAACTCAGAATCCTATGGATGCTGAAAAAGCTTCAGCAAGGAATTTCTTCAGCTCTCAGCAGCATTTTGTGAGAGCTCTGTCTTTCCCATGCAAGTGATTCAAAACAATGTTACAGCTCTGTAAACTTCTTGCACCTGCTAAGTTGTTTTCCATCATTGTTATGGCTTCAACCAGAAAAACATTTAGAGATGGGTGCCTTAGAACTTGGCCAATCACCCTAAGGGGTGGGTGGCCGAAAGAACCAATGACCTTATGCCATTTAACACACTTTTTGTGAACTAACACATAAAAACCTCTAAGAAGTTATTAAATTGCTTCGGCCTCCTTTTACCCTGAGCTTGGACTCTGTGTTGTTTCTCCGTTCCATGGCGAGAACGGCGACAGAATCCCCGTCTGTGCCACCAAAGGCGTTGCAGCAAACTGTGAGCTCACATCCAGGGCTGCGTGTGAGGCAAGCTCCATTTTGTCGAAATCCTGAAAAATGCTGAGTTCCACAAGTGCTGTGTTAAAATGAAGCAGGGGCTCAGCAGCTCTCACAAGGCTGTAGCTTTTCCTTTCTGCAATTAAAATTGCTGCAGCAGGCACTGATGGACTGTCACTGCAGAGATCCCAGCTATATTGTCCTCTCAGGGAAGCTTTTTCTCATATAAGCAGGGAAGGATTTCATTTAACAAGGGAAACCTGAGGAATTGCAAACTAATCTCTACAACCTTCTATTTCTTCCGTAATACATATCATAAAGGTCTTTAAAGATCAGGCCTTGGCACAAAGAAAAATGCTACCATCAGATCTATTAGAAATAATGACTTTGTAAGAAATAAATTTGTGCCTCATCGACTGGAGTGTGAAGATATGATTTCCTTCGTTGGAATTGCTTAAGCTACAGGAATTGGAGAGCAAACATTTCATGCAGTATGATCCTTTCCTAAGTCAATATTGTCCTTTCCATCCTGAATTTCAAATTAAATATTATCCTCCCTTAAACAAAGGCATGCTTGGAAATCAATGCTATTTATCTTGTCTGCTGTAGTTATATACACAAGTTTAATTTTTGTCATAGATGAAAAATGCTTCTAGACTGAAAACTGCAGGAAGACAAAATCCTCCTATTTTTCCTGGCTCTTGGTGTCATTGCTGAGGATGCATGACAAGAGTCACCAACAAAATCACCATTTTCAAGTGGCAGCATTGGTCCTTGCACTATCTGGCTACTATTGGGGTTTGTCTTGTGCTTTAATAAATTTATAACTAAAAGCAAAATGCAGCATTTAAAAAAATGATTGTCAGGTTATCATCTGGGATAAATATTTGTTGATATGAACCTTCTTTCAGGGTTTTCGTGGTGTTCCAGGTGAATTACTGAATATAATTAGAGTGGTAGATCAGAGTAAGCTAAAGCAGGAAATATTCTTTGAAAAAGTCCTCACTGCTTGGGGGAAGACTTGTATTTATTTTTTTAATTAATTAATTAATTTATTTATTTATTTATTTATTTAAACTGAGAAAACATGAGAAAAAAGACTTCTGAAGAATGGAGAGAAGACCAATAATGTTATTTGGGAGTCACTAAAAGCCTCTACAACATTACTGCAGGTAGAGGTTTGGCCTTGCCTGTCAAGAACAAACCTTAAATATTCCATACTGGTTAATGAGGTCTCAAATGGCCCCACTTCCCAGCTTCATGGCCTTCAGGGATGAGCGTATCCAGGGCTTGCTCCTGGTGGGCTTCTTTTTTTCCATGCATCCCTCAGACCAGCTGGCTCTGGTGCTCTCAGATCCAGCAACAAGGTCACAGGTTTTCCCAAAGAAAGTTTACTCCAGCGACTTCCTGTGGACAGGAATCCATCTGGGATGTGTTTTAGGGACTCAGAGCAATCATCAGGGACTGGAGTTGAGTAAACAAAAGGTAAATAGAAAATACCACACATGTGGTGAACATAAGCAACAGAGCTACAGCCCCGTAATAGTGGACACCAGTTATTTTCTGAATTTTGCAATGTTTTGCACCATTTAAGGAGAGAGGGGTTGGGTTTTGGCTGTCCTTTCTACTATGTGGTGGTGAGCTCTTAGTAGTGGAAGTTACAACAGGAAACCAAAAAGGAACAAATAAAGCAAATGCAGAAGTTATTGTTTCCTGAATATTCAGAGTTCAGCAAGTGGATGATCCAATTCTCTACTAGCCTCCAGTGCTCAGCCAGCCAGCTGTTCATAACTATAAAATACCCATAATAACCTGCCCTCTGGAGGGACAGGAATGCAGAAAAGTGAATTGCAAGTATCTCTGCTTGACATGCAGTCAGGTTCCTGTCCTTGGGCACACTGGGACTTCTCCATCGTGTTTGGACCCTTGGATCTGAAGGTTTTCGTGGTTGCCTGGACTTTCTTTTTGCTTGGGGTGGTTGTGGGCAGTCAAGGACAAAATCCACACTTGGGCTTCTGACCCGGGGACAACAAAAAGCATCTGTGGGTTCTTTCTGATTTCCTGCAAAAGGCTGGGAAATTTTTGAAGCCTTTTGATCCAACTTTAGACCACGGATTTAACTGCACAGTGGAGCAGAGCAACCCATGAGTCTTTTCAGTAGCACAAGTGTAGTACTTAGCATTCTGATGGGAACTTGTGTGTTGAGCCAAACCCAATTATTTGCAAATGAATCAGCGCCACACATCCTCAGGGGGAGGGCTGTGATACCGAGTGCTGGTTTGAAATGTCATCTTCTCTTTGGGAGAATTCTCTATAGATAGAGTTAGCTATTTTCAATCTAATTTTAGGCAATCAGAAATAGGAATTCTGTAGCAGAGAAAATTCTAACTCTGATCAAAGCCACGGCAGATTTCAGCCTGCTCCATTTTGAAAGTCATGACAATGTGAAAAACAGGCTTTTCACTAAGGTTTGGCATCCTAACCAGTGCTGGCACTCACAGGCAGTGCTTTAATTACACATTATACTAACCAGTGTGAAATACTGAGCCTTATTAAGATAGCCAAAAGCCTTCTTTATAGTTGATTTATTAGAGCTTGAAATTAACTTTTCACAGTCCAGCTCCGAGAGATCAGTAGATAGGCAAATTCAGCTCTGCCTCCAGTGAGTTCCCCCCTGGTTATCTCCAGGGCTCTCTCCAGCCCCTTCCTGTGCCCAGACATGGTAAAACACTGGTCAGCAGCAGCAGCTCTCAGCCTCCTACCTCCGTTATAAACATCAGTGCTGACATTGTGCTTGCTTGGAATGGTTTCCTGGAAAAATGGAATTTTAGGAAACCACCTTGGGCTCTGCTGGGTGCTCAGATGTGTGGGCTGCCTCAGGCTGGCTGTGCTGGAGCTGTTCCACACTGGGGTGTTTGCAGATGAGCATTTTTGCTGCTCCTGACACAAGATTTGGTCAGTATATGGCTGGGATATTGGGATATTGTTAGGAATTGTTAAAACAAGCCCATCATCTTAGAGAATTGCAGGTCTCTGCCAGCTGAATATGGGGAGGAGCTCCCAGCCTGATGGGATTTTAAACTTTTCTCCTGCTGCTTTTCTCCTCCCAGCAACCTGAGTGCATTTCCACACTTCCAAACTCCCAGGTATCAGTTCTCTGATTAAAACATGTGGATCTGGAGCTCCCACATCCTGTGCTTTGCTTCTGTTTGATGCTACAAGGCAAGGCAGAGTTTGGAGCTCCAGGTACTGCAAGATAAAACTTCCTCCTACTGAGGATGGCAAAAAAGAGAGGAGCAAGGCACTCAGTGAGGGAGAGGCTGGCACAACACCTGCAGCAAATCTGTGGATTTAAATGATGCTTGGGTGGGAAAGTTGTCCTGTCATACTTTGGGTCTCTCCACCAATAAACCTTTTGGCTTTAAAATTTATCATCAGGAGGAGTCACATCTCTACATCTGTGCTTACACCCAGTGGTTCTTTGAAGTTTTAGGCTCTGTAGGTACCAAGACATTCCCCAGGATGGGCAGTGGTGTCACAGCCCTGCCAGCATAGCATGAGGGCACCTCTGTTCTTGTTTTAGAAGTAGCTGTTTCATTCCTTTGGGTGACTGCTGTATCCTGTCAGCAGGGTGGGAAATGCCAAACCTCCTAGAAGTTGCAAGGGACTTGTTTGGTTTTTTTTTTTCTCTGTTTTTTTGGTTTTTTTAATGACTCTGTTACACTTGATTTGCCCAGGGAAGTTGTGTGATGAGCACCTATGGAAAGCAGGACTGCATTAAGATGGGATGGGGGGAACAGCAGACGGGCAGAGCCCCCTTCTGCTCCAGTGAAAGCTAAGCCACCTCAGAATGTTGCCAATTAAAAATAAAATGAATGACTTTGCTCTCTCTGTAGGTGACCTGTCTCCACGATTTCTTTGGGGATGATGATGTGTTTATCGCCTGTGGTCCAGAAAAATTCCGCTATGCACAGGATGACTTTTCCCTGGATGAAAGCGGTAACATCAAACACACACTGTGGTTTTATTTGATTGCCATTCACTTGCTTGTATCAGATAATAATGCTGCATGCTTTTGTTCTGGTTTTTAAGACCCAGTACATGGAATTTAACGTCCTTTCGTGAGACTTATCCAGTCAGCAGATATTATAATCAGGCAAATACCGACTGAGGTAGCCCGAGTCAGAATAAATTAATTCCTACAGCATTTTGACATCCACTGCAAAATCTGGGAGTGTTTATACTTTCAATTTTCTCCAGTCACAATCAGACAGATACATTTTTCTTCAGAACTAATCATCCTTACGTAGACACATGCATATTAAAGATGGGAACAAGCAACAGTTAAAAAAAGAAAAAGATCACATTTCCACTGCTTTCTTCTGCTGATTCAAAAAGCAGGGCAATAATTCCATTTTTGGGGGACATGACTGGGGCAGCACCATTATTTTTCCTTGTTACCACTGCCAGCAGAAGTCTGTAATAATGTGAGTCTCTATGATCAGTTAAGCCATGAAATCTTTGATTTTACAGAATATACAGAGCTTGCTTGTAGGACTTACCACCCACCCCACGTGGCAACTGTACCCACCCGTCTGCAGGTGCCAGTGAGTGCAGCAAGAGGAAATTAATGACATTTTGACCATTTAAACTAACAGAAAATGTGTTCTCCAAGCATCTAGGCTCACTTCCCGAAGCTCTAGGTGTGCTGTATAAGGAACACAAGCCCCATCCTGTCCTACATGCTGCAGACTGTCTCAGCATTGAGGACCAAAGAGGATTTTTGCTGGATGCCAGGAAGTTAAGCAGCCTCTAATCTTCAAACACCGTGGTTTTTATGACTCCTTTGCAAGCCTGGTTTTATTTTAGTGCTGGTTCTTCTGACCTGTGTACTCCAGATGAACCCACTTGATGGTCTTGGGTAATTCAAAGAAAGTTTCCAAGGTTCAGCTGAGACTTTGCAGGCAGAGAATAAAGCCCGTGTCAGGGCTGGGGAAGCGATCTGTAACCTGAGCTTCATATTGTTTTTTACCACTCAGCAGTTGAGTCAGCTCCACAGGGAGCTGCACGCTGGAAAACACTTTGGATGCAGCCCTGGCAGAACAACTGGATGGAAAGCCCAGCTCTCTGCCTACACTTCTGGTCACTGCTCACTTTTCCAGCTTGGATTCCTCTGGCATAAAGAAGCCAAGTTTGCTGTTGGGAAGGCACTGAGTAGCTGCAGGTCCCAGAGGTATTTCCAGGGGAGCCTTGCAGCTCTCAGGAAGCAGATGAGGAGCCTCAGCACCGTTTTCCCGTTGTACATCCATCACCCTTCCTCGTTCCGAGTCAGATGCTGCCAGGAGAACTGCAATTCCTGAGCTTTTGCAGATGAGTGTCACTTACTAAAATCTCCTCTGTCAGGGGGAAATTTCTCTTGCCTGTTCAGATGACACACACCAGGATTGCTGGTTATTATGTTCACTCTGGCAGGACATCAGGAAACAAAAAGAGAAACAGCATAAGAGAGGATTATGTCATCTTTTTCCTCCTGGCTGCCCACCACAGCTTCCACCCTCTAATCCCTGCTGCTGAGCACCTTCCAGAGGACATTGCTCTGTCCCTTTCGTACCCACTGGTTTCAGCATCATGGAAATGTCACACTTTGGTGACATTTAGAGACCTGTTTACACCAACTTCAGCACAGCCAGGTTTCCACCTCCTGCAAAAGCTCAGGGATTGCCTCTGGTGTGCTGACACTTGCCAAGGGCTGAGCTGGAGGAATTCCTCAGAGTCAGCCTTTCTGTGTTGGAAAATGCAAAGCCAGGTTTCTTTCCAAGGAATTACTCCCCTGGGAAGAAGATAAATTTGGAAGCCCTTGCAATGACATAACATGAAGTATTTTTACTTTTTAGGTTTATTTTTTTTTAGTGAGTAATTCAGGTGACTAAACACAGCTGCCTGACACCCTTTGAGTACCTCCCACAACATCAGTACTGCTCTTCATGTATAAAAAATTGGGGCTGTATTGGTGCTGGACCTCTACAAGCCTTTCTGTGAGAAGTCAAGTACTTTTGGAAAAAAAAAAAAAAACAAACCCACAACTTTTTCTATCCCTGATTTACAATTTCCAAAATCGATTTAGCAGGAGAGAAAATAAGCTGACTGTGGGTTTAATTCTTGCCATGCAGCATCCCTGGAGCACAAAACCTCCTCTCCTCACATTCTTGTGCTGCATGGCCCAACAGCAAAACTCTCTCTCAAACCATCCAGAAGGAGCAGAGACAGACCCTTGGCTGTCTGAGAATGAGGAAAGCCTGGGGAAAAATTTAAGGCAATTACACTTTCATAGATATACTGATATATAATTAAATAACACATACATTTAGGTCAGACAACTTGCTTTCGGTTGACCAATTATTTATCTGCTCTGTGCTGCCTTAATTCCATTGGGGAACCCATTCCAGGGGGTCCTCAGTGTGGAGCATGTGGAGCTGAGCTGAACTTTTCCATGAAAAACTGCCTGCATGTGGAACACGTAATTCACATCTGTAAAAACGACACTTTTTTCACATCTTGGTGAGGACAAGCTGTTGGAGGAGATGAGGTGGGACCAGCTAACATTTGACAAAGAGGAAATCCCTTTTTTATTGCCTTCTTCTTAACTGGGCTAAGTTAATAACTTGAGGGGCGGAAAGTTCTTTTTCTGTTAGCTCTCAGTGTAAATAAAGCCTGGTTCTGAAGATCAGGCATGCCTGAAATCCTGGGACACATGGAGGTTTGTTAGCATTTCAGTTCCCCTCTGCAGGACCTTGTAGATCATGTTTACATTTTCCACTCTTCCTGGCCTATTTATTTTTTAAGAAAGCACACTTGGGGTTCCCATCTGCTCACGTCTTCCAGGACATAAATCTGCTGGGTTTGTTTATACAAACCTTTCTGAAAGGGACGAGTGGCCAGGACAGAGGATGTGCTTTGTAAAACCATTTTGCCTTCTTTGCTTTCTGCATGTGAGAAGTTGCAGCTTGTTGAGGACAGAAGAGGCTGATTCCAGCTGCGTGAAAGCCTCCTGGGGCAGCTGCCCCATCTGCCACTTGCAGACTTTGCATCACACCATGAGCTGCTTGCTGGCTTTCTGCACCTGCAGAAAGGGCACTCAGTGTTCCTATTACTGGGTTTTCATGGAAGGGTTACAGCAAATCAGCTGGATTTTTTTGGCCTGAGTGTTCCCTCAATCAGTGCTGACCATTTTCACTGTGCTCATGAGAGCCAAGGGAAGGGGAAGGGCAGAAAATGTTTGGTAGGACAGAGGTAGGTGCCAGCCTGACACCTGCAGAGTCTCAGCACCCCCTCTAGAGGAGCAGAGCTGTTCTCTTTGCCCTCCCCTTAAAGAGCCTCCTTTCTCCCTGGAGAACAAGTGATGATTTCAGCTTTTCTCTTGCCCTTGGTGATTTCTGCATCTCTTTGGGGACCAGGCACTGAGCTGCCCGTGGGTGTTTCACGCCTGGTGTCCGTGGGCAGCGGGAGCAGCAGCGCCATAACCAGGTGGGTTTGTGTTTCCCCAGAGTGCCGGGTGATGAAGGGGAGCCCAGCAGGTGCCACGGGCAGCAAATCCTCCCCCACCCCTCAGAAGAGCTCGGCCAAGAGCCCCGCGCCCATGCGCCGCAGCAAGTCCCCGGCCGATTCAGGTAACCACCAAGATGGTGAGTGATTGTTTCTTGGCGTCTGCATTTAACTGTGCTCGAGGGAAAAGCACAAACTCCGTGTGTTTGCATAGGAAACTCGGGTGTCTTTCAGAAACAAGAAGCTACAGGGGCACTTAATAAATATTGGGAAGGAATTCCCTGGTTGGAGAAGTGCAGTCGTGGCTTGAGGTTGTCCCACCCACAGTCTCACAGCCTCCTTCCCCAACAACATTTTGAAAGAAGTTTCCATTCCCTAGGCAGGAAATCAAGGCCCACAGTGCTCCCAGATGGTCCCTGTAGACAGAGAGTGATTTAGAGTAACCTCCTGTGCAAAGCAAATGGTGATTATTGCCCAGCTCGGGAGCGGCTCCTTCCAATCTTTATTTAAAGTAGACCAGTGACCTTGCAATTGCAGAACTGGTGATAGGTTTATTGATGTGACACTGAGACACTCATTCAGTAGTAGAAGAGAAGGAAAATGGGAATCCTAATTTGCTGCAGCAGCCTGCACCATTTGAAATGCCTCCCTCCTTCTTCAGTAGCACCGGGGTTGGCAGCACCCCTGGAGAGCTGCAGAGCTCTCAGTCCAAGGCTGGGCTGCATATTGCAGTAATTCCGGTAGCTGATAGTTTTTAGAGTCATGGAGAGTTGCTAGAATTATGATTGATCTCTCACCTGCCTGCCTGTTCTGTTCCAAAAGAGAACCAGACATGGCCTCTCACTAAAATGGCCAAATCACCAGTTACGCACATCAGATTTTCAGGAGAGCTTCACAGCTTGAGTTCAGGTGTCCCACAGCATCAACACAGGTGATAGAAACAAGAAATTCTTTCTCACCTTCATGCTAACGCACTGCATATTGCATGGGAACATCACACAACAGGGATTATTAGGGGTTATAGACAGGGATTATTAGATATAAAATTCTCTTGGCAGTAGTCAGAAGGATTTCCCCCAGGAAGTGGTTCATTTGTTTAGGGTGTGTGGGTGTTCTTCAGCTACATAAAGAGGCAGTGTGAAATTGGTTGGCACATGCCAAGACTCTGTGTTTTTTAAAAAAGTAGTTCTCTCTACGGTGGTTTTGCATTCATAAAGTTTTTCTTCAAGATTCCATTGCTGGCTGTCCTCAAACTCAGGCTTGCCATAATCTAAACCACTTTCACAATCCCAAATACAAGCTAAAGCTGTGTAGGCACATCGAAGGCGTGATGGGAAATGGGATGGTGATTTAAAAAAAACCCCAAAAGTAACATTCAGTGATGTGGGAGCCAGCTCCTGCATGAGCAGCTTCAAACCTTCTCCACAAGCATCAGGTGCTGATTCCCACCAGGACCAGACTTGAGTGCATGAAAACACAGTTTAATATGAAATGGCAACTATTGTGTGCCTGATTTTAACTGATTGAGTGACTCCAGGCCCAGGATGGTGACTCATCTGATGAGCTTTAATGAACACATTTAGCAGAGCTTTTCAGAGGGAGATTAAAACAACCAGAAAGGCTGAACAATGACCAGTTCCTGGAGTTAAGGTCAGTAATGAAGAGCAAATCAGGTTTCTTTAATCTGTCCAGACAAGGGTCTTTCGTGCTTTCCTGTAATTTCAATAAAGGAAAAAATGGCACTTGTCCTGCTTAATGAGAATAAAAAAGACTGAACTCTTTCAGCACTGAAAAATAGAAGACTGTTGTTTTCTCAGGACAGAGAGGAAAAACAATACCATTTTGTATTCTTGTATTGAATTGGTAATGAATTAAGTGGATTTACACACCTTTTAAGAATCAATATTTACATTTAGATGGATTTTGAAGTTATCACATTCAAAAAGCAAAGAAAGCTGAATGAAGTCTGATTAATAAAAGATGATCTGACCTATTTTTTTCCCCACAGAATCTCACCTGTTTAATTTGTGAAACCATTTAAAAGCAGTTTTACTTCAAATATATTCAATATTTCTGCTATGTATTTGTTCTCTCACCCATTTGTACCTTTTGTCTCTGTTGCCTTTCCCTCTGCTGTGGCTGTCATCAGAGTTTCCTTGGTTCTGTCTTGTTTCTGTTCTTTCCAGGTCTTTTCTGGGTCGGTTTCTGTGTCCTTTTTGTAGGTTTTGTAGGTTCTGTATCCTTTTCTGTGTAGGTTTCTGTCTCCAAGGCAGTTGTGACATATCTGGGCACTGATGCCAGTGCAGGTTTGGAGGTAAATCTTTGGGTGAGAGAAGTCTGAACCCACCTCTCAGTGAGGTGTTGTGGCCTCACTGTGAAAAACTCAATCCCCTTTAGGCAGCCAGAGCCCTTCAGCTCCCAGGATATCCAAAAAGTGAGGTAGCTAATCCACAGAAGCATTTTAAACACTGGTTTCTTGGCAGGGGGCTCTTTACTTACCATGCAGTCATTTAAATGAATGAATGAATGAATGAAAATTAAATGAATGAATGAAGAATGAAGAAGTCCCTTGCTGTAAGCAGATGGTAACAGACCCCAATACTTACATTGCCAAGGAAATCCTTCCTCCCTTCCCTCAGTAACCCCCAACTCATATTTATACACTTCCTAAGCAATGCCAGTGTATTTCTGGCAAAATCGGAGTTACAAAGCTTCTGTGTATTTCTAGCCTCAATTTTTCTTTCTCTGGAGTCAGTTTTGCTAAAAGGCACAGCTTAGAGCAGTGAAATTCATACTAAACCACACCTGCAGGGCACCATCCAATTTCTCCTCCTACTGTGACAGGGGAAAACTGGGCATAAGGAGAAAAGTCTCTGTGCTGCTGCTCTGATCCCTGAGATTTAAATGGAGTAGGGTCAGCATGAAGTTTGGCAGCATTTCTTTAACAGACTGCTCCAACAAGAAGTCAAACCAAGCAAAAGCCAGAGCTAAATCTCAGGGGAGAAATACAGGAGAGAAAATAATGATGTCATTTGCCATTCTTTCTTTGTTAAAACAACAGGAATTTATCTTACACTAAATGACCAACCAAACAAGGGTTCAGTCGTATAAAAACCTGTGCTGTGAGGGGAGAGCTTATGATTTTTAAAACCAGGACAGAGCCATAGGTACCTGAACTGAAATTTGAGAAGGTCTTTGCCTTGATTTGGCTTGGGGAGAACACGAGCAGGGCTCTGAGGCTGCTGCAGGACCTCAATGTCTCAGTCCACTAACGGCAGGGTTTGGACAGAGGGACAAAAGCACATTCACCAGGCAGCAGCAATTAGCAAACAGACCCAGAGTGTCCGTCTGTCCTGGCTGCAGGGCTGCTCCCCGGGCTCATTACGTGGGAGTGTGTCCAAGAGGCAGCAGATGTCTGGGGAACGGCACACGGGAGAGAGCAGCTTGTTCCCCGCTCGTCCCTGCTGCCAGCCCGCAGGGCGCACCCAGGAGAGATCCCCCTCACCAAACACGGTGAGAAAAGGGTGCCAGCACTGCAGGGCTGAGTGCCTGGATGTTTGGAGGTGCTTGAGCAAAGGATGCCCATGCAGTCTGAGTTCTTCCACTCCTGAGGCTTTATTTTTCTGTCCTGAAGGGCAGGATGGCTCGTGCTCCCTGAACAAGCTGCTGTTCCTACATTTGCTTCGTGCTGTCCTTGTTCTGCTTGTTCCCTTTCTTTATTTTCTTGGTGGCACTTCAAACCCTGACCTGGAGACAAAACTATCCATGGATTTCATGGTCCTTTCTCTCACTCTTGTGGTGTACGAGCTCCTCAGACTGGGATCTCATCTGCAGAATCCTGGGAACCCCAATCAAGCAGGGATTATTGACCTTGCTTTACAAATTAGTAGACATAGATACCTCCACACATTTTGAGCACTCACTCTGAGCCTCAGGCCCTGCTTCTTCCAGTTCTGTTTGTGGACAGAAATGTGAGTTCAAAAGATGGACCTCACTAACCTCATTTACAGGTCTTGGTGCTTTATCACCACTGGAAATTCAGATCCAGAGCCCCAGTCATTCCAGCAAACCTGAGCAACACTCAGGGAACAATTCCATATGAGAAATCTGGCTAAAAAGGGCCTAAAAAAAGGCTGAAGAGGGACTTTTGACAAAGGCGTAGAGTGATAGGACAAAGAGGAAATGGACTTAAGCTGAAGGAGGGCAGGTTTAGATACTAAGAAGGAATTCTTCCCTGTGAGGGTGGGCAGGCCCTGGCACAGAGAAGCTGTGGCTGCCCCTGGATCCCTGGCAGTGTCCAAGGCCAGGTTGGACGAGGCTTGGAGCAGCCTGGGATAGTGGAAGGTGTCCCTGCCCATGGCAGGGGGTGGAGTGAGATGAGCTTTAAGGTCCCTTCCAACCCAAACCATTCTCTGATTCTAAAATACCTGTGGGGGAAGCAGACAGAGAATTCAGCTTACTTGGATCTCTCGTGGCCACCTCAAACGTGACAGGAATATTCTCCATCCTCCCTCTGATGTGCTGGACAAGCCTGATTTCTCTCCTGAGCACAAACTGCCTCGTGCATGGGGAGGGGTGGGGATCCTATGGAAAAAAGTGCACGTGCTCATGCAATTAAAGGATGTGACATAAGCAGTTTAAGGTAAATTGATGTTGCAGAGCAAATACAGTGCCATGAATAAGCCATAATGCACAAAGAATAACGTGGTGGAAAAAAAACCCCAAAGAATTGAAATGAAAGCTGCTTCTAAAGCACAGTTCCTAACAGCTGAGTGTAGGTGAGATCCTGAGCTACCCTCAATCATCAGCAGATTTTAGTGGAGCAGCAGTGTTATGCACCACCTGGGATCTGCTCTTTGCCTCCTGTTATTTTCTTGCATTTCAGTTCAAAGGAAATGCAGGCAGGTTTGCTTATGAGCACTATTCTTCATTAGCAGACAGAGAAAATTAAGCTGGGCTTCTTCATTGTTGCTCCTGCTGCAGAATTCTGTATTTGTAATGATATCCATCTGTCTCATTCCATTTCTGATTTGGATGTCACATCTGTTTTTTTGTTGGTGCTCATAAAATATTTACATCCCTGCTGTAGCACTTAAAACTCTCATTGTATTAGGGAATTTCTGTCCTGCCCTGCAGCAATTACATCCATTTTGCTGCATACTGACTCTGCTGGTGTTCCAGTCTTGTTTGTGGAAGGGAAATTGGGGTTTCTTGCAGAGTTGTTAGGTGGCATTCTTCAGCTTAGGAAGGATCAGTGACAATTGGAGATAAAGAAAGAGGCATTTTCAGAAACTGGAAATGGATTCTAGCTAATAGAGATTATATCAGTCCTCTTGTTCCCTGCATTTTCTTTAATAGGAAACACAAATTCACTCAGTGAAATAAAACATAAAAGAGATCCAAGTTCTTTTTTTACTGAATTGCCTTCATTATTTGGCATACAGTTAGAGAACTCTACTTTTTTTTCCCCCACCAGCCTGGAGGGCAGCTCGTTTTGTAGAGCTGGAGCACAGTGAAGAGTGGCACAGCACAGTGCAAGGGCCAGCAGGAAACAGCTTCTGCCTTTCCAGAACAGTTTTTTCCCCCCTACCAATAAAGCATGGTCTGAGTGGGATAGGGAGGTGAAGGGTCACTCTGTTCCTCAATTATCTATAAATCATTATTTCTACCACCTTTTAAAAATACCCATTTTCTCAGCGAGGTGCATTTGTAATAGGAAAAAAGCTGTGTGTGATGAATAACCTCCTCTTTCAACAGAGGAGGAAATGCATGGAAATGATGGATGTGAAGGCAGAGGAGCCACATCACCACGAATTTGTTGCATCTGAGCTGCTCTAACTGCTGGCAGCTCCTCCTTTGTGCTGGGGCTTTGAGCACGTGTTTATTTTCACTTTTGAACTCACCTGTTTGACCTCTACCTTTGCTACAAACCTGAGCTACCCCCCATTTTTCACAAGCAGGGAACAGAGAAGAGGGGTGAGGCTTTCTTAGGCATTAAAGCAAGAGCTCTGCTGCTTTTGCTCTATAAAATCACAACATTCACGCCTCTTACTCTGTGATACTTTAAACACTTCTTCAGTCCCCTCCAGACACTCAAGTACTTGAGGAATTTTCAGTCATGATTTGCAGATTCAGCTGTTACAATTGAAAGCATAATTCCACCAGGCTCTTTGGTCACTTAATCCCACCCACGGCAAACTTCAGCCAGGCCATTCGAGGCTGCTGTCTGTGTAATTTGTAATGTGTATAAATTGACATCTGACATTGCTTGTGTAGGGTTCAGGGTATCTTCAGCCTCTGGGTCCCACTCATGCCTCTAAACTGTTTGAGAACACAGAAGTTGTCTTTCTGTTTTTCTGGTGATCTGTGCCTTAGATCGACTTGGTGAATATTGTGTGAAATATTGCTCCTTCAATTTATTTTGTATTTCACTGTATTTTGCAGTCACCCTGAGCAGCTGAAATCCTGGAGTTATATTTATAGCCATGCTGTTCACTTGGGTTTTTTTTTCTCCTGCCTAACATGAATAAACCATCGTATTTCTGTGTTAAATATTTGGAGACCTTCCATCTCCCCAAAGGAGAAAGATTTTCCCCTTGCTTGCCTGATTTCCAGCTTCTGTCTTGTTTTCTGCCAGCAAACGGGACCTCCAGCAGTCAGCTGTCCACACCCAAATCCAAGCAGTCCCCGATCTCCACGCCCACCAGCCCAGGGAGCCTCCGTAAGCACAAGGTATTACGTTTCTTATACCTTACTACATCTCCTTCTGCCTCAGTCCATCACATCTGTGGGACACTGAAGTCATGGCCGTATTCTCTGGAAGAATAACAACAGCTCCTGATGTTCAAACAGTGGAGTTTGGCCCTTTACCTGCAAGGGCTGTCCTTTAGGGCAAGATGATGAACAAACCATTGGCCTGATTCCTCCCGTGGAGTTGTTAACGTGTGCTGGAGGCCACCCAGAGGGATCAGAGGAGGTAACGTGACCATGAATTTGTGTCACTATTTGGAAAAGTCATTGATGGCTGTGGTTTCATGTAAACCCTCATGTCCTGAAAAGCCTCAAGTGTTGGCAAATCAGGCCCACTAAACAGCAGAATGCAAATGTTACTGGAGCTCTAAGACATCACTTTAATGATGCTCCTCAAGAATTTAATTTTTCTAAATTATTTAAGGCCATGCTCTGTTTTACAGGAAGCAGGTGATTCTTACAGCTGGTGTGGTAATTGTGTTCTGGAAGAGTAGCTGGTTTTGCTGGTCACAGACAGCGTGGCTAACAGGTAGCACAGCATCCTGGCAGAGAACAGGAGACCTGTGCTGGCTCATGGATAATTCATGCATTGATTTATTTAAAAGGTACAGCAGCTGTCACAGCTTTTTCAGTTCCTGTTATTCAGGGCCACTGTGTGCTGAGTTCAGACTTTCATTTCTGTGGGCCTTTGCATTTCTGGAGTGGCCACAGTGCTGCTTCCAACAGTTTTCACTTGATCCGGAAACTGGAGCTTGGACACAAGTGTGGGTGTGAGAGGAAGTCAGGGGGATTCTCTTTAGCAACCAGAATGTACCTCTCAGCCTGAGTGTGACTTTAAAAGCATTGACTCGAAATTTTTGAAAGGTAATGAAAAAATTCTGATAGTGCTGAGGTTTTGCAGTCAAAACCCACTGTGGGCCAGATCACAGGGGCTGAACTAATTCTGTTTAACAAAGGCATAGCTGAATCCAAACTGAAAACTGTGTTTTCCTCAGGACCTCACTCTGTTCTCAGCTGAGGATACACACCAATTTTAACACACTGTGTCCAGATTTATTATTAGTTTATATCTGAGAACAGAATCTGGCCCCTGGTCTGAGTTCAGCAGAAGTAGTGCTGTACACGGCATTCTTCGCTTCAGCATCAGGGACACAAAATATTTTCCAAACTTCCCATCTCATTTAGAACTTCGGAGATGAGGATTTGCTTCTTGGTCAAGACAAGTAAAACTCACCTTTTTAATCTTTTATGTGTGTTTTCAGCTGGCTGATTTATGACCTTTCCAGTTCAGCCCTGAGACCATTTGTAATAGATGGTGACTGCTGAGGGCAAAGCCAACCCAGCTATGATTTTCTGCACGAAGTTAAGCCAATCAGCAAACACAGATGCAGCATTTTAGCTTACCAGAATATTCATGCATCATTGTCTTTCTCCCAGGAGCAATTTCCTGCTTATGATGAAATCGCTTTTCTTTTTTCCCCTTAAAGCTCTAATGATAAATGCTTAGGTTGAGTTCACCACAAAGTCCTACTTTACCTCTTCTTGTATCAAGATTTCAGTGAATTTCCTTCCTGAATATTTGGGTTTTTCTTCGTTTTGTTCACAGTTATTACTTTTGTGTGGGTCAGAGTTCAAAAAGGTCCCACAAGAGCTTTAGCCCTCGAGCCGGTTCCTGTACCTAATCCCACACAGAACTTTAAACAAGTGGAATAAAATGGTTACCCCAGAAAGGGACACTGGAAAAGCTTTAGACTAAGCATTTGGTCCAAATAATATGGGATTATTTTCTTAACTCTTCCAAATGATTAGAAGTTACTTAAAATAAAGAATAAACCATGGAAAGTGATTTTCCTGGAGATTTGTCCTGAGGGCAGCTGTCAAACCAAGGTAAGACTCTTTATTGTGGATTTAGGCTTAAAAAGATGGGTTTAAGGCAAGGTACTGCTCTTTCATGCATGTGCCGGAATGGACACATTGATCCAGAACAATAAAAAAAACACTTCTCAAACCTATCCCTGGACACTCAGCAGGAACAGAGATGCTCTTGCTCCTCTGTGCAAGGAGCCTGATTTGATTTTAGCCTTGAACCCCCTGGATTCTGGTGAGCCCAGCCCAGTCACCAGTGCACGATTCTTCCACCCTGTGACCTGCCCAGAACTGAGCCACTCAGCTGCTTCCTTTTGCGTGGCCAAGGGTGGGAACTGATGGTGAGGGTTAACATTTTCTCCTTTCTCCCTACAGGACTTGTACCTGCCTCTGTCTTTGGATGACTCTGATTCCCTTGGGGATTCCATGTAGAGCGACACGGAGCTAAATGTCCATATTGCGTTTGGGATACAGCAAAGTACTTCTGCCACAACAAGCAGATAGGTGACTGGTGCTTTCAAGTCAAAGGACACACGGTTATATGTCATTTTTGTTCTGTGATTTATCCTCTCTGTGCCACAAACCAACACCTGCCAGTCTATAGAGATAGAGGGATACCATTCTCCCAAGTTACAGGGATGCAAAATGGGCATTGTGAGAAATCTGGGGCCGACGTGCCAACGATCCCGTGCATTTCCCATTTTCTTCTATTTTTTCTTCTTCTGCTGCAACCATGTGATTTTCCTAGTGATAGTAAAGTAGCTCCCCTGGAGGTGTGCAAACGGACCCCTTGCTGAGCAGTTTGCAAGCTGGAGTAGAGCAGATGATGTTCTCCCCCCGTGCAAACTGCCAGCCTTTGCCAGCTCACCTGCTCCTCATCCACAGCTCCCAATTTTGGCACCTGCATTCTAAAGAGTCCTGGTTTTATTGTGGAGGGCAGGAAGGAAAATGACTTTCTAGTTTGATGCTCAATATGCCAGCAGAAGCTTGGATGAGATGAGGAATGATTGTGTCAGATGCTAAGTAAGGTTAGTGCAATAATTCAAATTATTCAAATATCGTTTGGCTTTTTTTTTTTTTTAAATAATTAAGCAAAAAACCATAAATCAGCTGAGTTATCTGGAGTAGAACACCTTCCACACGCAATCCAAGGATGCTGCTAGCTGGTAACAACTATTTACACCTCCCCTATGGTATCTCTCTATCTCTGTAACAGTAATGCCTTGTGAACAGCCAACACTGAAAACACTGTGAGAATTTGTTTTCAGGTTTGACACCCTATAGGTCACTTTTTATAGCAAAAAAATCAATACACTTTTTATAAAGGAAAACCTTGTATCTGTGTTTTGGGAGTAAGGATTCAAGCTCCTTCTTTTTTATAAAAGCTGGTGATTTTCTTTTGTTTAAAAAACACGTTCAGAAAAAAAAAAAAGTACAAAAAAAACCAACCACGACTGCAGAACAATAATAACAGGAACTCAGTTTAGAAATCTTGTCATCACTGCCAAAACAGACACGTGTAGGGGGGGAAAAAATGGTCAATTCAAAATATTGAATGTTTTGATAGTTTTTGTAATGTTTAAGACTACATATTTGGTTTTTTACACTTCAGTATTCCTAACTATGGCCAGATTCGCTACTTATATAACAAATGAAGTTTTGTGGTGTTCTAAAACGCGTATTTTAAGAAACTCTTCTATCTGAGAAAAACAAACTCGCTGTATTTAGAGAAAGCTTTTGCTTTTATTAATCAGTAATGCCTCCTCCAGAATGCAAAGTTCATCCCTTCACGCAGGGCTGGTGGTTTTTACAGCGCTGAAGCTTTGTCCTAGGCCAGCTGCCATTGCCTCCCTCCCTCATGGAATAAGCTTTGATGAAACCGATTCTTGCAGAACTTTACCTACATGAAATCTGTGCAATTGAGTCTTTCTTTGTTGCTCTATTTGCCTTTTTATTTTTTCAACATAGACACCTACTCCCTCTTGCCTTGCAACCCCTTGTGATTAGGATGGATTTTATCCTTGTGCTGTTTGATGCTCCATGAATGCTGGGTTGTTCCCAAAGCCACTCCACATTTTGTTTGCTTGCATTGCTGGGATGAAACAATCTGTGCAGGCTGCATCTTTCAAGGCTCGTGTGGTCATACTTCTAATGCAACTTTTTAAATGAGATTTATCAGAGAGAGGCCAGGATTGGGAATTGTCAAGGGGTCAGAGTTATCATGCACCAAATTTGCAACCCGTAGTCTTAGTGCATGATCATTTACACCCAGAGTTTTGCACAAGAAACCATTTGTTCTCACTGATAACGTCATTTGATTGAGTAAGTCTCTGACTGCACAACTGCTAAATGGTCATTTTAAATATTGTAAATAGAATCCTGGGGTTAGTTCGCAGGCTAAGGGCTCGTGTCGAGGGTTTGTGGGGGGAAAGGGTGGTGGTGTGGACAAAGCTTGGGTGCAGTAGCCAGCACACCTCTGAGCCCTTGGCACTGCTGAGTTTCGTGTCTGAATGGGAGCAGGTCTCTGAGTAACCCTGTGCCTCAATCTGTCTGTCTGTCCCTGCAGGGACAGCTCTGTTCTACCTCACTGGGGGTTGTGAGGCCAAATGTTAGTTAACTTTTGTCAAGTGCTTTCAGATCCTCTAACAGAAGGTGCTGAAATATTCTGGGTGCAGATTTGGTTGTGGGTGCTAATTTTTGGCTGTTTAATCCTGAGTGCCACTGTAGACACTGGTCATGAGCAAAAAGGACTTTTTTAAGCATAAGGATGTCAAAAGCCTTGGTTATGCTGATAACAATATTATTCATCAGAGCTTTTGTCTTAGGGAAAGCTTTAGTGGGACAGATAATTTGACATGCTTTTACCCTCTCCTCTGTTCTGTTGGTGGAACTCTCACAGTCCCTCCCTGAGTCTCTGCCTTTCCAGGGACCCCGAGCAGTAGCCATGGATGGACTGGGACTGCAGTCCAGGGTGTTGTCACACGGTGATAGAGACCATTCCTGTCACAGTCAGGGTTAGCCTGTCCTGCCACCTTTCCTCAGAGAAAACCCAGGAGACCAGCCATGCAATCCCATCCAGGTTCTCTTGGTGCTCAGTGCAGGACACTCGCCACACATCCACCAGGAAACCCAAATCTTTGCTATCCTGGGCTGCTCTCTGCTCTCAGCTATCCTGAGCTGCTGGAGCTGGTGGTGGTAAGAAAGGAGGCTGGGAGATGCTTTCACCCAGTGTCTGGGAGTGCAGTTTGTGCAAGAGAAAGCAGGAATGATCCTGTGCTTGGATGGCTGTTGAGAAGGGCTTCCTTTCTTCCCAGCCAAAAGCTGTGTTTGGTTATTTGGAGATGCTTTTCCTGGTGGAGCATCACTAAGAAATCACCGAGCTCTTCCTCCTGAGCTGCACCTGGTGACGCATTTAAAACCTGATCCTGCCAGCTCTCCCTTGGGAGTGCAGCTTTGTTTGCTTGAGGATCATCCTGTGGTGGGGCTGAGCCCAGCAATTCCTTCAGGGAATTAGGGAGACCTTTGAAAAGGCCTGAAAGAATTTTAAAAAAATTGTTCAGTGGGAAAAATAGCCATTCAAACCAGCAGAAGCCACAAAGAAAACAGGGTATGAGGCCAAACTCCCAAGTTTTAAGAAGCAATTTTCTATGTAGAAATGCCTGGGCAGTAGAAGTCAGTGAGCATTTCAGCTGTAGCATAGAGTGAAGTCTGTATTAATGCCAGTATTGCATGAGTTCTTGTACAGAAATGCATGTGGAATGTTACATACATTCAGAACTAGTTACCTTTGGCTTTGTAGGATCCCTCATGTAGATTTGAATACGAAGAGAAGCAGTGCACAGGCATCAGACCTTAGTTATTTAAGCATAAGGACAGCCCTGGTTCCGGAAAGAACTTAAAAGCTTAAATTTTAGCACGTGCTTTACTCCTGTTGACTTTTCACGAGATTAAGCTTGGGTTTGGTCAGAAAGCTTTCCTGAACTGCTGTGAATTAGCAATTACTTCCAATATATTACAGCGATTCCAGACCCTGTGAGATCCTGGAGCAGATGATAGTAACTCCACTATATACTCCAGAGTTCACCTTTCATATTTATTTTTTTTTAACATTTACAAGCATGTAAAGCTCCACATGATATGAGGATTTGCCATATTAATTCTGCTATAAAACCCCTGTCTAATTTGCCTCATGAGGCTGCCTTTAGTGCTTTCAGAGACTAATTGAATCCCTGAGACTATATTGTTTCAAAACAATACAGTATTTAAAAACAAATTGGAGAGACTCTTAAAGTGGTAGGGCTTTGTTTCTTTGAACTCTGCCTTCATTCAGTATAATTTAGCAAATTTGCATATAAAGATCCCTGTTTCAGACAGTCATTAGGAAGGAATAGCACAGACTGAGGCCTTTAGCATTCGTGCACCCAGGTGATGGTCTTGACTGTAGAAGATGAGAGCAATGCAACAAAACCTTCAGCCTTGGGATTTTTATCAATTGTAAAGCATTTATAATCCTGAAGTTTCTGGTTTAGAGCCTCATCTGTTATAAGATTTGGAGCTAGTTCAGTTCCACCAGCTAAATATCTTGAAGTGATTTGGAAAGAGTTTGATAATGGGATTTTACCTCGGTTTGCTCTGTGGTGGGAGCTGGAAGTAGCTTTTCCCTGCCACTGCCTGTGTTTCCTGTATCTGCACATTACTTATTGTCTTCTCAGGAGCTAGAAACACTAATTGTGTTCTTTTCATAGACAATAGAAGGGTCCTGCTTAGAAAACAACTGCCACAGCTCTCTCATCCTCAGCTAACACACGTAGGCATACAAAAAACCACACACTTGGCCGAGCTGCTATTTCTCATTGGCTTGTTGAGTACTTTTGAAGGGGAAAAAAAGGAGGGAGAACCAAAAATTGTGGCAAACAGCAAAGCACTGTTACACCCAGGCATTTCCAACGGGAAACAAGGGCATTAAAGTGTTAGTTTCTCCTTATCCATATGGATAACATTTCCTAGGATGCCTTGTCTTTGCTTTTTCATGCCTTTGAGGTCAGTGCTGCTCTCCCAGCACACTCTGTGGGAGTGCTCTGTGATGCCAGGCTGAATCCCTACACAGACACTGTTCCAGGGACAGTCATCCCTGGGAGTGGCATCTTCTCTGCAGGGGCACAGTGTGGGTTTTCCAGCCTGAGCCTTCCCCGGTGTGCTGAGAGCACCGGCGTGAGTTTGTCGCTGACCTCGGTGGTGCCCCGCAGCCATGCACAGCAACCAAGGGCTCTCTCTCACTGTAGCAGAGGCAGAATCGTTTTTAGAGAAAGGAATAAAAAATAGCCAAGTAAAGTAGATACCAAATTAGTCTAGAAAAAGTCTCCTCAAGCTAAGACAATCCATAACCAGAGAAAAGCTCTGTAGGGATGTGTTTGCCACACGCCAGCTGCTGACCACAGCCACGAGGGAACCAAACAGCTTCTTTTTCCATGGGATGACCTGGGCTCCAAGTTATTTTTCTGGTTGCTGATGGAAGCAGGCCGGGACAGTGTTTGGGGCTGGTGAGGTTCTTTGTAGAAGTAAATGGATGGCACGAGACAAAGATCTTTCTTCTGTGTACCTAAAGAGTCAGGGCAGTCCCTGCAACAGGACGAGTGCTTTACACAAGACACCTGGAAGAGAACCAGCTGAAACCCCACCTTGGTGTAATGAGAGCAGGAAGGTGAAGACTTTAAGTGCCTTCTAACATCCTTTGGACTGTGCATGTGTCCAGCAAGGCCTAGGGGACAATGGCCTTGACCAAAGGAGACAAGGGCACACTTTGATTCTTGAGGTATTTAGCCCATCTCTTGAAAATTGCTGTTTCCAGAATCACAGATTTCTTCTGGCTGATGCCTCTGTCCCATCTGCATGAATCTGAGCCTCTCCACAGTATCTCAGGAAATGGTAAAGCTGAGTCTTGTGTCTCACAGCTGCTCCTCGCTGTGGAGTGACCAGGGCTGGGTTCTGCTGCAGTGGTTGTTGATTCTGCTGTTCAGATGTTCTTCATCCTTCTCCTTTTCCTCTGCTCCTGGCTCGAGAGCTGGTGTCTCTCGGTGCCTGCAGGTGAGAGGTTGGGAGCAGCAATGTATAGACCCCACTCTGTTTGGTTTGTTTCCTCTGGAACAGTTCTAGTCAGTGATGATTGAAGGTCTGAGGCCAAGCTGACAAACCCACATGTTTTAGAGATTTTCAGGGAATAGAAGTAGGTGGATGGAAAGGCTTTTTCCAGCAATGCCATTGCACAGCTGCTCTGACAGGATCCCAGTTGCAGGGTGTGGTATGAGTACTACACCTGCGGGTGCAAATGTGGAGTTTTGGGGTCACAGACCACTGTCCACCCCTCAGGACACTGCTTAGAGAAGGTTAAACACATTGACACCTATTTTTGGCCAACAGATGAGCTTCTGAGCAAATGAGAATCACACCTAGTGGATTCAGCAGTGGGGTTTCAGGGCTGTTGGGGTGTGGCACAACTCTGGAGAAATCACTTCTCCTTTTGCCTTGTGGTGTCCCAGTGCACAGAGGGCTGGTTCCAGTACTTCCTTCCACCTGTAGGGTGCTTTGAGGTAAGCTGATACAAAGAGCTTGCTTTTAAAATGTATTCATTGCACAGCAACGTCTGAACACGTTGTAGAAGCAAACTGTGTCTCTGGCAAGTCTCTCACTGAACTCTGGCTCTCTCTAAAACTCTGCTGTAAAAATCCTGAAGTATTTCAGTCATGGTGAAAGACACCTCATTTTTAGTTCCCCATCAAAACCATGGGGGAGCCAGCAGCATCCCTGGGAGGAGAGGAAGGTGATCTCCTCATCCAGCAGCCCATTTCTCTCCTGCCTGAATACAGCTCCCCGCTGCCCCTCTTTTTGTTAGATGTACGTGCACATACCAGAGGCAATTCGTGTCAAAATATGGGCCTTGTGTCTATAAACAGTGAATAAATCTAATTATTTCAGTGGCTTTCTACCAAGAAAACAGTGGGCCAGGTGTTGAAAACCTTGTTTAGAAAGTGTTCGTGGCCAGATGTCTACATGGGAGAGAGCTGCCTTGCAGTGTCCTTGCTTAGTGCACTTGAACTCACCTATTGTGACTCTTGCTCTTTATCCCAGTGAGCTCAGGACTCTTGAGCCAGTTTAGGGGTTCCCTAGGTCTGACAGTTTATCACTCAAACTGAAGAAGGAGGAGGATGCCCAAAGGGGATTAAGAAATCTTGGCAGTAATTAATCTGTCAGCTAAAAAAAGAAAGTTGGCGTCATCAGGCAAAGATGCTGTGGTGGAAAACATGGTAAGTGAAGGGAAAAGCCTGTTCCTTGGAGGAATGGTGGGGGATGTCTGTTAGGAGGTGGGTACTGAGTCATGAAATGAGCTGGAGCGTCAGAGAAAATCCAGTGGCAGGGAGAGCACGAGGCACAGCTCTGGACGTGTCAGTGCCACTGATGGGTGGGAATAATGAAAGACAAAAGCCAAGAAATTCTAGGGGCAAATTAAAGAGGGCTAACTGAGGATCTGTGCCTTGGTTTGGACAGAAGAGCAGCTCCTGGCTGCTTGTTGAGAGTCACTGTCCCTGCAGGTACCTAGGCCAGGGGACAGGTACCTGCCACAGCAGTGTCTGTCCCACGCCCCTCGGCAGAAATAAGGCCAAACTTGGCTGCAGGCAGGAGAAGGTGGTGTGAAGCTCCTCCCCTGCTGCTGTGTAACTCTCCTGCCAGCATGTGCCATCCCTGAAAGGGAGAAGGAAGATCCAGCCCTTTGCTGAAGGACAGCACCAAGCTGGGGATTGGGTTTATTTACACTCCTCCCCGTCAGGTCAGAAATAGCAATCGATGATCAGCGTGCCCTGGCTTGGGGAGGACAGACCTGGCACTCTGGGGAATGTAAGATAATAATTAGGGCACCTCAGAGCCTCCCATCCCTTCCCACAGAGCTCAACAAACTCTGGGAAAAGTGGCAACCCAGCTGCAGCAGGGTGAAAAGCCAGGCCAGGCTCCTGGGGGAGGTTTCCTGGGTTTGCTGTGCGGGCACAGGGCTGATGCTGATCTTGCCCAGGAAATGCCCAGCTCGTGTGTGAGAGCTGCTGCAGCAGCCACCGCAGCAATGGGAAGTCTGTGCTGAACAGGGGCACCTGTGTTTAACACTGCTTTTCCCATGAGATGCTTTTCCTAAGTTCAGTTGAGTTAGAGTGCTCGTGAATTTAATCCTACACAACAAAATCACTGATTTATCCAAACACTTCTTTGCTGTGTAGGCTCAGATTGGTTTTTTTTTGTTGCAAAAAGATTGCACCTCTTTGTTTCAATAAATTCTCAGATGCTCAGTATAATGCAAGTGGAACCCAATACACCTAATTTTCTGCTGCTTTAACCAGGCAGAAGCTCCTCTGTAATAATCTATGAATCTATTTGGTCCAAGGTTGGTCTCCTATTTCAAAGATTGATTACTGTTGATAATACTTGTGTGATTGATTACTTGAGTGCAGATTCAGTTTCCTGGCTGACAGCTGCAGCCTTTGCAGAGGAAACCTCCCTGACCCCAGTTATAAAGTGATCTCTTGTATGGACCTCGAATAGCAAGTTACAGATGGGAGATATTTTCTATAGTTTAATTATAGTTAATGATAAAGCTGAAATAGTGTGTTGAAATATCTTAAAAATTTAAGAATTGAAAATTAAACTAAGAACCTCAGCAAATCAGGGCCTCCTCCATATTTTCTGGTTCTAAAGAGTGTTGGCTTTATCTCACTTTACTCTCAGTCTACCAACAGACATGCCCTGAGCCCAGCAGGTTGATGGAACTAGTATTTCTATTTCTAGCAGTGTTTTTCTACTCTAGTCCCATCTAGTACCAGGCAGAGATTTATGGTTGGCTTGGTTTTTAGAGAAGTGTTGCCAAATGCCTCTTAAATAAAAAGGAAGGTTCAGTTCATTTTAGGTGACTCATCGAAACTCAAGGCTGCTTTTGAATTTTATCCAAGCTGGTTCTTCCATCTCCATTTGCAAGAGTTATATATAGGAAATGGAGCTCAGTTTGAGTCACATTTGCACAGTGACTCATCTGGCACGTGCAGTCAGGATGGAACACGGTGGTGGCACCTGGTCAGGGAGAGCCAGAACCAAACCCTGGCTCTGAGTCCCTGAGTTCTGGGAAACCCATGCACAGGGTCCAACTTGGGAAATACCTGCAAGGGACCAAATGGATCCCACGCTTGGGTCCAGGCCCAGTTCTCGACACGACAAATTTTACCTTCAGAGAATCCCTGAGAAACATTTTGTGGGGTTTATTTTTGTTGCTGTTTGGGTTTCGGGGTTACGTTTGGGGAAGTATTTTGTTGTTTTTTTAAAATTCCGGCATGGCTGCTTTTCTCCATCTGCTTCCAACCCTTGCAGGACAGGTATGGATGGACTCGTAATTCACTTTCCTTAGCAGGTGGCAGGTGACATCCTGTGATATTCTGTCTCCCTCTCATGCTGACCATACAGTCACAGGGGAGTTGCAGAACACGCAGCTTTTTTTCCCTTTTTCTCCCTCTCTTGAAGACAGAGGAGCTTCTTCCAGATTTAGTGTGATGTCTAATGACGCATCTGCCTAAAAAGAAGAATGTCTAGGGAATTAATTGCACTGCTAATTGGTGTTTATAGATACGGTGAAGCAGAAGTATTGAATGTAAGAACAAGGAAGCCTGTGAGTTATAATTACATGCTCAATTCTGACATGTGAAATTGTTGTTAGTTTGCTTCTTATTTAAATGATGGGTGATCCAAGCAGCTTGAGCACCGTGGCAGTCCTAGTACAACTGTGATTAGCAATTAGAAGACACCCAGGGTCTTTTGGAAAGAGGAAACCTGTCTAGCCAAATCTCTTCTATTCTCTGAAATGATGACACATTCCCCTCCATGATTCTCTGGGTTTTGTGACACTGTCTGGTCTGGAAGCACAGGAAAGGAGGATCAGCCTGCTGGCTTTGCTGTCGCTAGCCTTTGTCTGCTTTCTCAATTACAAATCCTGTCCCAAGCTGAGGTGAGCAGCTCCCATCCCCTCAGCCTGAGCTCCTCACGCTGCTCTTGTCCGGAGAGCAGGAGCTGCCTTTGCTCAGGACCCTGCGGCTCCCAGAGCTGCAGAGCCACCCCCGGGTGGTGCTGAGGGAGGGAGAGGCGCAGCTGAGCCGGGACCTGATCATGGATTACTGTCTTAGGTCATTCATTGAGTTTGTATGATTTCCTCATTAATGACAAAGCTGCAATATAATATAACTGAGAGGCCACGATGTATTTTCTCTTGTCGCTCAGTGGGTGGGAGTTGGAGGGGCAGCTGGGTTTAAAGTTTAGCTGGTATACTTTAAACTCTGTGTACATAACCTTGGAGGACACGGGGGTGGGAAGGGGTCCGTTGCTATTTTGGTGGGATTGGTAAACTTCAGGATGTTTTTGTTTAAAGAATAAGGTATTTAATTAATGACATTGTACAAAGAGCTATTAATTTAAATGGTGCTTTTGTTCTCCTACCCCAGACCTGTCTAACCTTTCTTTTTGGCAAGCCTGCAGCAATGCTGATCATGTTGACTTTTGTACCTTGGGGGAGTGTGTGGAAGGGGAGGGGAAATGCTTTTCTCTTCAGACAAATAACGTTGCCCATAGTTAACTTCCTGCTTGGGTACATACCTTGAATTCCCTTTATGCTGAATTTTTATGTGAAGGTCTCTTCAAAGGGACAGAACAAGCAGAGGTTATTCCAAAAGATCTCAACTGTATCATCTTGTAATATATTGCAGCTTTATGCCAATGATTCCTTGCTTACCTGTACACAGTCCATGCATGTTTTGAACTAATTTGGCATTCTCCATTTGTGGTGAGTTATTTAGCATTTTAACCACCTTTTGTGCCATTCAACTTGTACAGAAAACATTTTTATTGACGTTTTAAAGGGAGGGGGAAGAAAATAAAAAGACCCCTTCTGCTCCCTAGTTGTAGGTAGAACTCAGTTACTTAGCAAACAGATGTAGATGAGTGGTTGTAGTGTTAGAAATGTTGGCTTGCTCGTGAACAAGCTCTTGAGAGTAAATGCATGGTCCTGTACCTCTCTTTTCTTAATTAGCTCTTCCTTTCCTCCTGGAAAGGTTCTCTCTCTCTCCCTCTCTCTTTGTCTCTCTCTCTCTCGTGGTTGTAAAGTACAGATTTGGGCATAAATAAAAGCGATAAACAACCAGGTTTGAAAAGCAGTTCTCAACAGGTTCTCTCGGGGAACGTATTTCTCACAGTGCCTTGCCTTGGCACGTTGATCAGACTCCAACTTCCAGGACAAAGCAGGTGGAGATCAGTCCCCCGCTGCCTCTGCTCGGGCTGGGGAGCAAGCCCAGCCTTTGGAAGTTTGGCTCTGGTGGAGGGTGAGGTGCTGCTGGGCCACTGCAGCTGAGGCAAGAGGCCGTGGCCTCCACTCCTGGTGGTGCTGGTTGTCCCTGGGACTCGTCCCACGGCCCCTGATTTGCGGAGTTTGCACACACTTTTGATTTTCCTGGATACACAGCGAGGGGGTGGGGATGGGGTATGGGAATTATGTTGCTGGGGGGTCTGTAGACAACTCCTTCTCCACGCTCCTGAGCTCTGAGTTGAGCACAGGGGGCTTCTTGTTTGTTAGCTGTGGTTCTGTTGGCAGTGGAGGACAGAAAATGGGAAAAAGTCTTGGAAAAGATGGGGTCACCCACAAAGACGCATTTTGTAAGAAATGGACTTAAACCCCAAAAAGCCGTGCCACAAAATCACAAAGTGTACCTGGATCCACACCTCTATTCCCTATGGCTCTTCTCCCTTAACAGAATTTCCTTTTGTTAGAAGATTTGACTTTCTAGGAAAAAAATTCCATTTTTGTGAGGTGTTGTGAAACTGTTTTTACTACTTGTAATAACCATCCCGGGTCTGAGTATTCTTGTAATGCAATGCCATGCAGCAGAGAACCTGTCCACTTTATAGCTTTGCTCTCAATATTTGTTACTCATTGTTTTCTCATCTAAATGTACATTTGCAAGATGTGTGTAATGTCATTTTCAAAAAATAAAATTTGGTTTCAATATTTAGGCCGATAAAAACCTTTCTGAGGCTTTTATTTGTTGGGTGTGTGTTGACTGTGACTTGTGAATTAAAGTAGCACTCGTTCATTTTGATACCTCAGCTTTCCCACATCTGCCCCACTTGTATAAATGCTGGAAAAAAAGAGACTGGGGAGGGAATTCGATGCCCCTGAATTAATGAAGACTCACATCTGCCTGACTGAAGCAGCCCAACCCATGCAGGACCCATCCTTTTGCCTAAAGGGGTGAGCTCCATGTGGGTCCCACTCTGGCAGAAAAGGGGTAAATAAGGGCAGCTCTTTCCCTATGTGAGCACTGCAGTGAAAACTGCGGATCCAAAGCAGCAAACGTGAGCCCCATCTGAACTCTGTCCTGGCATGCAGGGCCTGTGAGGTCCCACAGGACTTTTGGGGAGTTTGGTGAGATTTGAGAGCTGCGCTGTGTTTGTCCTGCCTTCCCACCCGGGCCTGAAAAAGCTCCAAGTTGTCCTTTCACAGCCTGTCTGTCAGAACCACGGTGAAGACAAAAGCTTTCTTCCCTGTGAGCCCTGAGAAACGATAACAAGGCTTAGACCTCCTCAGTGAACTGCCCAGCACCAGCCACTTTGCTGTTTGTTTCTGCTTCACATCTGCAGAATTAAAAGTCAGTGTGGCGAGTCGGCTCCGGCCATCCCCGCTCCAGACTGGGCTGCTGTGAAAGACCTCGGACTCTCCAGGGTGTTTCATGCTCACATGGAGCCCTTCCTCCCTTTTCCCCCGTGGCCAGCACACGTCAGCCCAGAGAGGGTGTCCTCGTTGCCCTGTGGGCCAGAGCAGAGGCTGTGCCAGCTGGCAAACGGCACCAGGGCTACCAACGCATCGCCCCTCTTGGCCAAGTGCTGGCAGCCCCTTGGCTGATCACACCACGCCAGGACAGGCCAGAGCAGCACAGAGAGTGCAGTTCTGTTTGCAGGGAAAGACCATGTGGGAAAAAAATGCAGTTCCCATCATGAAACCAGGAGAAAATCGCTCTCGGGGCAGCCTTTATCCGAATGTGCACGGGCTGAAACTGAAGGAAATGTTGTCAGAAAAGCAGAACGAGTGCTTTAGAAAACTCTCTGCTCGTGTCCCTGTGCACTGCAAGGGCCAACAAAGCACCCTGGTGTCTCTTCCAGGGGCTGCGTGTTGGATGAGGTCAATAAAATCCAGGAAGTGCTCCTGCCCATGCAAAATGTCCAGAAAAGGGCAGATTTGAAACCTGCTGTGTGCATCTATCACAGCTATTCCAGGGACTCCGGAGAGAGTTAAAAGGAAACCCAAATGCTGGTAGTGTGGCACCCCCAACCACGCTGCAAGCCATTGGAGATGATGCTGCTGTCTTAGCTGGAGTTCCTCTGGCACACAGAGAATCACTCCAGATTTACTGTCATGTCAGTGAGACTAAAATTCAGCTTCCACAGCCCGGCCTTCCTGCTGCAGCAGCCTGGATCTAGACAGAAATGTACATCAGGGGTCCCAGAATATGTTGGCAAATCAGAGCAGCAGAAGTGTTTGTTCCTGAGAAGTCTCAGTCTGAGTGTGTTGGCCCCGTGTGGTGGCAACTGCTTGGACTGAAGTAAAAGTTGTGGCCTGGTTCAAAACCCCTTGGCTGCTGTCTTCTCCTTTTCCTGGTGTGTGAAGACAGCACAGAGGAGGATTTTAGATCACTGGAAATGATGCTCGGCATCCGTGTTCAGATTTTGGGCTTCTTGAGCCCGGGGCATCAAATCTGCAGTCTGACCCCTCTCTCTGCTGCTCCCTTTCACTGTCTGCCATCAAATCTTGTGATTTAAAAAGCTTTTTTTGGGTTGTCACCCCAGGCTGGCTGTGTGCTGCTCTCCAGAAAACACACCAGTGCTGGTCCACCTTCTAAATCAGAGGTGTCCCAGAGGATGGGAGTGTCCACAGCCACGGGGAGATTCTCCAGGGAGCTGTGAAAACCCCTGGGTGGGATAAACACCCCGGTGGCACTGCTTTAATGGTACCAGTGCCTTGTCAGCCTCGTCAGGCTGACCTGCATCTTTAGCTGCCTTACAAGCTTGTTCATAAGCTTTTAATATTCACATATTCTGGACGTAAGAGACCTGACTGAGAGCTCCCTGTCCTGGTTTTGGCTGGGGAGTTAATTTTCTTCCCAGTAGCACCAGCTCCAGGTGGTGTGGTTTTTTGGAGTCAGGGTGAGGATAATGTTGATAACACACTTGTTTTCAGGCATGGCTAAGCAGTGTTTGTGCTCAGACTTTTCAACTTCTCATGCCCTGCCAGCGAGGAGACTGGGGGGCACAAGGAGCTGGGAGGGGTCACAGTCAGGACAGCTGACCCCAAGTGACCCAAGGGATATTCCAGACCATCTGGAGTTGTGCTTAGCAAATGAGCTGGGGGAAAGTCATCCATGGGCTGGGCAACTGCGCTGTGCATCACTTGCTTTGCACATTGTAATACTTTTTTATTACCATCACCATGATTTTTTTCTTCCCTTCTGAGCCGTTAAGCTGCCTTTATCTCAGCCCAGGAGTTTTCTCACTTTCACTCTTCCGACTCTCTCCCCGTCCCCTGGGAAGGCAGTGAGTGAGTGGCTGTGTAGGGTTGGGGTTAAACCAGGCCACCCGAGATCATCCCCCAGTGGGACAGGGTGCAGGGGCTGAGCTGGGCAGCACTGGCAGGGTCCTGGAGGCTCCCTCGCTCTCTGGTGTGGCCTCGGTGCCTTCGGGGACGGGGCAGGGTCCCTGTGAGTGCCACAGCCCGTGGAAGAGAATGCCAGAGAAAGCAGAAAGACCTTCCAGAGGCACCGGGGTCTGCTCAGGTCGTCAGGGTTGGTGGAACAGGACAACTCAGTTGCTCTTTTTGGGGACAGAGGGGGGTCAAAGATGGCACTGTGACACGGCCTCAGTTCTGCTGAAAATTAAGGCACCAGTGCCAACATAAGGTTGAATTAGCACAGGGCAGAAGCCTGGCTGGAATAACCCCCAGCCAAATCTGTCATCAGCCTGTAAATGGTGATTCTTCCAGTGCTGCCTAAAAAGGTGACCAGCAGCTGGAGCAGGGTGCAGCAATAAAACCCTCATTTTAAATTAACACGTGGCCAGCCTGGCCTCTGGAGAGCGATGCATTTGTGCAACCAGGAAAGGAAATCTTGGGAAGATGCTGTTCTGTCACAAATTGTCCATGCTTTAATTAAGGAGTCCTCATCAGGGAGGAAGATAACTGTGAGATACGTGAGGGGAGGAACACTCTTGATCTAAAATGAAATCAGCTCTCAAATGAGGTCGCCCACCCGTGCACCGCTTGTGCACACGCAGCGGGAGCAGGAGCCAAGAGCAGGGAGGCGAGGCCAAGCTTTTGTAGCTCTGCAAATGAATGGGTCACGCTTTGGGTGGGGAGGGCACACGAGGGGGGCTCATGCAGTTATGTGCTGGAGGACTTGAGGACAAGGGCAAATGTGTCCTCCCGTGCCCTCCTCGCTGCCCCCTTATTCCTGTGTCTCGTGACAAAGGGCCCTGGGACAGGCTCCAGGCACGCACGGGCCAGTGCAGCATCCCCTCATGGCTTACCCCATTAAAACAGAAACTAAAAACCACCTTTCTGTCCCCTTGACACAGATTTAGGTACATAAAACCAAGCCCACCCTTAATATCCTTAAATCTTAAATCAGGATACTCTGCTTTTCTGGCCAGAAAAGTAGATCAGCTATGACTTTAAATGCCAGGCACCAGCTCTAGGAAAAGGGTATTTAGAGCAGTAGGCTACAGCTCAGGAGACTTTCAGCTCCTGCTGTGGCCACGGGTTTCTGTGTCACCTAGGGAGTCACCTGGGGCCACAGACAAAGCACAGCAAGTGCCCAAAGTGGGCTTAGAATTTCTTTGGACTCCAGGTGCCAGCAGGATGGATAGTCACTACTTCAGAATCCATGTAAAGAGTTTCACCTGGGAAACTAAAACTGGTGCTAAGAGTTACCAGCACAAGAAATCAGCAGCACCGCGAGAGGCACCTGAAACTGCAGGAAGACAGATCTTTGCTAAATAAAAAAATGTCATTGCATGGTCAAGTGTCCAAGGTGAAACCTCCTGGGCTCCAAAGCAGATGTGGACTGCAGTGAGCATGGCTTGGACACTGCAAAAAACCCTAAAGCTTGGTGCTTTAGGGGGTTCTGCCTTGGAGTGCAGAGCTGCTCCCGTGCTGGGATAGGCTTGGACAATGTTCCTGCAGCAGCAGCATCCCACAGACCAGGAATGAGAGGGCAAACCTGAGCCAAGCCCTGTCCAACTCCTGCCAGCGCTGAACAAGGCTCTGATTTCAGGCTGTGTGAGAGGGGCAGCACTCCCAGAGACCTCGGCACCCCCGATGGAGAAGGGGAAAGCACTAAGCCTGAGCACATTTCTCATGACCCTGAGACAGGAACGGCTTTAATCCAAATCCCACCGAGAAACAAGAGTGCTACAGGCAATGTTTTAAATATTTAATGTTTACACAACACTCGGAATACAAATGGCAATTCAAAGAGAAGGGAACTCCTGTCTCTGTGAGCTCCTCGGGGAGTTTTCTCTCCATGTGTGTTTTTCAGCTTGATTGACGCCTGCCCACACAGCGGATGGCAGCAGGGGATGTGTGCCCCAAAAACACCCCTCCTGCTGCCACTGCACAGGGCCCTGACTGCCAGAGGAGTGGGGAGAAGCTGGGGAAGCCATGGGCACACAGGGAAGCAGGATGGGCCCAGGGCCACAGATAGCTGAGGGAGAAGAGCCAGCCCCTTCCCCAGCCCTGTGCCCCCCTGCCCTCCCAACACCACTGTCACAACAGTCCCCATCCCAGCCCCTCAGCGATTTCAGCTCCTTTAGTCCCTGTCCCAGCACTACAAGCTTTATTTCACTGCCAGCTCAGCCGATTCAGCTCGTTCCACACCCTCCCCCTGCCACCAGGTGAAGCTGCTCCAGGTTCTCATGGCAGGATCTTCATTACGGCTCCAGCCGAGCCCCACGATGAGCTCCATCACTGCAGTTGCTCCCCCATTCCAACAATTGCTACCCCAGCCCCACAGGGATTTCAGCTCCAGCCCCACAAGCTTTATTTCACTGCCAGCTCAGCTGTTCCCACTCCAGCTCCACATCTCCCCACTGCTGACAGGTGAAGCTGCTCCAGGTTCTCAGCAGGATCTTCATTTTAACTCCAACCCCCCAGTCCCTACCCTGTCTCTGCCCCACAGGGGCTTCACCCCCAGCCCTACCATGTTTACATCCTGCCAGCTCTGCTGTCTCAGCTCCAGCTCCTCAGCTTCCCTCTGCCTCTGGCTAAAAGCTGCTTCTGCTTCTCACTCCAGCCCAGGGCTCTTGACAAGGACACAAATCAGTCACTGCCATCACTTCAGTGTCTCCATGAGCTGTCACACCCATCCCAGTAGGGGCTAACGAGCCCCAGCACACACCCTCCCACAATCCCACCCCAGCCAGCAGTAAGGGCAAGGAACAGCCACTGAGCCCCCGGTTCCCCATCCCAAAAGGTGCCCTTGGGCTGGTTCTGAGTCCCAGGAACACCACTGAGATTCCACCTCTGGCTTGTGCTTGACACCACTGGCTGGGCTGGAAGCCCCTGGGAAGCTCCTGCAGCTCAGTCCCCTTCCCTGTGGGATTTATTTCAGCTCCACATGGGTTTGGGTCTGGCTCCAGCCCCTGGGTTTTATATCCCCTGTGGCCCCAGTCCTACAACCTTTATTTAATAAACACTATTTATTTAATAAGAGGATAAAAAACCAGAACAAAAGTACTCCAATGCAAAATATTAATAGAACGTAAAAGCAACATAATAATGGAATGAAACAACTTCATTGCCTTTAGTTTTAATATTACTTCAAGCTCCAGATCCCCACAGTGCCTGCCTACCCCTCCCTTGCCTTTCCTTCCCCTCCCTTGCCTTGCCTTCCCTACACCCCTCTTGCTTTGCCTTGCCTTGCCTTTCCCACCNATATATAATATATATTAAAAATATATAAATACATATAAAAAATACATATATATATATAAAAAATAAATATATTTTTATATATAATATATAAATAAATCCCGGGGCCATTCCCTCACAGGGGTGTTCCCCTGCTCCTCCTCAGGCTCCTTCCCCCCTGCCCTGTGACCAGCCTGCCTGAAAAACAACTCCAAACGCCTGCTTCAAACCCTGCTGCTCCGGGGAGCCTGAGCGGTGGCCGTGCTGCCTCGTCTGTCCCCACAACGGATCTTTGCTATCTCTCAGACGCCTTTGATTCCTCAAGGTTTAGAAATTTTTGTTATGTTTGCAGTTAAGGTAGTTGGGGGATAAATCCTGCCCTTCTCTTCAGTTGTAGACAGAAGCAAAGCACAGCCCTTCCCGTGCCCTCTCTTTCGGGTGTGAGTCTTCCTTTAACTCAGTGCTGTGCAGAAGGATCAGTGCTGCTCAGTCTGGGACTGATCCCTTGCTCCAACCCTTCCTGCCATTTCTGCTTGGGGAGAAATATCAAAATTCCACAGGGCAAAGGATGAGGGGTCCAGGTCCAAAATGCTGTTGTTGGGCAAAGTCAGACACAACTGGATACGCAGCTCTGGAAGTTCTCAGTGAATCCTGGTTAGTTTTCAGATCCTGCCTCTTGGGCTCGTCTTTGTTCCAGCTGTTTTAATTAGAAAGAGTAGAGTAAACATGTAGGATTTAAGTTGAATCTCTGCTGGAAACCACCTCATGTTTTATTAATAAATTGCCCCATGAAATTAAGTGAATAATAGATGAATGTAGCTCTGGCGGGACACAAGGACCTGGCAGTGGAGTGGGTGTGCAAGGTGATGGGCAGGAATTTGTGGAGGTGCAAATGGGCTCTGAGCACAAGGTGCTGAACATTCAGACGTGGGGTACAGAAGACCTTGCAAAGGAGCAAGTCCTGTTATTTACTTGTGCTGTGTGGTTTGTATTTACAAAAAAAGGCTGGCTCTGGGCTCTGGTTTGCCTGCTGAGGCTGCAGGAGGAGTCAGGTTTGGAAAGCAGCAAATCTGGAGCAGGGGAGAGTGTGGTGGGGCACTGCCCAGGGGGTGTTTGCAGGCTGTGCAGGAGAGCAGTGAGGAAACTGGGGACACCTGGAGATGCAGCACAACCATGGATGGAAACCAGACCAGAGGAGTGGACCAAGGGAGCTGCAGGGATCGCTCCAGGATTTCAGGTACGATGTTGTGAGGTTAAATGGTTCACAATAAGTGAGACCTCTTTTACAGGATGTCTTTTTTTCCATTGCTTGTCATCCCTGTGGCTCATCCTGCTGCCTGTCCAAAGGAATTTCTGTTTCTGACAAGAATTCCAGCAAGAGCTCCTCCTCAGCCCAGACAAATCCCGTACAATTCTTGGATTACGCCACCCACATCAAAAAGTTCTCGTGGTTTTGTTCTGCACTGGATCAAAGCAAAGGCAGCTACTGTGAGAGCACATCTTCTAAGCTGTGAATATTTATTATCAGCTCACAGAGCGGAATTTTGTTGTGCTCATGTGGGGGTTTTTCATGTTCTTCCCTGAGCTGTGCAAATGAATTGCAGTGTGTGTGTAATAGGTAGGCATCAGCTTTTTGTTATGATTTAAACTCTGGTTTGCTTACTCAGTCAGGAATTGGAAGCACATGGCTTTAGTAGGTAGGGCTTTTTTACTCATGAAATGGTAGAACTCTAGTGGCAGCTTCCAGGCACTTTCAGTCCAAATTTCAGCCTTCAAAAGGAATTGGGGTAAAAGAGCAAAGAGTCCTGCAGCAAACCTTGCAGTACAGAAATTTGTGATACTTCTTAATCATCTTCAGAGTGTTTTGTGGATGTAACTCATCCCCTGAGATCAAATCTCCTCTAGGAGATTTGCTCAATAATAATGTTTAGGAGAAGGAATGAAGCTGTTTGTAAACTTAGACCAGTTATGCTAAAATGAGGATTAAATGGGGGAAGAAAATTGGGGAGAATATATCAAACTGTGGCACAGATGAAATTTTGTAATGCATTTTGAAATGGTTCTTGTTCAAAAATTGGACTACATTCCCTAAAATATGAATAAAAGCCACATAATGGCAAAATAAAGGTGTTATAGTCCTCAAATGAGCAAAAATTCAAGTCAAATTGACCCAGATGTTTAGGATTTACCCAAGAGGAAATTGAGGTTGAACAAAGTATGGAGAGAATCTTGTTTTGCCAAAACCATTTCTTGTCGAGAATTTCTTTGTGTCCTACTTTTTATTTTGCCACAGCACAGAGAAATGTATTATTTGCTGGGCTCTAAACTTTTTTATCCTCGTAAAGTGATACCAATTCCTTTACTAGGACAGGGAGAGGAGAAGGATGAGTGCTGTGCAGCCTAATAAGGAATGTAACTTTTTTTTTTTTTTTTGTGGTGCACATTAATCTGTTTTCCCTACAAAAACACCAAACAAATCCTGCAACTCTTGCCAAACAGCCTGGCCTTATCTGCTTCTTCAAGAGTTCATTCACAGAGCCACAGCTGACAGCTGGTGTGTCAGGAGTGCACGAGGCTCTGCACTTTCGGTCAGCTCGGAGCTTCCCTGGCGTCCCTGGGACATCCCTGGAGGAGTTATCCCATCACACACCCCCTTGGAGATGTGACCGTGGCACAGCCCAGAGAATTCCAGGTTGAGGAGCCGAGGGATCAGCGTTTGCAGGAGCCACTTCGGAGCTGGATGTGCCCCGAGCAGTGTCTGACCTCAGCCAGGTGAGTGCCTGACTGGTGTTCACTGGATTTACACCTTTGTCCCAGGAAGAAAACTCTCTGTGTGAACCATAACGAGCACTTCAGCCAGCAGGGGAGAAAATGCTTTGGATTACTTGAGTTTGTTTAGTGTGTGGTTCTCTCAGAAAGTCACAGCTCTGTGCTGAGCCAAACTTTATTGCAGCATTTATTGCCAAAGCATCTCCTTTCTTCTGGAGTTTCACTCTACTCTTCTCTCTACAGGCACCCTTTACAGTTATTCCAGAGAAAGGGGCCAGACTGATAAAGTGTGATTTGATCTCTGCTCATATAATTCCGTTTGCCATCCCGTCCCTGATCTTCCAAAATATTGTCAGTTCTCACCGTGGGTTCTTTCACTCTGAAATTCAAGGGGTGTTTGACTTTTTTCGTTGTTATGGTTCTTGTGAAGGGAGAGATTTCTGTACTGAATCTAAAATAACTGGTAAGTGGATATATAAAATAATGGAGTGGCCTGACAAGGAATTCCTGATTAATTTGCAATCTCTTTTTTTTAAGCTAACTTTTATGAAAAGGCAGAGTGGAGAGGTACTGGAATTCTGAAGAAAGCTGTTTCCTATGCTTTCAGCACAAAACCTTGGCTTGAATGAATCGAGTGGCAGTGCTGTTTGCATTTTCTTCAGAGCTTTTTATAGATCACTTGACTGGATTAATGTTAATTGTAACAATTGGCATCTACCATACTAAATTACTTTTTAAAACAAAATCTAACTGGAATTGTACCTCTCTGATTTTAACTGAAAAAATTTAACTGAAAAAACTGATCTTGAGGCTGTACTGGAAGCCACTGAAGGACAAGGTTTCTTGGAACATGGAGACACCTGTGCACTTTGGAAAATCCTGAAAGGAGCCACGAGTTTTTGTCTCTGCTTGCAATGACCTTTCAGAATTTCAACATTTCGTTTCACCTGGAAACCAATCAGGTGGAGGCAGAAGTCTGCTCTGCTGCTAACCCCATTGCTTTTTAAATCTTTGCCTTGCCCAAGGGGAGAGAGAAAATGGTTAAAAGTGTTTCACAGGCAACTGCACTGGGATAAACTCCCATGGGAAAGGCAGGGAGGGGAGGGAGCGAGTCCAGCCAGAGTTTATCCTCCCTGACTGTGTTCTGCCAGGACTTTGAGTAGTTTTGACTACGAAATCAGCATTGTACTGCTCCACAATCATATATTGATTTGTATTGATTTCACTCTGCTCTCGAGCTGAAAAGATCCCACACACCTCTGACCATCAGCCCTACAAATGTGGGGTGCTGCTCATGGCAGGTGCAGTTGTTCCCCCTTGGGCACAGTCACCTGCAAGGGCAGCTTTTCTCAGCAGCTCTTTGCTCCTGTACTCCCATCCTGAAGGGTCAGAATGGCTTTATCCCACCAGTTCCTGGTGACATAGAGAGGTAGGAGAGAGAACAAGCTGTGAAAATCAGTGGCAGGCTCTTGGCAGAGCTCCTGCTCCACTCCTGGGCTTAGGGAATGTCAGGCTTGGTCCTGAAGCAGCACCCACCCTCTGCAGGGCAATCTCAATCCTGACTCGCAGCTGAAGTGCCACAGAACCTCCCCAGTCCCAGTGAGACCTGAAAGAAAAGCCTGGTTAGGCACTGTGCTGTTGCAATACAAGGGTAGTAATGAATTTTATGGTAGAAAAGCTTTGGTTTATAGCCCGAGGATTCTGCCAGGCCTTGATGCCGTCCCTGAAAGCAAACAGGTTGTGGCCAGTCCTGTTCCTGATGGCCAGTTACTCTCCCCCACATTCCTGCTCAGAAGTGATAGGATATGGGCAGATACTCCCAGATGAAAATATGTGTTTTCCTCTCCTGATTTTAAGTGTGGCAAAACTGCACAGCAGAACAAGGTTGGCACCATCCTGTTTCTGCAAGAAGACAAATGCTTGTATCTCCTTCCTGTAGCTAATTCTTGAGCTGAGCTAATGGAGAAACCTTTATATGCCTGTAAAGGGAATGAGTTACAGAAGCCATAAAATAGTCAAACTAATCTTATTTTGTTGGAAAATCCAAATTCTGGATGAAAGAAGGGTTAATGCTGCACAATCATGGTATCCCCGGAGCCCAGAGCACACAAGAAACTTGGTGTTTCACCCAGCCACGGAGAGCACTGCCATCCAAAACTACTGAGAAGCCCTGGCTCATGGCCATTAATACTGGACAGGGTGCTATTAAATGATCCTGTGCAGAAAATTTGATCAAAATTGAATATATGCTTACTAATGCAACTGCACATCCACACGACACGGATTTAACACTGACTTTATACTTTTATATTGGCTTATGCAGAGGAAGAGAGGATATCCAGTCCAGCATAAAGTTAATGTGTTGAGCTGTTCAAAGAATTGGAATGAGTAAATTTCTCCAGAAGAGATGCTTCTGCTGCAGCAGTAGCAGTGGAACAGCCAAGATCATGAAACCACAGTGTTTATGAAGTGGAAGCTTTTCAACTGCTTTAAGTTCCCCTGCACTCTTAATACAGATTTGCAAAGTCATTGCATTGTAAGGACCTGCGATCACTCTGCACAGCAAGAGAGAGCAATAACCTTTTCCAGCTGGAGCTCTGGAAGTTCCTTTAATTAGTTTTACAGACAACCAGTTCAGAGTAATTTAAAGCTTTTGGCTGCAGGGCTGCTCTTCTGGAGGCACTCACTGGTTTGATTGTTCTGAAGCAAACTATGGAGACAGAGATGTTTGGGAAAATACGAAACTATGTTTGCAAACAGTGAAATAGTTGAGTCCCTGTTTTGTAGTCACAGTCCAAACAGTGGCTTTGAGGTTGGTGAGGAGTCAGTATTGAAGGAGCAGAGTTCAGAGCTGGGGGGTTTTTATGTGTTGTCAAGACAGGCACACAACTGCAGGTACAAAAGAGAAGCCTGACAGGCAGGTGTGGGTGGTTGCTGTTCCTGCTGAGGGGCCAACGTGGTACCTGCAAATGGACAATGAGCTTAAAACTGGGTTCATGCAATAGCAGAATGGTTTGGGTTGGAAGGGGCCTTAAAGCTCATCTCATTCCACCACCCTGGGCAGGGACACCTTTTGCTATTCCAGGTTGCTCAAAGTCCAATCCAACCTGGCCTTGAACACTTCTCTGGGCAACCTGTGCCAGTTCTCAGGAAATAATTCCTTCCTGGGATCCAATCTAAACCTCCTCTCTTTCAATTTAAAACCACTTCCCCTTGTCCTATCAGCGTCCGCCCATGTAAAAAGTCGCTCTCCCTCTTTTTTATAAGCTCCCTTTAGGAACTGGAAGGCTGCTCTAAGCTTTCCCTGGAGCTTTCTCTTATCCAGGCTGGACTACCCCAGCTCTCTCAGCCTGGGAGTATGGAATATGGAATATGCTGTGTGCATCATTTCTGGCATCCCTCCATGGTCTTCCCAGATGGGGACTCCTGAACCAGCAGGAATGTGGGCCTGAGGCTGGGGTGGGCCTGATCTCAGAGTCCACTTCTGGAAGAAGCAGTTTCATTTTCAAAGCTGTGTCCAACTGTGGCCGTAAATCCCGCCTGGAAATGCACTTTGCCCTTTTAGTCCCGGTGCTGTGCATGGAAATTCCTTGGAGTCCTGCAGCTGGAACAGCAAAGTGGGGTGTGTGATAGAATTTATGTGTTACAACACACCAAGCCTCCTCCCTGCCGAGGAGTTTCATCTGGCACTGAGGACCCTCTGCAGCTGCTTGGCCTCTGGGGCTGAAAGTGCTGGGTTTGGTTAAGAAAAACCCAGCCCTGCTGTCCCTGCACCCCTCAGGCCGGGATGGGAGTGGGAGGGATGGCTTGGCTGGGCAGCTGAAATCACCGCTCTGCCTGAGTTTTTACCCTGCATGTCACTTGGTTACGCAGAGTAACAAAACTGGGCTGAGAAGAGGTGACTTCTGTTCATGTTTGTGTATTTATTGCATGAATTCAAGGGTAAGGAGGGTGTAGTTATCCCTCACACTCCTGTCTGGACACTCAGTGCTGTTTGTTGTGGATCTCTGGTGCAGCAGCTGGAGGAGAGAAAGGTTAAGACAGGGAAATGTGAGTGTAAAGAAACACTGTTGGGTGGTTTAGCACTCGAAGCTTATCTTAATGCCCTGGTGAAGACCTGGATTTCAAGTGAATGTCCCTTTAATTTATAGCTGCTCCTAAGGCCAGGAGCTGGCACTTGCCCAGTGTTGAATGTGATTTAGCCCTGCTCTGGCTGGCTCTGGCAGAGGAATCATCTCTGAGTATAAACTGTAAGTAAAACTGACATTGCTCCGTGGTCAGGCCGAGGAGGGGACTCTGCACTGGCTCAGCTTCACTCTTCTGCTGAAACCCTTTTTCTAACAGAATAGGAAACTCTGGGAAAACAGAGGGGCAGAGAAGGACTTAAAAGCTCAGAGGTTGAAAGCTCAGTGACATGAGGCCTCCTGTACTTCTGCTGATACCACGGGGGATTGGGTGACCTGTAGAGCTCTTCAGGGCTTTTTTCCCCCCTTCCTTTCTCCTCTGTCCCTCCCCTGGAGTGGTCCCTTTCTCTCTGCAGAGTGACAGAGTGTCTGTGGAGTGCAGTATTTTTAGGACTATTTCTTAGTCCACTGTGCAGAGCTCATTCTGTATCACATGGCAGAGCAGGGAGCCCTGGCAGGGCAGCTGCCAAGCCCTGCACAGTGTTTCCTCAGCACTGCAGGGCTGGAGTGCCAGCTGAACCAGGGTAAAGTTGTGGATATGGAGCAGGGGATGCTCTGCTGCTGCGTGTTCCAGCTGGAGGAAGGAGGAAGGAGTGTGGTTCTTAGTTTGGGCACTTCAGTCATCAACTGAGGGTCAAAAACTGGGAGCTGCTTCAAAAATAAACCTTGCAATGGGAGTCAGGTCTGCCTCAGGCCATGTCCTGGTAGGTGAACACCCCAGGAGAGAAGGGCTCAGCTATGCTCCTCCATCCTCAGCGCTCAAACCACCGGGCTGTTGTGTAGAAACTGCCCTGACATTCTGGATGGAGGGCCTTCCAATGAGAAAGAGATACTTTTGTTGCGTTTAAAATGGGCAGCTTTGGGTTCCTGTGAATGTGGGTTCCTCCTGGTTCTCCGGATGGTGATGGGACTTCAGTTCAGTGCCTCCTGGGTGGGGGTGAAACATCCAGCAGCCAGGATGAGCAGCCCTGGGAGCCCGAGCCCCTAAAACACACTCCAGATGTCACAGGGAGCCTGGAGAGGGGCAGGATGAGAGTGCTGCAGGAGAAGCCTGGTCCTTGTGGGCGTTCCCCTTGTTGAGCACTGCTGTGCAGCCCAGGGCGAGGCAGGCAGTGTTTCATCACCGCGTTCTGTGCGCTGCCACAGAACATTCCAGGCTGGTGTGGAATGGAGTGTTAATCCTGGAAGGACTCACATTCCCTTCTGGCAGATAGAAAGGGCAGGGGGATGAGGTCATGAAAGACCTATCTCAATGAATTAGGCAGTGACAAAAACCTCATCACCCAGGGGCTATTTTAATAACAAATAGACTCCGTTTAGAATGTTAGATAGCTCATCAAGAATGCCAGTTATCATGAAATAATCTATATCCCACCCAAATTAGTCCAACTATTTTGTTGTGGTCCGTGAGGTACCGCTGTAAAATTGGCAAGCTGTTCTGCACTTGAATTTGAAGAACTGGTTTGTGGGGGAAAGCAAGCCTATTTGCCCTGTCTTGGGAGGCCACCTGCCAAGTGAGAGGCCTTGTGACCTTTTTTTTTAAAGGAGATAAGTAACCAGAAAGGTACAGAATCCCAGAATGGCTTTGGTGGGTGAGGAGGGACCTTAAAGCCCATCCAGTCCCACCCCCTGCCATGGGCAGGGCCACCTTCCACTATCCCAGGTTGCTCCAAGCTCCATCCAACCTGGCCTTGGACACTTCCAGGGCGGGGGCATCCGCAAATAATTTTCACTCACAAGAACAAAGACCACGATAAATTTGACATTTCCAAGTGTTCCTCATTGCTCTTCTGTATTTCTCCCGCTGTGCTCACTTGCCCACCTGCAAAAGCTCGGTTTAGTTTCCTGCAGATTTGTGGAATCTCATCCAGTTCGTGCTGCAGGTGGCTCCAGGAGCGCCAGCTGAGCTCGCTGCAGCTGGACACAGCCGGTGGCTGCCAGGACGACGTGGTGCCACGCTGCAGAGCAGGATGTTGGCTAATTCAACCTGCATTTGTCTTCATTGCTGTAGGCAAGGAAGGGGAGATACATCTCCGACTCCAACCTGTGCCCAGAAGGAAGAGGAGAGGAACTGACACGCAGCAACTTTCCAAACCGAGTGAGTTCAGATGCTCTCACCACTCCCTCTCTTGAAGCAGATGTAGCATCCCTCGTGTCCTCCAAATTTCAAACTCTCCTGAGTGATTTCTGTGATTGGTTTCTCATTTGTAAGATGTTTTAAAGCAATTTATTTGAGCTCTGTGGGTGCGACCATAAACGTGCCAAGTTTGATAGTCAGGATTCTGGGAGTTGAGGTCTGAGAACACATGTTTGGGTTTTTTGTTGTTGTTGTGCTTTTTTTAATACTTTTCGTTCTCATCAATTATTTGCAAATATTTTCTCCTTCTGGGAATTCAGTTTTCTGAAATGTAACACAAAGTTCAAAGACAACAGTACAAGCCAAAGTATTGTCACTTAATTTAAGACGGAGAAATGTGGAAATCTGGTTTTGGCTTTTTTAGGCATAAGATTTGGAGTGGATAATTCAAGCTTTAGTGGCCAGAAGAAGAATGTAGGACAGAAAGATGGCCCAGCCCTTCACACGTGGTGCAGACTGAGAGCCAAGCTTCACTCTGCTACCTTTCCAATCAATTAGACAAAGCAAAATGTTGGCTTTGTGCCTGGTCTGGGCTTTTTCCTGGTAAGAATTCTGTTCAGACAAAAATATGATCGTCATGTATGAGATCTTTCTGGGTTTTATACTTCCCTAGTCTTTAATATGATCTAATTTATAATCTGGGTTGTTTTGTTTTACTTTAAATAAATCAGTAATCTCATTTAGAACAAGTTACATGCTCTCTTGTTAGAGGCCAGCAAGTGGAATCAGCTATGGACTTTCAAGAACCTTCACAGCTTGTCCAATATTGATCTTCTCTAGACAGGAAGATGTCTTCTTCAGTGCAGCTCTTCCGGGGCCAGAAGTACCACGAGCTGAAGGGGCAGTGCATCCAGCAGGGAGGGCTCTTTGAGGATCCTGAGTTTCCAGCCTCGGATGAATCCCTTTACTATGACTCAGCAACAAGAGGGAAAGTGGAATGGAAGCGGCCGAAGGTAATGGATGAATGTTTTTTCACTCCTGCTGTCTCCTCCAGCAGAGAGACTTCCACCAAGAGGTGTCTGAGCAAACCACTGTTCTGTTGTGACTTGCCACCCTCTCGCTCGGCTGTTCCAGTTTGTTTTGCTGAAGCCTTAACCCCAGGTTCTACCCAGAGAGAGTGGGGAGTTCTCCTTTATTGACTGATGCCCTCTCTGGTCTCGGCATGGCTGTGCTGAATTTTGTGTGGATTTTGCCTCTGACTCGTGTAAAACCTCGATTACCCAGCAGTGATTCTCTGTGCCAAATGAACAGCTATTATCTGTAAGCAACCAAGAATGTTGGTGTCCATTTGCCACTTTTACTGGCATCTTAACAGGAAAACACATATGTCACTTGCTTTGAATTGTGACTAATGCAGTAGGCATTTCAAATCATTAATACTACCTATACATGGGGTCTGTTAGTCGGTTTGCTCTGAGGTTTTATGCTTCACATGTATTTTTAAATCAGTTCACAGCCATAAGAAAACAATTCAGAAGAACACAAACCCATTCCCAGTCTGGCTTTCCACCAGTGTCATCTGTTTTCTTACTGTGACAAGTGTAATGGAGAGGACAGTGGAAGCCTCTAACCAGATGCATGCAGTATTTTTGCCCTTAAGCATGATGAATTTCTCCTTTACTTCACCCATGCCCACTTTTGGGATTAGAGTTAATCTTCTGGAAGGACAAACTTGGGTGTCTTTCTTTAGAAAACACGATGCTGATGTGATGTCCTTCATATGCAGCTGGTGCTGTTCTCTGTCCTCTGTGACAGGGGGCAACAGATGAGGCTGACCAAGGCTGGACTGTATTTGCCAGGATGGCCTGAGACTGCTCCTCTCTTTTGCTGCTTCTTCTTTCCTGGTTGTGCTCATTCCTCACAGCAGCTTCTCTACTGGAATTTTAATGAGCAGTCCAAGGGTTGCTTTCCTGCTTCCCATTTCAGTTTTCCAAGTTAAGACATGAGACTGAAGAATGGGGAGAACGAATTTAGGAAAGAAAAAGAAGACATTCCGAAGTCTGTGGGCTTATTTTTGTTTCTGAGCTCTTTCCTGTTTATTGGAGTCTTTCATCCCCTCCTAGAAGGGGAAATACTGTGCAACCAGTCACAGTGAGGTCAGGAAGAGTGTTTGTTCTTCATGAGAGATGTGAAGCAACAGCTAAACTCTAGCCAAGGATGCCATTTTGGGCCATTTTTGTCTGTATGAGTTTGTTCAAGGTCAGTAGGTCAGTGATGAGCATTGCATCCAATTATTACCCACATTAAACACTACGTTAATGTAGGAAACCTCACATATTAATTAATGTTCTATTCACACAAATTTCATTGTCATTCATCATAAAACCACGCACAGATTCACCTGACACACCTGAGATGCTGAACCACATCCCACCTGTGCCTGGCCTCTGCCAGCCCGAAGTTCAGAGGGTGAATTCAGGTGTTGATGCCAGCAACACAGAACCACAGAACTTTTTAGGTTGAAAAAGACTTCTAAGATCCTTGAGTCCAACCCTGACACTGCTGAGTCCACTGCTAAACTGTGTCCCCAGCACCACATCTACAGGTCTTCTGAATATCTTCAGGTGTTTAAAACCACTTCCCTGGGCAGCCTGTTCCAGTGCTTGACAACCCTTTTGGTACAGAAATTTTTCCTCATATCTAATCCAAACCTCCCCTGGTGTGTGCTTTTGCTGGTGTTTCTGATCATTGGGCTCTGCTAATAGCTCAGTTCCTCTGAGATAAACCTGCAAAATAACAACTGAGCTGAGCACCACCTTTTCAAAGGTGCAGCACCTTCCAGAGCCCTTCAGCTCAGGCAGGAAGCCTCCTGGGGAGGTTTTCTGTGGGGAAAACCTTCTGGTTTGTTGGAAAAAGAGTAAGAAAGATTCCCTCCTGTTAGTGGACATTCTTTCTGCCCACTGATATTAGCATCAGAGCCCATCCTGCTCTTTTCCTGCCATTTCCCTGGAGTTTGCCCCCTCTGCCAGGCTGAAGTGGGGCTGGGGGAGGCTGTGTCCTGCCAAGAGGCAGGAGAAGCCTCTGGCCCTGGGATGTCCTCAGCAACCTGTCCTGGTTAACCCCTTTCTGAGGCAAACAGTGCCTCTGTGTGGTGGTCCTGCTCAGCACGGGCTGAAAATACCCAGGAACGACTGTCACTGCTGAATGGAAACTTTGTCTTATTTTTAACTAAACCTCGGGTTCGTGTGAACTTTTTCATTGACCTTGCAAAAAGGATGGAATCTCAAGGACGTCTTTGTCAGTGTTAAACAACCAGCAGTGATCCCCCAAGCAGGGCAGGCAGGCACGTGGGGAAAGAGTGGGTAAGCTTGCTTCAGAGATAAACAGTGTTCTTTGGTTCTTCATCAAGGAAAACAGCCTGATCCTGCAGAATGAGACCCTTATCATGTGCTTTCCTGGTTTCCCCGCTTGACCCTGGGTTTTATAAGCCCTGATTCTGCTTTCATCTGCATCTTCTCTTTATGAAAGGGCTGTGGTTGCACCCTTATGTCCTGGGAAGACAGAGCTGGTTTGTGTTCAGGAGGACACCATGAGACAGGGCTGCTGGACTGCTTCCCAAGAAACCCCTCCTGTGTCCCAGCCCACAGGAGGGACACTGCTCTGTTTGATTAAATTCCCATTAACTCCAAAGGTCAGATACCTCGCTGAAGGTGGAGAGCTGCACCTGCACAGCCCAGTGCCCTTTTTCCTAGAAACACTGCGTGCCATGGGCCCCATTCTCCACTCTTCTCACCAGTTTTCCAGCAGTTTCAGGGGTGGTTATCACCATGCAAGTGAAAAGTCCAGGAAATAAGGCACTACTGTGTTCTGGAATGATACAGTGCTAGGGGTAAAGAGAACAAGTGTCTCCCCGTTTCCCAAATTGGGATGAACAGGTTGGTGATTTATCCAGGGCTGAGGTGCCAGAGGATTCAGGAGTTCTGACTTCTGCACCTTCATGTGTTTACTGGAGGCAGCACCAGCTTTTGTTTGCTTCTAACTGGTGGAAAATGATTTGCTGTCTCAGGAGCTGAAACATCTATTTACAAGTGCTGATTTGAACCCTAAACCCTCCCCTACCTCGCTACCTGTTTAAGATTTTGCTCTCATTTGGAAGGCAGAGGAAGCTTGGGGCAAGTCCCTGCCTGGCCACTTAGTCTGGGTGAGCTTTAGAGATTTTGCATTAATGTTCTTTATTCCACAGTGACAGGATTTGTGATCTCGGTGTCCTCCAGAATATTTAAAAAGTAACCCAGTTGTCATAAATTTCATGGAATGAGGGTCATGAAAGACTTGGCTGTAAGCACGCCTGGGTTAAATGTCCCTCAGATGTAGAGCTGTTCGTCAGTTAATTCCTCTGTCTCCTCTGTAGCTGTGTCACTGCAGTCTAACCCTGTTTTCCAGTCTGAACAAGGCCAGAGACATCTGCTTCTGTCTGGGACTCGTGTGGAGCCCAGTGGTGCCGGCAGGAGAGGGAGGTGTCCTGGCACTGCGTCAGCCTTTGAGCAGTTGCACTGCCACTGCAAGAGCAGTTTCGGGGCATGGAGCGGAGTGACAGCTCATCACACCCTGGGATATCTGCCAGGATGGGGCCTGGGGGGAATCCAGAGCTGGAGGAGAGTGGACATTAAAGGGGAATGCCATCAGCTGGCACGGCAGTGATGTGCCCTCCTCTCAGGGTAGCTGCACTGCTGCCTTCTGTGTGGCGAAGCGATGGGATGGTAACAGCCCCCGTGAACAGTGACGCTTACCTGGTTTGCCAGATCCCCTCTCCACGCTCCCAGCTCCCTGCTGCAGTGTGGCTCTTGGTTTAGTGGTCACTTTTTCAGATCTGAATGTGCCTTTTTAATCCCTTCAGCCACTTTTTTCCAGTTAAAAATACGGGGCGACAGGCGTGTTCTTGCTCAGTCACAATAGGGGTCCCTCCCCACATCCCCTCCTCACCCCTCAAACTTTGCAGGATTTAATTATTGTTTTCTTGAAAAAGTTATTTATTCTGCAAAGGCTAAATGTACTGAAACAGGTGAAGGTTTGGCTTCTGTTTCCCTGCCTACCCCAGAATTGTTCCCATTTCTCTGCCGTTGGTGGTTATTGACTCTTGTTCAAGTGTAGGTAAACACAAGTTGCAAAGCTCTGTGCGCTGTGACATTCGTGTTTGCACTGAAAATAACGGCACGTGTGGCATCTGGGAGGTGAGGAAATGTCTTTCAAAGAGTGGTGCTGAGCCTTTGCTGAGCTTTGAGGGAGCTCACAAATCCTTTTATGTGCCTCGAGCACAGCTGGGGACGCAAAGGTGGTGTCAGGTTGTAGGCTGTGGGAGCCAGTGTCTTGCAGTTTGTTTGTTTGCTGTGCTTCTCTGGGCCCTGTTTGTAGCAGAAAAGGGCTGTGAAAGACCCAGCCTTGCACTAAGATGAAATCAGTCCTAAGTGGCTTCTTTTCCATGTGTGTCCGTCACATCCTGGATCTCGACACCGTGGATGTTGCCCTCCACACGCTCCAGCATCCTTCAGTGAGTGACTTTCAGACCTTCACTCCATGAGTGCAGCTGTGCAGGGCTACTGGAGGGTTTTAGGACTTCCTAGCTGACACTGGTGATCATTTTAACAGGCACTTTTGTATGCTGTAATTAGCTGGGATTACACGAGTGCAGTGGCAGGGAGGCTGTTTGCTGTTGTTGCAAATTGTTCTTCTCCTTGCCCGTAAAAACAGATTCACCTGATGATCTTCAGCTAGAGCTCATTATCTGTGGAAAAGTTTAAAGTCAGGTATTTCTTTGTTAACTGCACGTGTGTGTATATAAAGAGAATCATTGCAGTGCACCTTGAGTTTTATAGAAGGGCTTAAGCCTTGCAGACTCAAAAGTGGTATAAAAGGTCATAGGCAAAGTAGGCTCTGACCTAAGTTTAAACCCTTCATCTTAAAGAAATAGGAAAGCTATTAAGAGCTAAACTCTGGGAAGCAGTCTGGAAGATAATCAGAGAGATCGATGAGGAGGTTTCTGTACACATTAATCATGGTTTTTAGGTTAAAATTGTGGAGGCAGGGACCATGTAGTCCTCCAGACATGATGCAGCCTTCTGTTAGTGTGGAGGGGGTGGGTGAGGGGACGACAACAGGCAGATGGGAAACCACCAGAAGAAAATAATTCTTAAATTACGGTGAAGGATCTTTTCTTTCCTCATTAAGGACGAATCGTGTACCCCAAACCTCCTGCAAATGGATCTGGCACTGCTGCACGTTCGAGGGGGGTTGTTCCAGCGCCCTGGGTGCTCGATGCTGCCGAGCTGAGCCGCAGCCATCTGTCCCTCCGGTGCAGGTGTCGATCCGCAGAGCAGGAGGAGCTGCTTGCCAAGGGCCGGCTGCTCCCTGCCGTGCGAGGAAGGACGGGCGGCTCCCGGCGAGGAAGGCGTTAAATCCATCCCAGCTGCGGGATGCTGGCACGGCTCCCGAGGATGCGAGTGGCGGCACAAAAGCGTGCTCCTCACACGCGTTGCCCTGGCAACTGCGCATTGGGACGGGCAGGAGTGGCAGCGGGATCCTGCAGGAGATGGTGCAGCTGCGATTAAGGCGAATTGTCTTCACGTTGTTAGAATTAATTTTGAGCCGGGAGGGAGGGGAGGGTGATGGGTGCGCCTTGGGGGTAGAACAATGAGCTGCCCCCCGTCTCAGATCCCGGGGTAGGCAGGGCTTCGTTGTGCTCTGTGTTCCTTTAAGGGTGAAATCAGTGCTGGCACTTGGCTTCTGAACCTTGGGCTTTTGGTTTTTTTTTGTTGGAGCGACGAAAAATCTGCCTGGAGAGTTTTATTTGTTTAATGGGGGTAGATTTAGGGGAGTGAGTGATCTTCTGTACAGCTCTTGCATCCTGGTGATCCGCAGACTGGAAATGCAGGCTTTACAGAGATCCCGGGGAATGGGGCTATTGGGAGGAGGTGTCCAAAAGTGGAGGGCAAGGTCTTTCAAATCCAGGTCAAAACAAGTCTTGCCTGTCCTGTACGGCTGCAATTCTGGATCAGCTGGGTTCAGAGTCTGCTTTCTTGTTGTCTTATTTGGCGAAATTGGTTGGTTTGGATCATTTTCTCCAGCAGCTGGAAATGTAATGTCATTTTCAAGGGAGGTGGTGGCCCCCTGGTTTTGCCCTGGCGTGGTGAGACAGAGGAGGTCAGCTGTGATTTGGTGCATGAGCTACACGGGAATTCATTGAAATTCAGAACTTTCTAAAGCACTTAGCTGCCAGGATTTTGGAGGGGATGTTGAAATCTAAATGTCTTCTAAATAAGAGTGCTAATAACTCCACTAGATGTCAGATGCAGTGATCTACAGAGATCGAAAAAGCAACGGGAGCCCATTGGAACTGGAATTCTCATTTTACCAGCCAGGAATGGAAGTTCTCATAGAGGGCACCATGATAGAATAACACTGTCATTATTACTGCTACCCTAATACGATCCTGTAATCATCTGGAAATTAATTATAGTCCTGGCTGTTCCAAGTAATTGGTTTTTTTTAGGAGTGCACACATTTTGTAAAAATGGAGGGGAAGAATGATGGCTTTTTTTGCGGGGGGTAAGTACTGGGTTAAAATACTTTTTGGCTTTCATTTTAATGTTGCAACTTTTCCCCAAATATGCTAATAAAGATGAAATATCTCTTGGAGGCAAGGAAACATTTTTCAGCTCTAAAGAGCCTTCCCTTGTTGGTCTTTTAAGGTACTTGGAACAGCATGTTCTGATGGTGTCCAGCCAAACAATTCACTGAAAACATCGTGGGCTTTGTTTTGGTTTTTTTCTTCTCCCATTATTATTTCCTCGTAAGGTTTTGAGGTTGGGTTGTTTTATTTTTTTTCCCGGAATGTATTCTGAAAAGAAAATGTGACACCTTCTAGCACCCTGGCAGGTGAAGGTAGGGAGCTCCAGGCAGCTGTTTCCTACAGTCCCTTGCCCTTACTCGGCTGAGAAATAGCAAAGGTGGGGTTTCTGGGGTGTGTGTTTGTGTGTTTCACAGCTGGGAGGTTCATTTGGGCTTTTTTTTTCGCAGCTGGCTGGAAAAGGAAGAACCAAACAGGAGGATTTTTGTTACATTAGGCATGTAAAACATGCTTGACAGCTCACAACATCCGAGAGTAGCCTCCTGAGGAACCAGGGAGACTCCAAAGGAGCCTCCTGAGTTCCTGGCTAACATTATTATTCATGTCTTCTTGTTAGCTAATCTTTTATGGAGCCAACCTGTAGTGCAAAGGGAAGGGCCTTTATTGCCACAGCAGAAGAGACAGCTGCCACAAGACTTACCTTGTTGAAATTAATAAAAAAATATAATACTCACTTGAGGAAACGTTATGTTGATCCCAGGAAAAGGGGATGGGAGGGTTGAAATGCCCAGACCGTGGCCACTGTGCTAATTCATGTTCAACGTGGCACTGATCCTTTCCCAGTGGCTGTGACATCTCTGCTGCAAGCCCTGCCTCAGCTCCTGCAGGTGTTCTGCTATCACCAGACAAACTGGAAAAGGTCTGTTGACTTTGTCTGCAGGTTTGGCCTATTATTATTCTAAAGTAACCTTTGTCACCAAAGCCTCAAAGTAATAATTAACAGGCTTGTCTGTGGAAATTTGCTGTGCACTGGACCCTGAGAGAATCCTGTTAGCAGCAAGTATTTCCTATTGGATTGCATTTTGCCTAAAGAGAATTTTAAATAGAACAATATAAAATTCACATACCATTATCAATTTCTCCAATGTAAACCCCCAGCAAGCTGAAATCTTGACTCATTTGCAACAGCATTTCTGCCTGTGATGAGACCAACCCAATTTCTAACACAAATATGAAGCCTGTGTGGTGGTGGGCTGTGAGGGCACGGACCCAGAGCAGGCAGGCAAGGATGTGTTTAGATGGATATATGCACATGGATGCGTGTCCATGACGTGGGAAGGACCTGGGAAGCAGGATGCTGCAGTGGCAAGGAGGGTGAAGCAGTGCTTTGGACTTGCACTGTCACCCCAGGGCGACTCTGTGGCATTTGGGAGGCGGGCAGAGACCCAGAATCTGTGCTGTAGGACTTGAGTGGTGGTGGCTTTATAAGGGGAATTTAAAAATCCTTTCTGTGCTAAGAGTAGTGATGGGAAAGAGGATGGGTCCAAGGAGAAGTCACAGGACAGAGCAGGCACCGGACACAAAGGGCTTTTGCAGATGTGTTGTTAAGCACTTCCTTTCCCAGCTGTTTTGTTCCTGGAGCCAGGAAGTGGAGCAGAGCTGTGTGTGGTGCCCCAGGACTCCTCTCACACAGCCAAACAAACAGGGAGGGATCTCTTAATTCCCTGAATCCCTCCCAGCAGTTATTGCTGGATTCCACTCCCAGGGGGCCATGTCCAGCTGTGTGACCCCTGTCCATGGCCCACTTCCCTGGGCCAGAGCCTGCAGGACACATCCAGGCTGAGGTGAGCCCAGTGTGCTGTGGCTCTAAACAAGAAGCTTCAGGAACCTGATGATGTTTCATTCAGATGGGCTCTGTTTCCATGTCTGTGAAGGTCCTGCAGAAACAGGATCAGGAATTCCACATTGTTCTAGGATTTTGTGTCTCTCCTCACCTTGCTGCAGCAGGCTGGTGATGCCCAGCTCTGGCAGAGTGCTTCGCCCTGCAGAGATGTCGTGCGTTCATCTGGAAAATGAAAATGTGGGACAACACAGTGCTCCAGAACCTGGGAGGGCCTCACTGTTTTTTGAGATGGGTGTTTAATTTACAAAGCTCTATTGAGGCTGAAACAGATACTGGTTTGTTCTCTTGAGGATGTTATTTTAAGAAAGCCTCCTTTTCTAAACAACAGAAACTTATAAACATAGTTTAATTCCCTTTTATTCCCACCAGTGATATAAGCTGGTACACCTCAACATTCATATCAGGGTTTTTGATCCCTGGCCCCTTTCAAAGTTTTGGGAACCTCACTGTGCTCTGTTTGTTACCTTGTCTGTGCCCCAACAGGCTGAGTATGGGAGGCACCGTGAAAACATCCCTTGGCATGTTTCCATCTTGGTTTCTGACTGGATAAAACATTCCTCCCGTAATATTTTGTCCTTAATGTTTTCAGCTGAGGAAGTTGTGACATGTTCCTTCTTGGAATTGCCAAAATGTTCCCAGAATCGAGCCGTTGCTCACCCTTATTCTATGAATTCCATTATTTTATTGTCATTTTGCCTGGAAAGTCTTGTTAAGATGGGGCTTGCCCAGAAGAAGAGATGAGCAAGGAACTATAAAGCCTTCAGGTCTGACCTCTCCAGTACAGTCTGGTGACTGAGTGGGCCCCGTATGACATCAATTTGATGGCTCAATCCTGTTTCTGGGGTCACTTCAGAAAATTCTTTGGTTTTAGTCGTGCCTTTCTCTGCTGGCTGTGTCGTGACAGGAAGCAAAACCCCACGGTGGCTCCCTGCCAGCATCCCTGCCCTCCCCGCTCCAGCAGCTTTCAGAGGAGCTGGGGGTGCAGTGTGGGTATCCTGGCACACAGCTGCATCCTTCCCCCCTTGTCTGGCAGGTACCAGGGCAGTGTGGGGCACGAGTTCCCATTTTTTGTGGTGATACCCTTGGATACACTCACCCTTCCACGAGGGTTGTGGTTATCTCCATAGGATGAAGTGGCATTATTCACCCAAATCTTCCAGGAATATAATTAAAGGCAAACATTTGTAAATGACATGCATGCCTGCCAAGCACACAGCTCTCCAGATGCCAGTGTTTTGTTATCTTCTCTCTTGGCACTTTTTCCAGTTGATGTTTCCCTCCCTCAGATAGGATGAAGGCTTTCTTATGTTGTTGTGCTTGTTTCCTCTGCAGAAAAGAAATATTAAACGACCTCAGTGTCATTTCTAGAACATAAACAGTGCAGTTCCAAGGCTCTGAATGTTTCTTTAAAGTTTAAAATGTCAGGTTTTATTTAGTTGGTTCAGTTGTCATTAGATGAAAATTGGTTTCTCAAACAGCTCCTGTTTGTCCTGAGGCGATGTGGTGATGGTAAGAATGACATGGTAACATTTATTTTGAGACTGTAAAACAAAAAGCCTGAGGATCATATCCCCAGCCAGCATAAGTCTTCTTACAGTAATTGTTAGTTCATTGATTTAGTCTTCCAAAAGAATTAAATGTCTGACTTCTCTGAAGGAAAAATTACAGCCTAAACATGCCAGTTGTGAAGGAAATTGAGGTATTGTTCTGTCAACACTCTTCAGCAAGAGTGGAAAGCATCCACATCCAAAAAATGCTTTCTGTGTGAAGAGCTTCATGCTTTTCTCATATTATTTCCATATTTAAAAGGGTATTTGGGATGAGCAAAGTCCTGGAATTTGAGGTTTAGTAAGCCATTCTGTCTTAGATTTGCAGAGTAATTTGTTTGAATTTCATGCTGTGTCCCTGTGATCTAAATGTATGTTTCCTTCAAGATTAATTCCGTTTAAAGATTAAATAAATAGCTATGTTTTCTTGGCTAAAAAGAAGCTTTTAAAAATCCCTCACAGCTGAAAGAACCTTTTAGAACTGCCTTGCCTGTATGTGGCATTGTTTCTAACTTAATCACAAAGGCTAAAACATTTTGAATTTCCATCTTTTCCAGCTTTCAGGAAATAAAATGTCCTTCCTGGGGAGAAATACACATTTTGTGAAGAGCAAAATTCCAGTTTTCATGCACTGAACTTTGGCCGGTGTTGCAGGTGGCAGAGGCCACCTTGACCTTCTCCTGAGCATCAGGAAATGGAATCTGTGTCTGGAGCTGTCCAGAAGCCATCTGGGCACTGCCTGCTCCAGTGACCCTTCCTGAGCTTGGGATTGGACAAGTGGCTCCCCGAGATCTGGTTAATACCTGTATAAAGCACACTGAGCTGTGATTTTTGCCTGGAGACAGCACTTTCTAGTCTGATATGGTGAATAATTATCACAATAGGGTTGGTTTTTTTCCTAAGACTAAATCTCCAGTCCTGTGATGGTGAGCAAAAAATGAAATCTCATTTAGCAATGATCCGCATGTGGGCTGAGCTTTGGTCTGCAAGTTTGGGGTTTTATTGCTGCTGTGAGTTTACTCCTGGTGGGAGCACTTGTGGAACTGATAAAAGACAAAAGTTCAGGGATTTGCTCTGCCTGGGTCAGTAGGATAACCCCATAGATAATCCATTTGCAGAGGTTTTGTGCAGAGCTGCATTTGCTGTGCATGACCACTGCTGCCTGTTTCCTTCTCCCCTCAGATAAAGGGCATTTAAGCCTTGGACATCTGATTTTCCTCCCTAAATGGAGATGTGAATGCAGTACCTCATCCTCTGGCCTCTCCTCCCTCCTCCTTCACCCCCTGCCTGCTCTCCACGAATAAAACTCCTCAGAAGTGACAGTTGCCTAAAAGCTGCTTTTCACATTTGGGCACATGGTCTAACTGGTAAAACAGCTGCTGTCTGGGCTGTGAGAGCAATAACTCAAATGTAATCCAAATATTTCCGATGTAATCCAGCCGTGGCATTGCTCATTCCTGCTCTTAACGAGCACATTGATTTCCCCAAAACCAAGATGAATGTCTCACGAACCAAACCAAAGCTGCATCTGCCTGTGGCCAGAGGTGGATTGAGGGGGACTCTGCTTGTTTAAAGCAACCTCAGCCCTTGGTTTAGCTGGAGTGGTGATGATTTACAGCTGGGAATCTGCCCTGCAGCTCTGCATTTGGATGGGGGGAAATCCGTAGGCACGGAGGGGGAGGGTGTGCTTGGAAGACACAGGGACACCAGGTTAAGCTACAGACATTCTGCAGGCATTCCAAAATCTGCACAAAATTAAAAATGAACATCCCTCCGACGAACATAACGGCTGAGCTGTGGATGCTTGTGTTGTAAGACAAGGGAAAAGCAACACTGGCAAACCTCAACATTATTAGAAACAGGCCCTTCTCCTGTCTTTTGAGAGTTAAGAAATGTTTCCCTAGGTTTTTCACTGGCTTTACTTTAGCTGTTAGTCCCTGATTAAATAAAGATGACGAAGTTCTCACAGCAATTCCTAAATATTCACAGGGCATCTTCATCTTTAAAGGGAATTTTGTGGTGATTTGAACACACAACAGGAACTGGAGGTCTGGATCCCTTTTCCTTTACCCAGAATGTAGCTTCAAACCCAAAACTCCAAATCAAACACTTTGTGTTATCTGGGAAGTGTCATGAGACTGGTATGAGATTTCATACAGGGCTTTCTGAAAAAAGGAATGGAAAAATCTTTCAGTGACTATACCATTAGTTTAGGATTGTCCTAATTTCATTGTGAAGTCTTCAGCTGGATACAGAAGCTCTTTTACACTTCAGTTTTTCTTTAAGGTTATTTTTGTTAGTTCCATCTTGTGATTGGTGGTGCATATTTGCATTCACAATACACATTTAGGGAAGATGGCCTTCCTAGTTAAGTCATTTAAAAATATTCTATGTATGAATCAAAATCTATGGATCGAATATTTTATTCAATGGCAAAATTATTAGATTAACTACTGATAAAGGGATAAATGTTGTTAAATCATCTGTGCTTTTTTAAAAAAATTGTGTTTGCATTTCTTTGTGTGGCACTTCATGTGGCTATGCTATGATTACTACAAGCCATGAAGTCTGCTTTTAGCATCTGGCAACAGTCTGGGGTTTTTGAGCAGTGGCACAGAAGGTAACAGGGTGAATATTCCTGTGGCTGCCAGTAGTCATTGCAAAAGATGACAGGGAGATTATTTGGGGTTCCCAAGATTTCTAAGCTGGTAAATCAAGAGGGTGATTTCTCAGTGATGGCACTGATGTTAGTGTTTAACAGAGGAATTTGTCTGAGATGAAGTGGTGAATTCAAATCAGTGAATTTATATCATATTGGGAAAACCAAAAATAAGCTCAAGAGCTACGGAAAGAAACAGCATGATATAAATAAGAAAAAAGTTTCTTACTGTGTCTTTGCAAGCAGGGAGTCTCTTAAATGTCTGAACAATTTAATCACAAAGGTGAAACTCACTGTGCTTCACCTGGGATAAAATCATGACCAAGTACATATTCTGAGTACACCCTGACAGGCTGAGTCCTCCCCGGCAGCCAAAGGCTCTGTCTGACTGAACCTGCTCCAGTCTTTGTTTTGGGTCGAAGCAGAAGAGAATCCAAAGTTAATTATCATTAATGGTGCTAGGAAACTTATGGAATATTCAAACAGTGATAGAACCCCACATTTTCACCAGTCCTTGAGTGATTAAACCATCCAGGTTCCTCTGACTTTTCAATGGTTTGGGCATTTAAGTTGCACAATAATGATATCCAAAGTGACATGCAAAGGTTGTAAAAACATTAAAGCATATTCAGACTGGTTTATCCTGGAAATTCTCTTGAGGCTGGAAAGAAGAAATCCTCAAGATCACTTTGTATAACAGCACGTTATCCAAACATATTTAATTCACTTTAGTCCTCTAATAGCCATCTGTGCAAGACAGAAGAACCTACACAGAGGGAAAAGCATGTGCCTGAATGCCTGGCAGATACAACAACTGGGATTTTGCTTAATAATCTTACTTTGGAAGTCACTGGTGTGGGTTTTTCAGTGTCATCACTCGAAACTGAAGGAACTTATCTCACATGCTGATAGCTTTATTGCTAAATGAAAATCTTTCCAAGGCAAGGTCTGAGGAGATGTTTTAGAGACAGAAGCTGCTGTTTGTTTTCAAGATGTGTAAATAAAATCCATCCTGGTAGTTACTGTGAATTTATGATTCTATGACACACTGATTTGGCTGAGTCATAAAAGTGCTTTCAGTATTCAGGAGTAAAATGAGTGCTGCTGTGGCACTTCTGAGGCAATATTTTTATAGCTTAGAATTTGAACTCTCTATGTTCGTGAAAGACAAATACTCTGGTTTACATCTAAGGCTGATCTTTGCCAGAAAGGATGTCCAGAGTAGAATTTTAAGTCTGATATGTGTCATGTTGGGACAGAGACCCTCCATAGACTCTGACCTTCACAGGCTCAGCGAAATTGTGTTGTGCTGGCTAGAATAAAATTTCTATTAAAAACCAATTCAAAATCCAAAATTTGATATAGCTCAACTGATCTAATAGTCTAGAAAGCTCGTGTCTTATGCTCAGGGCTTTATGTCATTTTGCAGTTCCTCTTTTTACTCATGAAGCAAACATCTAGTCCAGAACGGTGTGGGGTGGATCACAATTCCAAAAGTGAGTCTGGAAGGTGTCACTGGCTACGCCTTGAGCTGTTATCCCAGGCATTAACATCTTTTTGCTTGAAGAAAGTGAGTGGGAGAACACCTCAAGGTGCTGTCTGAAAAAGATGAGGAGCCTGGGAGAAGAGGATAAAGGATTTTTATCCTTAAGAAAGTGAGAGAAATGGCCATGATTAGTAGGTACTGGAATCTAGGCTGAAAGCAAACCCTGCTGGAAAAGGGATGTGGAAAGGAGGAACTTGTTGCTAAAGGGGTTTATGGTCTTTAATGTGGTGTTTAGATATATGCTTTTTAACCTTTAAAGTCTGTGCATTGCCACTGGGCAAGGGAGAAATATCTCCTTTCAGGAAAAACAAATCATCTCCCAGATTAATCTGAATTTTCACTCCAGACAATGTTTAGACGACTTGACTTTAGTTTCGCCACAAAATGTTCAATGTAATAAAGAAAACAAATGTGACTTTGCTGAAATCTGCCTGATACTCTTTTGTAAACAGCAAATTCCCTTCCTCATAAAAGGCAGTGATGGAGAATTCCATCTGCATCAGTCGCCAGCCCCCTGAGACACAGCAGAAGGTCAGACTGGACAAGATCATGGCCCCCGAGCCAAAATGATGCTCATTATCAAGCAAAGGAAATATTTTCCTCATCAACCAGAGCTGGGCAGTCAGGAGTACTGACCTGGGAATAGTTTGTTCCACACTGCTCCAGTGCTGAATATTTCAGTGCTGTGAAAAGTGTGTGCGACTTTTTCCAACCTCCTTTTCTTACTGTTTTTATTCCCCATCTGAGGAAACTCGTGCAAGAATTTGATGGACAAACGTGTTTTGAGGAGAGCAATAAAAAGATGTAGCTGAACAGTGGGTGGCCTTTGAGTCTGATGAACTGTGAGTGGCCTTGCAGCCCATTTCTGACCTCGGCCACGTTAGGGTGTGCCTGGAAGAGATGTCAGGGAGTTGCTCTAAGGGCTGGCTTTGTCCTTGGCCATCTTCTTTTACTGCATTTAATGCAAAGACATTTCCCCTGCTTTGATGCATGGCTGCCTTCAGATTTTCTTTAAAATGCTGCTGCTGCATCTACCTGTTCTTCATGGAGCATCACCACCTCAAAATCAGAGTAAATTCCTGTAAAAGCATTTTGCAAGAAAACTTCAGATTAGTGATCCCAAAATGGTGCCTTTAGGATGGAAAACTATCACTCTTTCCAAGAAGTTTAAACATAGACATTTTTAACCAATTAAATTGGGACTTGGATTAAGTTTTTTTCTCCCCACATTATGTCACAGTTATTGTAGCTTTGGAATAGCTGAAAACCAAGTTTGATAGGGGTTGGAATTGCTCTGGATTATTGGTTTATATGATCAATGGAGACAGGGGCCTCTCTCCAGTGTCACAGCACCATGGCAGTGGCAGGGTAATGTCTGAGCTCTGCTTCCAGGGGAGTTTGGACACCTTGCTCCAAGAATTTGATGTTGCCTGCGGTGAATCCTGCCCTAAGAATGGCATCCCTGATTGCTGCTTGTGAGGGAAAGTCACACAAATTGTGGTGCCGAGTTTAGAGAAGGGAATAGGTACAAGGGGAAGAAGGCAGGAGGCAAAGGCTGTTTTCTGGTAAATTCAGTGAGAAACAAGGTGTCATTCTCAACCAAGGCAGCTTTCCTCCAGAAGTGTCATGGATGTGCTGCAGTTCTGTAGCACCACGAACTCAGCGCAGCAAGGGGTGGCTCGAGGCCGTTTGCTCCTGTGTGAGGGTTCTGGGAGAACAGCAAATCTTTCACTGTAGTCTGGAGTGGTTTCTGGGCCGCAGTGGCAGAGGACTGGCGGGGCTTCAGCAAACACTTTGTTAGGAGGTTCAGGAAAAGGTCAGCCCTAGGGCCCATCACTGAGCCCTTCCCAGCCCTGTCAGCATTCTGGAGAGAGCAGCTGTAGTGCTCCAGGGGTCAGGTGAAACCTAGGGGCAGCCAAGATACACACCATGCTGCCCAATTCCCATTTTTTGGGGTTTTTCCTTCCAAAACATTGATTCAGATCCTCCCCAAACACATGTGTCCCATAGGCAGGGCAAGGCTGAAACTCATGGGCTGAGTATTAGTCACCACTAGCCCAAACTGAAAATGGAAAAAAAAGAACTCTATAAAAATGTCTGTGGTGCATTTGATTTTGTAACAGGATTCAGTGGAGAGGGAGGAGGGGGAAGAAGCATTTCTCAATCCCCAGATAGCTGAGTTGTCTTTTACACAAGGCTGGAGCTCTGGCGTGCTCTTCCCCTTGCCCACGTGCAGCTCAGTTTCTGTTGGAGCAGCACTGGGCATTATCTCGCTCTCAGGGGCTGATGCTGCTGGATGGTGAGCATGAGGTTTACAGAGGAATTGCACATCCCGAGCTCAGGGTGTACAGACACAAACCCGGGGCTAAACCTGCCTTTGGTGGGTTTACACGGTGTAACAGCCCTGACAAAAGTCCTTCCTGACCTCAGCAAGGGCTGCTTCAGTCAGGTCACATCTGACCCCAGGTTTCTTTGGATGGAGATTTCTCTGAGAGCTCTCCCCTGAGGGGTGACTTCTCTTTTTTCACTCCTCAGGCAGGTTTTTTTTCAGCCATAACAAGGCTTTTTGCATGCTCTGGAGTATCCAGCACAGTTGGGCTTGGTCGTTTTGCTTCTTGGGGCTAACTGCAAATGCCTTGGCACACAGCCTGGTCTGGGGAGGGTTTCTGTGACCATGCCAGCACAGCTGGGGTTTATTATAGGATGGACAATCCCATTTACCTCTTCAATTCCACAACCACAGGGTGCTGTCTTTGCTGCCTTCCTTTAGATGAGGTTGGTTCAGTGTCAGCTGCAGCCAAAGCTGAATTTTTGCATCCATGTTGAGAAAGAATTGCCTTTCCCCCTGCTCCCCTACACTGTCTCCACAGGAGCTGACTCAGGATGATATGAGGGTGGGACAAGAGAAGAAAATGGAAACGATTCTCAGCTCTGACAGAATTCAAACTGCTTTTTAACAATTTAAGGGAATGGTGTACTGGGCTTAAGTAGATCAGTGATAGTGCCTGTGTCTGTAGGTCTCGTGTGCAAGCAAAGGTGGATTGGATTATTTTTCATGCTAGGGCTGAGTTCTTTAAAGGGTGCTGGAGAAAGTCAGCTCTAAATGCTACAGAAACCTTTGAAAATTTTTAGTTGCAAAAAATTTCTGCTCTTCTTTCTTCTTTCCTTCCCCTGAATCTCCGGTTTTCTGTCTGAGACAGCTGACAGACCCTAATCTGGTAAAAGATCATCTTTCCCTTTTCTTGGACATCTGAGATTTCTCTTAATGTTTTACAGTTAATGTTTTTCACAGTGTAGCTTCAGCTAATGCCTGTGAAGACACACAGCTCATTAATTAACCCTCTGAATGTCCTTCTCCCTATTTATAAGCAATACTTTAATATAATTTTTAATACTTTCACATAACTTTAAATTCATGAATATTGGTAATACTAATACACCAGGAGATGCATGTTCAGAGCTAAGGGGAATTTTCTCCTTTAGCTAAATTACTCTTAAGAGTCAAAGGAGCCCCAGCAACCTGAAGTCAATGCCTATGGTTAGTCAGTTATCTGCTGTACTTTCTGTGGAGCATCTGGTCTCAAATTAAACCCATCCTTTCTTTTTTTTTATTTATTTATTTTTAAATTTTAGGGAGTTGTGACCGAACAACACACAAACCATTTCATGGCTCCAGTGAAGTGGGCGTCTGTTGTGTCCCATGGTTCACATTGTTTTGCAGAACTCCTCTAATGGGGATGGAAAAAATTACTTGGAGTGTGCTCAGGTTGTGTTGCTGGAGTCCTACAGGAATCTCCCTTAGTTTGGCACTCATCAGAATTTTCATTACTGCTGGGATGAGGGGCTGGGAAGGCACGTGTGGGAATTCTGTGCAATCCTGACTGGGATAGGATCACAAGTTGACCAGGTTGCTCTGTTACAAAGAAATAAACCATTCAAAATCAGGAAAAAAAGGGTTTGAGAGCCACTTTGTTCCTCACAGCATCAGTGGCTAACACTGAATGTCAGATATTTCCTCCACAGCAAGGATGGGAGGTGACACAAACATTTCTGTCGTGCCAATGAAAGCCTGGCAGGACAATGCTACATCAGGGTTTTCAGCAGAACCATGAGGCCCTGACACCTCCAACCTCACTTTCAGACTCTGCCCAGCCCAATTATAGTCCTGCAGGTGGTGTTTATTTTATTGTGTGCCTGTATGAGGGGAGAACTGGGGAGAGAGCTCTGCTTTGGGATCGTGGGATGCTCCCTGCAGGCAGAAATACTGCAACAGCTGCTTTTGTTGTGGTGCTGCATCAGAAACAGGGTGGCTGCCAGGCGTTGGTGATGTGGAGTAAGAGCCAGTAACTGCCTTTAAAGGTTTCCTTGGAAATGGGAAGGTACTTCTCGCTTTCACAGCACGGATGTGTGGGATGATCCTGAGAAAAGGGGTTGGGGTTAAACCACGGGGTTTGCAAAGGAGGTGCTTGTGGTGGAACTCACAGCCCCCCTGCTTGGCTGCTTGGGCAGCAAGAGAGAGAAGGGTCCAGGACTGCTGGAGTGCCTGGATCTCATCTCATGGCAGTGTCTCTTCCTTGTAATTCCTCTGATAGTGACTGGCTTGGCTCAACTATCCTAAATTATCACTGCTGGGGGCATTATAGAGAACAGTGATTTTTTTATTATTATTTCTATTTTCTTACATGCTTGGGGCAACCAGAAACGCTTAGAGATCCTCACAAGGACTGCAGAATAATATATTGAAATAGCACATTTCTAAACTTGTGTTGGGGGAGTTGTGGCTCAGATAGCTACAAGTATTCCTTGGAATTTGCTATATGGCATAAGTGGTGGGAAACACAAAGCCCAGAAGAGAGCAAAGAGCTGAAGTGAGCTCTAGGTTGTGCCTCAGTGTTATTGTGTCTCACCTGAGCCACGCAGTGACAGTCACCACAGAAGCTGTTACAATGTCAGGAGAATTCATGACAAAAGAAACAGAACTGGTGGCATTTTCTTATGCTGTTCTTTAGCCCCAGAAGTCCAGGGCTCCTGGGTGGTTTAATCAGAAAGGGTTTATCAAGCAGGATCCTGGAGGATTTGGTGGCTCTGGTGGAAGCAGGGGGGTGCTGTTCCTGAGCTCTGCTGTTCCTTGTTTGCTTTGGGCCCCAGCAGTCAGCAAATGCTGATCTCATCCATAAATTTTGGCACTTGGCATGTGCTGCTCTGTTTTGCCTCTGAGGACTTTGTGAGATGCGAGACACACTTCAATTAAAAAATGGCAGTTTAATGTGGCTATTTTTATCAATACAAACCAAACAAGATCTTTGTAATATACTGCAGTGCTTAATTTCTTTCTAAAACTAATTAAAGTTTTGGCTTCCTCTAGTGACAGAAAAGTTTGGACAGTTTTAACCCCGATGGCTTCATTTATCCCTCATTTATTATTCTAACAAAATAACATTTTGAAAGGAAAAACAAACTAGAAATTATTAATGCCAGAGATGCCAGGAAATGGGATATGAAACTTGAATCTAGCCCATGTGGATATGGGGTGTGTACTTGAAGGGCAAGTAGCCAAGTGATGTCAACCCCTGCAAGTGGGTGGATTTACACCATCCTGGAGGTCCTGCTGCCATTCCATATCAGAGCATCCAGGGAGGCTGGATGGATCTGTCCATGATGCTGATGAGCACCTTGTACGTGGCCAGTTTTCCTCCTGGGCACCATTTTGTTATTCAGGTTTTTGTTATTCAGGTTTTTGTTATTCAGGTTTTTGTTAGGGTCTCTTAATAAGCTTTGAATTTTTTCTAAGTGCAGATGCAGGTGAGAATTCCTGACAGAAGATCAGTGTCATGTAAAGATCAGTTGCTTGTTTCCCAAAAGGCATTTAAAATGTCAGCTGTTACTTAATGAGAAAAGCCTCATGCCAAAAATACAATTTTCTGAAAGAAAACGGCTGCAGCTCCGTGAATTCCATGCTGTGAGCTCGCTTCAGGTGCCATCAGCTAAACCAGCCCAGGAAAACCATCAGCTGAGCACTGAGGTGGTTCTTCTCTCTGGAAATGAGTTCATCTGGCACTGATTTGTCAGAGTCACATCAGAGAGGTGCGTGTGGTCTGTAGCCAGGCTTGGGTTGCAGCCCTGCTCTTTTGGGATCATCATCTTTAATTACCAAAGGGCAGAGGGAATCCACAGGTAATGAGCACAGCTCCTTCCTCTGCTGCTGATGGCAAACAGGACACACTGCAGGAAATCTGGGCTCTCCTGCCATTTCGAGGTGAGAGGGAGTTATTTAGTCTGCATTTCTAATGCTCGGACGTAGGATCATTTCCACAGGGTTGAAATTTCGGGTAATTAAACTGTGAAAGGGCAGGATTTCCTAGCACTGCCTGCTCTGCCATCCTCTCAGCCAGTGAGGAAGGGCAGTGACTGACAGGAGAGTGTCAGGAGCAGTCACTGGGTTGAACCCAGCAGGTTCCACACCACTTAGGGATGGTCTCGTTACCTTTTTGCTGAAGTGTTGGTGGGAGCTTCCCTCTCCATTCAGCAGAACACCTCTGCCAAGGATTTTTTGGGAACAGACACATCACTGCTGCAAAATGCACCCCTGTGGTTTCCCCATGGTGCCTGGAACTGAGAGGTGCTCCCTTGAGTGCAAGGGGAAAGCCAGGGGGGAGCAGGGAGACAGCCCAGGAAGATCCAGCCATGCTCTGATGGGAATCTCCATGTGAATAGAGATGGAGCCAGGAAAGGAGGAACAAATAGTTCTAACAGGAGCCAGATCCACGAGAATGATGAGACCCAGAGAATAAAAGGTGCTTCACAAAGAGGTATTCTCTTCCTCCTGTGGGGCTGGGGCCATTGCAGTAACTCAGGCTGTCGGGGAAGGAGGGTTTCCAGTGTGTCAGCCAAGGGAATGGCAGAGAAGAAAGGAGAGGCTCAGAGCTCAGGTGTCAGCAGCATCATTTCCTGCTACTTTTCTTGACTGGAAGGATGCTGTGATCATTTCTGGCATGGAGTCTCCAGTAATCTCTGGTTTGCTTTGCCAGGACCTCTGTGAAGACCCCCACCTGCTCGTGAATGGAATGAGCTCCCACGACTTCCAGCAGGGCAAGCTGGGGAACTGCTGGTTTGTGGCTGCGTGCTCCTGCCTGGCCCTGAGGAAAAGCCTCTGGCAGCAGGTGGGTGATTGATGCGTGCGGTGCAGGAAAGAAAGCCAATAAACCAAGCTAACCTTGGCTGTTTCCCTGCCTATCAGCCAGTGTTTTCCTCTCTAGGATTGACAGGGGATGAGTTTTGGTGGATTCAAATCTTCCCTTTCTTTAACAGTTTATTTCTCGCGTTACGAGACCTCCTCACTCCACACTGAGCGCCAAAGAACAGACAAAACAAAGCCAGACAGTGCAGTGGGCTCTTTTTATCTCTCTCTACAGATCAGTATGAATTTCACTCTCCTGAAATATTCTTTGAAGTGGGGCTGTGTTTCACTGGGTACCAAGCTCACTCTCTCTTTTCCCTGCTTCATCTGTGTAGGGTCGGCTGCTCACGGAGCTGAATGCCATGTTCCAGGGCAAGTCTGCCCCGGGAATGAACCTCAGCACAGTGCACTTGCTGAACCTCCCCTTCCATGGTTTCTCAGGTGATTCCAGACTACAACGAGCAGGAATGGGACCCTAAAAACCCAGGGAAATACGCTGGGATTTTCCGTTTCCGCTTCTGGCGCTTTGGAGAGTGGACGGAGGTGGTGGTTGATGATCTGCTGCCAGCACAGAACGGGGAGCTGATCTACTGCCATTCCAACGCGAGAAACGAGTTCTGGAGTGCACTGCTGGAGAAAGCTTACGCTAAGTATGAGCTGCTTCCTTGTCCTCGTAGTCCTCAGTGTTGCCCCTGTTTGTTTTGCCTTTCAGTTCTATCAGATTTTCCATAGTTTTCAGTTTTGCTGCCGGTAGAGAACCTAAAAAAGACTGAAAACTCTTTCTTTAGTCTCTGTTAAGGATGTAAATCATAAAGAAGTGCCATGCAGTCTACTTCAGCAGCCCAGATCCTTAAGGATCCTAGAGACCAGGGAAGATTTATCTGCAATCTGCTCGGGCTTTTTTTGTTCTGTTCTGTTTTTTCCTTGGTGAGACACAAACATCTTCCCTACCCTTCAAGCCAAATTAGAGCACTCGTTCCAGCCCCCTGTAAACTGAGAATGTTCTATGTTGCCCCCAGGCTGGCTGGATCCTACCAAGCCCTGGATGGAGGCTGTGCTGCAGAAGCCCTGGTGGATTTCACTGGAGCAGTGGCAGAATCCATTAATTTGGCAGAGGGCAGATATGGTGAGGTTATTTCTGAGCAGATGAAGCTGTTTGAAGACTTGATGAAAGTGCATAAAAGAGGAGGGTTCATCAGCTGCTCCATTTCGGTGAGTACAGAGGGCTGGATTTCAAGGGTTTATTTCAATGAAAATATTCTGGAAGAAATACCATTATTGGTACATGGAGTATGTCCTTCCTTTGCACGTTTGGAAAAGCTTTGTGTGGAGAAATCTAGCAAGTGCTCCCAGCCCAGTACAGCTCCAGGAGCCCCTAAATACAATCACAACTGCCTGTGCTGCCACTTCACTGTGTGTGAGACGCTGTTCTTCCTGAATGATCACAGTTGTGAATTGACCTGAGGTACATCCACCCTAATTTACAGAGCAGATGGCTGCATTCAACTGCTTTATTTCTTAGAGAAATCTCTTTAGAGAAAACAGTTCTGGCACTGAGCTGCTGAGACTTCTTGGCTTAGATTGTGGCAGTGCAGTCAGGGTAACAGTGGAGCTGAACTGAAAGGCTGAGCTCACCTGGTTATTCAGCTAATGCTGTCTGATAATAATGTCCCCACTGGAATTAACCTGCAGAACTTGCCTGGGAGGCAGGTGACTCAGTGCCCACATTAGGAGGCCATGGCCCTGAAGTTCCCACAGTCAGTAGAAAGGGGCAAACCAGTGACAAACTGGCCTGAACTCCCCTGCTATATAATGTCAGGCCCTGACCAGGTAGTGCTGAAATTCTCACCTTGTCCGAAGCTGTTATCACATGTGAAGGGCTGACAAACTGCTATGGCACCTGAATATTTCCTAAAAGATTGATTTTAAATGATTTTAAAAGTCATTTATCATGAGCCATTAATCCAGCAGCCCACAGGGATAATTTTCTAGGAGCTGCAGGGTTGGCATCTAACTGCACCTCAGCATCTTCCTCCCGTGGCCCCTGCTTCAGTTTAAGACCTTGGCTAAGGCTGATCTTAGTTAAATCACTTAAACCTTGCTTTCATCTCCCCAACTGTGAAATGAAGATGATTCATTCAGAAGTTCTTGTGAGTACCAGGAGAGTTGTGGAATTGTCAAGAACAAGAGAAAATCAGCTGTGTTTGGAGGTTCCTGGCAATGTTACCTGCTTAGCTGGCCCTGGCCATGCACTGTCCTGGCACCTGGTACCTTCTGGGACACAAACTTTCACCTGAGACAGAGCAGGACTCCTGAACTGTCCCTGCCAGCAACACCAGGAAACAGCTCAGAAACAAAATCTTCAAGGTCTTTGGGTTTTGTTTTACCTTTTTTTTTTGTAAGGCCTGAATTTTTATTCAAAATAATTCCGTCTGATTTGCTCAGCCCAGGCTGGCAGAGCAGACTTGCTGGTGTGAATTGTTACTGCAAACGTTGTTTCTGGAATGATAAGTTGCTCCCAAATGCTAAGGCAGTTCTGTTTCTTAACAGGGATCTGGTGAGGGGATAGACTCAGTACAGGGAGCTGTATTTTAAAAAGCAATTAATTAGGCAGTTGTAATGCTTTCACTGATTGCTGGCATTATGTTTCTGCTTGCCAAATTAAACACAAATGCTCCTAAATATTGGTTACAGAGAGGCCGTTCCTAAGTTTGCCTGCATTTGTCACTTTTTGATGTATTATACACACAGTGGAGCTTGCTAGGTGTCGAATATTTAATACTCAAGTGGCTTCGTTGCTGCCTTGCAAACATGTCATCGTTTTCCTTGGATTACAAAACGGCCCTGAGCATCACCATGTGGAAATGTGAACAGACAGGAGATGTTTAAATATCTCATTTGAATACATAAATAAATAAATAAATAAATATTCCCAGAATGAGGTGGCAAAGGCCAGCAGTGAGAAAAGCCCCGGGGATAACAAAGGCAGCAGCAGAAGTTACAGACTCCCGTGCTGTCGAGGACTCCTTGTTTGCTTTTAGTTGTGAAAAAAGTGAGTGGAGGTGTTACATGGGAGGGAGCCTGGGGCCGGTGGCAATGTCAGCCAGCCTGGGTGGAACACTCGAGCTGATTCTTTGGGAGCTGTTGTCGGCGAGAGGCACAGAGGGCTGGCTGAGACTCTCACAGTTGCCAGACCATCTGTCAGTTCCAATTTGATAGAAATTTCTCTTTCTTCTTTTGTTTTTTTTTTTTTTTTTAATGTGATTTCTTACCTTTGGGGACTGAGCACTGTTGTATCAGTGCAACACTTGCCTCAGGACAAGGACCTTGTCTGTTCAGACCAGTTAGATTTTGAAATGGGTAAAAATATCTGAGGAAGTGCTACGTGCATTTCATAACTCTGATAGGTCCTTGTTTATATTTAAATATTCATATGTTTATACTACTATATGAATGCATAATGATAAATTATAAATAATATATTTATATTTAAATGCTTGCATTAGTAACACCAAGAGGCCCTACCTCTTGCTCTCTCCACCACAGGCAAGGTTTGATTGAGCATTAATTAGGTAATTACAAGGATCTGCACTGAGTCAAATCTTCTTTCCTTGATGTCCAAGGGAATGAGTGTCTCCGGGCCCTGTGGGTGATAGCCCAATAGAGACAAGACAGACTCAAGGATGGCTTGGCTGGATTCAGTGAGTGTGTGGAGCATCTGGATCCAGGACCATCGAAACAACTCCAGCATCTTTGTATGATGCTGCTTTTCTGAGCTTAGATCAGGGGATTCAGATGCATTAAATGAAATTGTGCTCTTTTTCAGAGCTTGACTACTTTAATGTATTCTTAGATCAGCATCTGATCAGGCCTACATCATCCAACAGCACAGTTTAGGGTTAGTTTAGGGACAGTTTAGGGTTAATTTAGGGACAGTTTAGGGTTAGTTTAGGGTTAATTTAGGGACAGCCTGACCACTGCTGCCAACTGGGATTCTTATGTGGAATTTATGATGAGCAAACCCAGTTCCTACAGCACCCTACAGATCTCCCCTTTGCCACATGAGAGAGCCCTGCCAGGACTGGGTGAGGTACAGGAGAGGCTTCACCAATGGCTTGGAAGTTTTTTTGCCTGTGCCTGTGCTCTCCCATTTTCACCCACTGCCAGCACTTCTTCCTGGGTGTCAAACTTACTCCAGCACAAGAACAACCACTGGACTCACCAGCTAATTTCACGGGTGAGGACACCCCCAGCCAGTCTGGGCACAGCCATCAGTGTCCAGAAGAGCCATTTTGTAAAAAGGACAAGATTTTGGAAGGGATGATAAAGGTTGTCCATCAGCCCTGTCTCTGAGGCCAGGAGGAGACAGACTGGCTGCAGCAGGCAGGATTCCCCTGTGCTCTGTGATTGTCTGGCACTATCCTGCCCAACACCGATTCCCAGTGCTGTTCTTTTCCTGCGTAGTCGAATCACCCAGGAAAGGAACGGAAAACAAGCTTTCCTCGCCCTTCCCCTTGAACTTGGAGCTGCCAGGCTCCTCAGAGGTGTGAGTTCTTTTAGTTTAATTGTCATTCTTCGTGCCCAAGGAGTCCCCTGGCCGTCCCAGCGAAGCAGAGACCGAGATGGGGCTCATTGTGGGCCATGCCTACTCCGTGACCGCCATCAGGAAGCTGCGCCTCGGGGAGAGGCTCGTGCTCTCCTTCAAGGCAGAAAAGCTGTTCATGGTCAGGCTGAGGAATCCCTGGGGGAAAAGAGAATGGCTTGGAGCTTGGAGCGACAGGTAAGAGCTGCAAACCCAGCGTCAAAGGGGGGAAGCTGAGCTGGGCACGCTGGAATTTGTGGTTGAACACTGGTGAGACACGCCCGTGCTCGGTGATGGCTGAACCTCTGTGCCGTCTCTGCCCATTTTCCTCTGAGAAAACGGGCACGTCCTGGAGGAGTTTATGGCTCCCTGGACCTTATTTGCTGTTTACATCATTCTTCTGGCACACTGAAAGAAAAATAGCCCATGAGTCAAGAACATGAGGCTCGTTCCCAGCTTCACCAGACTGTGTCTGTGACTCAATTTCTCATCTGTCATTTCCAGCTGCTGGGGATGGTAGAAGTGTTTTAGATAATTTAATGGTGCTGTAAAAGTGCCATATTTGTGATTTCTTTCTAATTTCTTTCTAATCCATTCTCTAATGAATTTTCATGTGGGCCATGGGTTTAGCAGGCACATCCACAGCAAGAGAAACGATTGCTGGGGGAATGTGTTCCATCCTGGGTGATTTATCCGTGAAAACATGTGACAGTTCAGCACTGGGCTCACCAGCCAGTATTTAGTATTTAAAAATGCAGTGTTCTCAACAACAGCATATTAATTTCTTCTCATCCATGCTTTAGCTGGCAAAAATCTGCTGCATTCAGAGAGATTGGTCTGGGTGAAGTGCAAAGGATGCACAGCAGAGCCACTGTGTCCTGTTTAACTGAAGCCCTTGGGGTTCTCCACTGGGCTCTGTCTGGCACAGCTGCCACTCCTGCCAGCACTGAGGACTCTGACAGTGGCCCATGGTTTTTGGTCTAACAAGAATTAAATTGACAATTCCCAAATAGTCAAAGAAAATGTCTGTCAGGGTGAGCAGCCTCCCTTCCCTCCTGCCAGCCACCTTCAGCTTCAGCCTCCAGGTGCTTTTGGGGAGGCAGGGAGGAGTTGTGGCTCTGTTTGTCTGGTGTAACCCATCAGGGACGGGATCTGTGGTCGGGTTTCAGCAGGAGGCTGCTGGAATTTGGGGTGTGTGCTCCCCTGCAGCAGCAGGTGCCTGCAGGGGCTGTGTGCTCACGCAGGCACTGAAGGGTCTGTGCCCTGTAATGTTCCTCTGGAAACCGGACACTGTGCTCAGGCTCCAGCAGTTTCTTCTCAAAGCTCCCTGGGGAAATCTCAGACCTCAGGCCTGTTTTATTAAGGTGATTAAAAGACAAAGAGAATACTCTGCTCTAAGTGAAGCGTTCGATAATCTCCTGAGGAGGAAAACCAGGTTTCATTTGAAGGGCCTTCAGGGAGTGGAGTCAATCTCCTGTGACCCTGGAAACCAGCTGTTTAAGTGTTTGAGAGTCCTAATGGAGGAAATCAATAAGATTCTGCTCTAGTTGTGCCCATTTCCTATTCATCTCTTTCTTTTTTAGTAGCTTTCAAATCAATTAATGTTTTAAAACTCCTCCTGAAACCCTCACATTTTCTTCATGAATATCACCTGCCCTTTCTGTACTCTGATATTCCTTTGAAAACCATGGACCACAAGAGATTTTTACTTCCAATTTTTTTTCCAGGTGAGAGTTTTTAATTTATTAATCATCTTTGTGGTTGTTTTTTCTTTTTCTTTTTCTTTTTTTTTTTTCTTCTTTTAGTTCTGAAGAGTGGAAGAAAGTCAGCGATTCTGAGCGCAAGAACTTGGGGCTCACTGTTAAGAATGATGGAGAGTTCTGGTGAGTGGGGGTGATGGGAAGGGTTTGGAGACACTGGCTACACTGAGTAACTGTCATTAATCTGCCATTTAACAGCTCCAAAAACAGATGGGTAAAGTTATCCCGAGGTCTGTTGCTTTCAAATTCCCAAGGGATGACAGGGAAGAATAAAAAAATGGATTTAAAACTAGTAGAACAAAATTAGTAGCTCTCAATATTGCCTATATTTAGGACAATCTCTCAGAAACCAGGAGAACACCTGCTGGTTTGCATGACACAATGCCAAATATTGAACACACTGACAGCCCTGTTTATTGGCTGCTGAGCCTGTCTGTAGGTCAGCCATGGCTGAGGCATCTATAAATAGAATTGCAGCCAGTGAATTTTGATATTTGTTGGTGTTTTCCAGCATGGGAATGAGAAGTGTTCATTCTCTGTACAATCTCTAGAGCTCTGGTAATTTTAACCTTGCTTAAAGCTTAGATCCTTCGCCCAGCAGCTTCTCCAGCAGACGATCAATATTGCATCGAGTGAGCTGGCAGGGCTCAGTGTGAAAAGAATTCTGTTGGCTTTGTCAGGCCTGGCAGCTGCAGGGTTTGGCTCTGGGCCATTAATAAGCCAGGCCATGATGGTAATTCAGAGACCCAAGCTGTTTTTCTGTTGCTCTGCAGTCCTGCCTGTTCCTTTAGCAGGCACAGGTGAGATGGGGCTGAATAAAAGCTCTGTCCAGAGTGCAGAGGTTTGAGCCGTGCTCAGGGACAGATGTGACAATGAGGACTCTAATAATGAGGAGTGGATCCTGCTTTAACTGCAGGTGATCTCTTTGGCCTTTATAAAATGGGTTATCAAATCCAGCCTGGGAGGTTTAACCTGGCCTTTAGGCTTAGGAGATGCAACAGAACAGATCCAGGTCTGACCAAACCCACTGAGTGATACTGCTCTGAATTAAGCTCTAAGACTCTGTGATTGTGGCTTCCATGAGTATTTCCACATGGAAAGCTTTCCAGTGAATCAGTTCATCCCCTGGACAGCTGAGCAATGCCTCCTCTTCAAATTACTGGAAGATTTTGTGTGTTGTTTTGGCTCTTTGCATGATTTTTAAACAAACCATGACTTCCCTGGCATTCTGTGGACCAGGATGACATTTGAGGACTGGTGTAAGAATTTCACGGATGTGGACATCTGCCGGACCGTGAACACCTCCTACTTCAGCCTCCACAAGACCTGGGAGAAGGAAATGATGCGTGGGGCTTGGGCAAAGCATTCAGAGCCCCTGCTGAACCGCTCTGGAGGCTGCTTTGATAACAGAGAGACCTTCCTTCAGAACCCCCAGGTGGGAGTGTGTGTATTTTGTCATGGGGCAGATTTTTTAGAGTCTTTGCCAGAAGCCCAAGAGACGAACAGGACCCTCAGCCTTCTCTGCTTTCAGATAGCTGTTTATTAAGTCTTAGCAGAGAAATGGAGTCACCAGTGTGACCCAGACACAGCACAAAGCAGGGAATGCAGGAAAAGCTGAATTATCAAGATTGCACAGTCTTTTTAAAGGTAAATCACCCAATGAAAACTTAAAATGAAAGATATTTTTACTTTTCCACCAATGTTCAATAAATCGCTTTGTCACGTAGACAGGAACTACAGAATTCTTTACCCAATCATCCCAAACTACTTCTACTGCAGAATATGGAGTAGTAGAAGAAGGTCTGGAGAACAACAGCAATGCTCCATTTTGGAGTTTTTTGCTTTTTATCTCTTTACTGTATTAACAAACCCAAAACTCTAGATTTTTCACCCTGTGACAATCTTACATAACATTCTATCACCTAGTTCACACCAGTGTAGATTCTACTTCTTCCCAAAGGGTAGGTAATTTTCTCCATGGACGAAGGTCAAAACCAGTGTTGTCCAGGGGGGTAGAACCTTTCAAAACAGGCAGAGAAATATTCTCTGCACTCTGGATTCCCACGCTCTCCTCTCTCCTCCCAGTACCTCTTTGATGTTAAGAAGGCCGAGGACAAGGTGTTGGTCTCCTTACAGCAGGAGGATCGCCGCAAGTACAAGAAAGAAGGGAAAGGAGACAACATCACAATTGGCTTTGAAATATTCAAGGTAGGCAGCCGAACTCCTGGTGCAGAGTTTGTTCCGTTTGTTTAATCCTGCTGCATCCTGACAGTGAGATCTCTGGCACACAGAGCCAGGATTATCCCGGGGTCTGGCTCTGTGTGTGGGCACTGAGCTCAGTCACCAGAGCTGGCGTTGCACGGGCCACGGGAACTAAACTGAATTTAGTTCAATTCAAACTCTGTTTGATTAAATTTCATTTCTTTGAAATAAATTGGTTTTGCCCCTTGCAAAAGAATTTTAAGTGCTTCTCTCACCCCCAAGCTCTCTAGAGAAAGGCAAAATGATATTAACTCCTAAAACATGGAGGGTTTCTTCTCCTCACTGGAGGCTTCTGCCTCCTTTCCATCAGTAAATACAGACAGGTGAATGAGGCTGAAAAGTCTGCAGTTTTTCTGTTGCCACTCAGGAAAAAAAGAGTGTTTTCAAAAGCTGGAGTAGTGAGCAGGAAATGAATATATGGGAAAAGGAACCACAGGGCTCCCAAAAGGTAATTTAATTGCACTCTCAGGGCCAATTGAGTAAAATGAAAACACCCGAACTCAGAGGAGGGAAGCAAAGAAACAGCAATTTTTCTGCTCTTTCACTGAGGATTGGGGTAATCCTCTCATCTGTTGCTACAGCTCCTGGGACTACATTAAATCTGTGTCCCTACCCTAAAAAAATGGTCCAATTTTAACAGTTGGTTAGATCTGCTGACATCTGCATCACACCTACTCATTTGCCAATCACCTGTTAACCACATCTATTGAAAAGTGTCATTGCAGAAAGCAGAATCATTTACCTTGTCTTGTTCATGCCTGTAATTTGGAAAGGCTTCAAAAAGAAAATCACGCCTTCATAAAAGTTTCAGGGCTCTATTTTTATTTCTGATCAATGATTTTTCTATTTTAGACATATTCTAACACAGCAGGCTCATTAGCATGACTAAAGGCCTTGGGAAGAGAAGTGCCAGAAAAGAATGAAGGGCTGCCTTTGCCCCAAGAGCTGCTTGGGAGATTAGGTTTGAACTGTGCTCTGGCAAATACCAGTTTAGCTTTGAACTGTGCTCTGGCAAATACCAGTTTAGGTTTGAACTGTGCTCTGGCAAATACCAATCCCCTGGAGAGGATGTCAAGAGTTAAGCACAACTTCAAGGCTTAGAACAAAACATGAATGGTTATTCTGTGGCTTTTGCATTCAGGAAAGGGCAAGGAAAATACAGCTGTGTGCACCTGGATTGGGATTCACCTGCTGTGAAAGGCCGCAGTGCTCTCTCCACGCTAGAGAAAGGAGGCAGAGGGATCTCAGCCTTGTCTGAGCAGGTGCAGTCCTCGGGGTGTGTGTCCATCTCTGGAAGTGTTCCAAGCTCTGCAGTAGCATCACATCTCTTTTAGTGGGTTCCTGTCTTTGCCAGCCCCAAACTTTCACCTGCCACGGCTTCAACGGATGAGAAAACACTTGCTGAATGGTTTGCCTTTACTGCACGTTGTGTTTTATGGCCGTGAAAAGCTGTATGGTGCTCGGGGATAATGCTGCCTGCTATCCCTGCTGCCATTAACCCCTCTCCTGCTGCAGGTGGAGGATAACAGAAGGTACAGGCTGCACAAGCTCACGGTGCAGGAGAGAGTGGCCACATCTCCCTACTCCAACACACGCAGCGTGTTCCTGAGGAGGACCCTCCAGCAAGGCCGCTACGTCCTCATCCCAACCACCTATATCCCAGGGGTCCCTACAAACTTTATCCTGAGGCTCTACACAGATGTGCCCTCCAAGCTCAGGTGGGTGGCACTCACAGCCCACAGGCTGCAGCTCCATGGAAGGGGTTGCCTGGTTGTCCTCCAGCACCTCCGACTCGCTGGCTCGTGTGGCTCCAGAAATGGGCCCTGGAGACATCAGGGGCACCTCTGAGAATCTCCAGGTTTGTGCATGGTCAGGAAATGTTTGGTTAGGGACCTCTTAGACAATTCATTTTGGTTCTTTTGGCTTTTTAGTTTGGCTCTTGGAGTGGCCTCCAGTTCTAGGTCAGGACTCCGAGCACTGGTGCTTGTGGTTGCAGCTGATACTTGTTGTTTCTGTGACCATCTCCTCTGAAACCAGCGGCTGCTGCAAGAGTAGAACCAGTGCTTCATGAATCAGACCCACTGAATTTATTTCTTGATTTGATAGTATTTTCATTATTTAAAACTGGGGGTTTTTTCACCACTTTTGCTTCCACGCCAAAGATAACACAAATTTGTTTTACTTTGCTTTGCTCTATTTTTATTTCTTACATCTGTCATTTTTGCACCACGGAATTCAAAAACGGCAGATGAGGAAAAACTACAAATCTCATGTTCTAAAAATGCCAGATTTCCACAACCATTGATTGTTTGCTTGACATTCTTTGCTTCAGTTGCCTTTTCCATGATTTTTCAGGGAGCTGAAGGCAGATAGGCCTAAAATGACGTGTTGGAATCTTCTTTGTGGCTACCCACGCAGAGTCACCCAAATCAAAGTCCACTCTGCAGAGGGTTTGCAGAAGCAAAACAGATCAGGAGGTAAGTGGAAAGAGAATCTGGAAGAGTGGAATTGGCTTTTCAGTCCTCTAAAGACAATTGGGGTTGATATGTAAGCAGTCAGAAATTATCCAAGAAGAGGATTGATGGGATTCATTTTTCTGTCATGTTGTAAAACCTTCTCCAGTGGAGAGATCAGATGAATATGGGGATGCAAACAGCAAGTTCTGGGCAGGTCCATAACTGGTCAGGAAGGGCAGGAGTAGCCAGACCCTCCTGAGGAGCTAATTGTGGGGATTAGTAAGGTTCTGCTGTCAGGGTTGTGTGTTTTCTAAATGCTTCATTCTGGAGCTTCTGAGGACCGAGACTGGCATTACATCTCTGTGGCAAACTGCCCTGAAAACACCAGGATGTCTCTGGACCCTGGCACTGGGGGTATGAAGGTGCAGGGATTAATGGCAGCCTGAACAGAGATACCTCTTTTGTGTCACTGGAGTTGAGGGATTTGAGACTGGAGTGCACTGTTCTTCACAAAAGCCCAGCGCTGTCATCTCAGACTTGTGCTCAGTACAAATTTCTGAGTAACTGCATAAACAAAACTGGAGGAGAATGAGGCTTGCATAGCTCAGTGCTGCTTGTCATCAGAGCCCTGCTCCTGGCCAGAGGAAGTTTATTTAATCTTTATTTTAAATGTTTATTGGAAAACTCCGTGGTGCTGTCTTTGATCCATTGCCCTGTCTGGACAAAATAATGGATGGTTTGCTGTTGTCAGGAATAGTGGATGACTCTAACAGCCCAGACTCAGTCCTGGATGCTCCTTGTGGAAGTACCTCTCTCCAAGTTAGTGTGTTCTGAAGTGGATCCAGCTGTCTGGGAGCCAAGCACAGTGGCAGGTCTGCAGGATGATGAGGAAGCTCTTTGTGCTTGAGGATTTTTTGTCTCTCATTCCCAAGCCTTTAAATGTTTTAAAAATTGCTCTCACTACTGTCTGTCAGGCCTTTTTCCTGAGTTTCTCTTTGAGAACAAATCCCCTTTTGCACCTTTAAGTCTTCCTACTGACATTCCACGTTGGATTTGCATATTTGTCTTTCACCACTTACGTTCTAAGCTGAGTGTTGAGGTCTGTAGTGTGTGACAGCCCTGGAAGCAGAGAATCTTTAGTGGAAGCTGCCTTGGGAGCAGCCTGAGAAGCAGAAGGAAGGAGAAGCAGAGATTCACCTGTGAGAGGCAAAACAACCTGCTGTGATTGCCAGGGCAGTACTTGTGTCTCAGCACTGTGTCTGCTGTTTGTCCCGTGCCCTTTTCCTGTGGCTGAGGGTGTCGGAGCTCTCTGGGTACTGGTAAGAGCAGCAGAGAGGAGAGGGAATGCATCTGGGAGCATTCCCTCAAGAAAATTTTCCATTTCCTTTTGCTTTGGTACAGTGCTGAAGGATGTGGGTGTTAGATCCTCAGTGCAGTTCTCAAAAACCCAAAAAGTAGTCTCAGGCTACTGATCACAGATTTCTTTAAGCCTTGGGAACGTCATTCCTGTTCAGGTGTTTCTGGCTTTTACAGATTCACACATTTTCCTTTGCACTGTTCTTTTGTACAACTTTCCAAAGCAGCAGCATGGCCAGGACTGAGGTAAGAGAGCTCTTGTGGGGTTCAGGACAGAGCTGGAGCCATTTGTGTGCCCCAGAGCTGAACCCAGCCCTCCTTCCACCGCCAGAGCCCTTTCCTGAGCAGCAGCTCCAGTTTCACTCCCAGCTCATGGCCAATACCAGGACATTGCTTTCCCACTCCAGCAGACCTTTCTGTTTTTCATTTGTCCTGTAAATAAACCAGGCACAGAACTGGGCCATCCGTAGCTAAGAACATCTGATCCCCTCTGTGCTCTCCCATTTCTTCCTTTTGCTCTGGAATTGGAGCCAGTTTTCCTAAAACAACTGACCCATCCAGCACTGCCATCATGGGGTCGTGCCGTGCAGGAACATTTTGTGTCCCTTTTCTACCTCCGTCTGTTTCTCTAGGTCTTGCTGAGAATGTGAATGTTGCCTTCAAAAATTATCTTTCCTGTCACTTGGCGAGTCCCCTCATTAACTGCTCCCTCATCCATCCAGCAGATGTGCCTGTCACCTCTTCAAGCTCTGTGTCCTTTCCCCACCCCTCCTTATGCTCTTTATCTCTTAATTACTGTTAATGATCGGGTGTTGCTCTGCTCTTTGCCCTCGGACAAAGCTGTTAACACCATTGGGGTGACAGGCGAGACCCCGTTTTAATCAGATCCGTTTTCCAAATTGCTTTGCAAAGAGGGCAGCTCTTCCACCCCTGATTAGGTAGTGTGGTGCCACCCCATGCCCCAGAGCTGAATTCACACGTTCAGTGACACAGAAGGCAATTTCCCATCAGAAAAGCCAATATCCTGCTACCTGCCATGGAACTGTGAGGGGTTGTCAGGGAAACCGGCCCGAGGCAGCTCTGGCCAGGTGTAACCACGGAGCAGCATATGGAAAAATTTGTGTCTGCCTCGTACGTGGAAGTGGCTGCGTCTGGTTTGGATGCAGCTGTTATGTGGTTTGGTCCTGTGAGATGTTGGTGCCTGATCTTGTAAATGAGGGATGTGTTTGAGAGAAATCACCTGGGTATGGATTGTTAAAAAGCTGAAGTTGCCTAAAATTGTGCTGCCTTCTGGCTGTGGTGGCATTACTGAGTAGATGGTTAAAAAATGTGTGTTAAAAACTATCACAAGCCTGACTTACAGATGCTCAGGGTTTATTGAACATCTGTATCTGAGAAGTAGCAAGGTGTGGAAAAAACCAGATATTCTGTCATTAACAACAGAAATGGACAGAGATAGTTGTGTTGAAATACAAAACATGTATTGCCTTTGTTTAATTAAAAGTTAATTAGAAAGTGGAATGGCCCATTCTGTTTGAGTTTAAAGACAGGTGTTTCCAAATTGGTTCTCGCTCCTTAATGGAAAGGAAAGAAAATATCAACTTTAATAAGAAATAAACATGTTCAGAGTAAAACCAACAAAGAATTCCTAAAATGTTGAACAGTTGCAAGGGGTCATGTGTGAGGCTTAGATGGGATATTAGGGAGAAATTGTTCCCTGTGTGGCCCTGGCACAGGGTGCCCAGAGCAGCTGTGGCTGCCCCTGGATCCCTGGCAGTGTCCAAGGCCAGGCTGGACGGGGCTTGGAGCAACCTGGGACAGTGGAAGGTGTCCCTGCCATGGCAGGGGTGGAACTGGATGGTCTTTAAGGTCACTCCCAACCCAAACCATTCCATGATTCTGTGTTCTCACCTGGACAGGGAGCAGGGGCTGTGACATGCTCTGGTGCCCTGTCCTGTGCTCAGTGGCAGCGCTGCTGCCAGGCACAGGAGGGGGTTGTCTCTGCTGGGTTTCTGGGCAGGTCTCAGCTGCCATCCTGTGTCCCCAGAGCTGTGCTGCTGATTGTGTTCCAGGAGCAGATCCCTATGTGCTCATCAAGTGCGACAACCAAAGCAGGCGCTCCCCGGTGCAGCACAACACCACCAGCCCCGTCTTCAACACGCAGGTGATCTTCTACAGGAAGGACATCGACAGTCCTGTCACCATCCAGGTGAGACAGCCACGCAGGGCAGCTGCTGAGGGCAGGCAGGGCAGCACAGCAGCACCCCTGGGCTTCACCGGGCCAACTTTTCCTTCGTGTGACTGATACCCAGGAGAGAAGAGTGAGAACCTCTGCTCCCTCTTGCTGGGCTCTGCCTGGAGCCGTGCTGCTGCTTCCCCTCCATAAACACCAGCTGATAGCACTATAGAGATCAGAAGGCATATTTCATTCCAAGGCATGTTTCATTCCAAGGCTTTGAAAGAATTTGCAGAATTCCTTTTTGCTCCATGTGGTACCTGGTGAACCAGAGTAAAAGCAAAGCCAGGTGTTGTCCAGAGTCAGTGTTTGAAACAAAACCAAAGCTAATGCTATTATTAAGAAGTTTTCTATCCTGAATTCTAGTCCTGGGAGAATGAGACCTCACTGTTTACCTCAGCACTCAGCTGGAGAAATGGAGCTTGGTGTTGAGATGATGTAGCCCAGGAAAACTTTGTCTTGAGTCTAGGCTGTGGGCCAGGCTCTAACTCTGCCAGAGGAGGGGCACCGAGGAGGTGCAGAGGGGAGCACAAGCAGGCAGAGCAGCACAGAGGGGCTGTTGTAGGTTGGTTTTACTGTTGGTGAGCTAAAAAAGGTAATTTTTATTCCTCTCCTAGGCTGGCTGTGACCTAGAAAGCAAAAAGCTGCATTTCGCTCCTTATTTGCATAGTCTATGTAAATGAGCATGCAAATCCAGACTCTCCCTCACGCTCTCTAGACAATTAGCTAAATTTAGACGCACGCTCCCTCCTCGCTGCTTTTCCAAGGGGTTAATGTGGGTGACCCTTCTGGAGCACAGCCCTTTCCGGCGGAGTGCGACAGCAGCGCTGCCTCAGCCGCGTTTATTTGTGTCCCCTCGTCGCCAGGTCTGGAACAGCAACCTCCTGAGCGACCAGTTCCTGGGGCAGGCGGTGCTGGCAGCCTCCCCCGGTGACCCCCGCGAGCAGCAGACGCTGCGGCTGCGGGGCAGAGGCGGCCGGGAAGCAGCCGAGGTGCCGGGTCACATCACCGTCAAGGTTCTCTCCAGCGATGACCTCGCCGAGCTCTGAGCGCCGCAGCCCCGCAGAGCCAGACGGAGCTGTCACCTCGCAGCAGCCGCGCCGGGGACTCGGGAGGCACAGGGTGCACATCAGCATAATCGCTTTAAAGGGGGGAAAAAAAAAAAAAAAGCCCTGCAACTCTGCACATTACCATTGGTAATGGGGAGAGAGGCTTTGGGAGAGGGGGAAATGCATATTTATACATATCTATGCTCGTGATAAAGCGCATGCAGCAGGAGAGGGGCCAAATGGAATGTGGGAGGATAAGTTCAGGATAAGTTCAGTAGGATGTGAGCATCTTCCCAGCAGCATCGTTGAGGGTGCGGGCAGGAATGAATGGCTGCAGCTCTGGCAGGCACCCACCAGCAGCTCGGGGGAGTGGCAAGCACAAGGTGGGTTCGTATCATTCAGTCCTTGTTCACTGCCAGGCTGGGTTTGGGAGGGGGATTTTTTTCCCCCTAGAGGGATATAAATTTCTTGATGAAATTTCACTTCCTTGGTGAAAATGTCGCTACTCGAGGAGTTCAGTCATAGCTCGTGGCCTTAAGACCAGTTTTGCCAGGACAACTTTAAAATAAGGGGGCAGATCTTCCAGTGCCTGTTTGAACACCCAGCAAGTAAGAGCTTTGTCCACCTGAAGGCTCTCAGATTGACTTTCTGATTCTTCTCTTCTCCACCTCGAGCTGGTGACTCACAATTTGGTACCTCTGTCCAAGGGCACCTCACAGTTCAGCTGTTTGCCCAGAGCACAGATGCAATAATGGGAGCCTCCTTGCTTTGTTTAATCCACATAACACTAAAAATGGAATAACAGCCCTCTTGTTTTGGTAGATGTAGCACCAGCCTGAAAGAGGAGAAAATGAGCACATGAGAAGGGTGGGTTTGTAAAAGCAAGGTGCTGTGCCCTGGCAGGTGTCAGGTCTCACTCTCAAAATTTTGCAGTCATTTATTGCTGGCACGGCTGATGTTTGCTGGAGTTTCACTTGGGTACCGTGGAGGATAGGTGATATTTCACATTTCCTTCACAGCAGGGGTCTGGTGCCAGCTCTTGCCTTCCCCTGCAGCCCCTGGCAGGGTTCCCTCAGCAGCTGTTTGGGGTGGGCACGCTGGGCAGTGACCCTGGCAGTGCGCAAGGCTCTGTGCTGGACACTCTGAAATGGATTTTACACAGCTGCACATTCTGGCTGGTAAAGTGAAGCTGAAGGACTGTTCTGCCCTTTTTACAGCCAGGAAATTTGGATTTCTGTGTGCCTCATAGCCACTTCAGCCACACTGTGCGATTTTTATAATTTATGAAATGGCCCTGGACAGAGTTAATGTTTTCACAAAAGGTTTTGAAGTCTCCTTTTGAAGTCAGGGCTCCAAAAGGATCAGTGCTGTGGCAGGAAAATGCTTTCTCTGGCATGCCACAGATGGACTGTGGGGCTGTGAATGATGCTGCAGTGCCATCAGCTTAGCTGCATGTACCAAGGACCTCGATCCAGCTCTTCTCAGACAGCTGGGCTCGGGCCATTTGGCACAGCAGAGCCTTGTCAGAGGTGTGAACTACAAACCCCACAAGCAAGTGACATTCTCTGTAAGCTCATGGCTTCGGGGCTGCTTACTCTCAGAAATGTTTGTAAACTGAGATTTATCTTTTTAGAAAGCATAAACTGTCTCATACAGACCCAGAGCTTGGACGAGGGGGAGCTGCAAATGTCAGGGCTGCCCTAGTCCTGTACTGAGACCTCTTTGCTTTGGTTTTCCTCACACGCTGTTCCAGGCTGTGGGAGCTGCTTCCTGCAGCGTTCCCTGTGGCATGGGAGACATTCCCAGGGCTTGGCTTGGCCTGGCTCAGTGTTTAGCCTGAAAAAGGCTCCTGTCTGAAATGGCACTGGAGGTTTGTGCCTCCCTGCCCCACGATTTGGCTGAGAAAGCTCCTGAGCCTGCTGAGGGCACAAAGCCACCTCAGCTCCAAGGTGGAGGGGAGTCCCTTGGCCCTTTCCTTGGAGCCCCACAGCCCTGGCCCCCCATCCCAGCACCACCACCCCATTTCAGCCTCTGTAAAGGGCTGTCCCCAGTGTCAATGGGACAGAGGGAGCATGACCAGCAGTTGTTGGGCATGTACAGCCTGGCAAAGGGGGAAGTCAGGGTGGGGAGCATAGACGTGGCGACTTTTAGGCCTTGATAATTATGGCAGCTGCAGACATTCCCCCAGTTTGTCCCCGTGGCATGGGGACAGGCAGCCCTTGAACACCGCTGCTGAGGGACTGGCAGTGCTGGGAGCTGCGGGAGGCTCAGCCGTGCTGGGGCCAAGCAGGATGTCTGCATCTCTGCACTTATTATTTTGGGGAGGTATTTGGTTTTGCCATCAGGAGGAGCTGATCCAGCCTGGGAACACAACTGGCTCTGCTGGTTTACAGAGGCTTCTGTCTTCCCAGGTGAACCCCAGGTAAAGCAAGGCAAGGGCAGGTTCACGGGGGTTTGTGCTGCTGCCTGCTCCTAACGTTGTTAGTTAAAACTGTAATTTTTTAACAATTAATGTCAACATGGGGGAAAACGTGTTGGGGTTAGATTTTTGGGATGGGGGGAGGGCTGCATTTATGTACACACTCAAGCCACCGTCGGCCCCTCAAAAATGAAAACAGGTGGAAATGGGTGTAAAATGTTTCATTGCAACCTTTTGTAACTTTTCGATACGAAGTGACCTAAATAAAATTTTACCAAAAAAATTACACAATTTTAGCCATTTCTGCGCCGGCGGTGGCCGCGAGAGGGCGCTCGGTGCCCACCCACACAGGTGTGACCACGGCCAGGTAAGGACACCGGGTGCAACACACCCGGATGAAAACGGGGTTTCATTTACACAGGATACCACACATCATCCTATACACGCTGTTCTATCTCTCTATACAGTGTGTAACAGTGTCAGAAGGGCCTCTGGGTGTATATAAAAATATATATTTTATATATATGCACACTAGGCATACACACTATATATATATACACACACCCACTATCCCACTATATATTTTTTATATATATATATAAAATATATTTATAAGGGTCTACAGTGCAGGAGAGTTATGGGGAGTTGTGCATAGGGGATAATATAAAGTACAAAGTACTTGTATGTCCATAGCTCTGTAACACACTATCTATACATATAATTACATCTGTAATATATCTATAATTATAATATAATTATATAGTAATTATATTATAATTATATTGAAATATTATCTATATTATATATAATAATATATATTCTATATATATACACACATATAATAATTCTACAATATATTATGTGTCTAGGTACATTTGCACGCCCCCCATTTGTAATCTGTGCTATATACATTTCTTTCTCTGTAATCTCTATATATTTTATATCTGTCATGTCAGCGTGTTCTGCCAGGTGGAGGGAGGACAGGGAATTCTCCAAACACTTTGCAGTCCCAGCTGGCTGCCTGTGTCCAACAGGATGTTTTGGCTGCCCAGTTCTTCACCCATTTTTTTGGCTGGAAGTGCAGTTGCACTTTCTTCCTCATCCAGAAGTACCACAACTGGGCAAAACCCAGCCCGTGGGCTGCATTCCAGAGGCAGTGTGCTCTGGAGTTGTTGGATGAATGAAGGAGACCCTTCCCCATTTCCAAACCACACCCAAACCCCCACAAATGGGACTTTCCATCTTTAAGAAGCAACCAAAACTTCAGAAGTGGATGTAACCATTGGGCGAGAAGGGAGCAACTCTCCCAAAGGACTGGCAATTTTATTCCTTATTTTTCTCCGAGCTGGTACTGCTGCCCTGAAGTATTTCCATGGCTTCATAGACTTTCCTGGCTACATGGATCGTTTCAGGCAGGACGGAGAGACTCACGGCTGTTTGTAAAAATGGATGCTGCCCAAAGGGAAAAACAAAAAGAAAGGAACCGTTACTTTCCGAACCCAGTTTCTCACAAGATGAAGCAGGATTCCTCTGATTACCAGAAATACACATAAATAGGACTGAGGGGACCATCTACACCTCAGCCTTAATATTCAGGACCCTGCTATCAGAGGCAAACATGGCCCAGTCATCCCATTAATCAATTTATCAAGGTGTCTTCAGCTTGCTGGGATTTTTGCTCTGCCAGCACTCTGGGAATGCCACTTGCTGTTTCAGAGCTTTTTTCATTTCAGGAAACTCAAGGGACTCACTTAAGTTCCTTTTTTCTAAAGGTAGGGGCTACTTTAGTTGTCAGAAAAGATGAGCACAAGCTGTTCCTCAGGGAACTCCAAGAAATGTTGATCCCAGCAGGACTTGGGTCTGTGTTGTTCTGAAGAACACTGAGGTGCAGGTTTTCAGCACCAAGACAAGAACAGCCAAATCTCTGACTGCTTGGCTGGGACTGGGTTCCTCTTCTACCAACACCACTTGGGGCCTCTGTAGCTGGCACCATTCTACTGCAGTTCTCTTGCCACCAGCTAAAAACTGAATGCACTCCCAAAGTACAACACAGAAATGATCAGAGGGTGGGTGGAACACCTTTCCTCTGAGAAAAGGCCAGGAGAACTGGGATGGTTCAGCCTGGAGAAGAGAAGGTCCTGGGGATACCTTATTGCACCCTTTGAAAACGTCAAGGGGACCCATTTTTAGTGGGGCCTGTTGCAAAGGGACAAAGGGTAATTGTTTTAAACTAAAAGAGAAGAGATTCAGGTTAGATCTAAGGAAGAAATTGTTTATGCTGAGGGTGGTGAAACACTGGCACAGGTTGCCCAGAAAGGTGGTGGATCCCTGAAAACATCCAAAGTCAGGTCAGATGGGGCTCTGAGCAACCTGATGGAGTTGAAGATGTCCCCACTCATGGCAGGGAGGTTGGACCAGATGGCATTTAAAGGTCCCTTCCAAGCCAAAACCTTCTATGATTCTACTTTGAAAAGCACCAGGACTGGGGATTAACAGGACAGGAGGGCACCTGGTGCCTTCTGAGTTGAGCTGAGGAGAATTTCCCCTGCAGGCTTCGGCCCTTTACCTCCAGGAGCTCCCTGGCTGTCCAGCGGATGTTGGGGTCGATGTCCAGGCAGGAGTGCAGGAAGGCGTGGAACAGAACCGACATCTTGCTGGGCATCCTCAGGGGAGGGTAGCTGTTCTGGGCTATCAGGTGCTGAGCCTGGGAACATGACAGAGGGACAGCCACTGACCATCCCTGGGGTGACAGCTCCTCTGCAGGCCCCTCCTGGCTTTCTGATAGCTCCTGAGGCTTTTCAAGGGGCCCTGATCAATGTTGGAGGGTAAGGAAGCAGGGAATTTTCAGCCTCCAGAGCAGTGATGATAATGACCCTGAGAGCAGCTCAGCTGGTCAGAGCGTGGTGCTGATAACAACAATCCCCAGATGGACCATTCACTTCAGAGATGGACTTGGCGATCCCTGTGGGTCCCTCCCAACTCAGAATATTCTGGGATCTGGAAATAATTCTCTTCATCAGTAGTGTTTGCTGCCTTATACAAGGCAAAGGCAATCCAAAAGTGGTCTTCCAAGAAAAGTAAGGAAACTTTTTCAAAAAGAGTGGAAGACTGAAATCTTCAGAATTGTTTTCTTCCTCAGGAATTAGCTGTGCAGCACTGAACTTGGTTTCAGCTAATAGTCATGAGATTTTATCCTGGCATACATTCCTCCACTATTCCTTGCTCATTTGGTATAAGACCTGATCATTCCATTTTAAGGAATTAGGATCAAAAACTGAAAACTTCAAAATATGTTTACTACAAGTAGCTTTGCTAAAATATACTTGTAGAAATTTTTTGGGTAATAGATAATTATGGTATTACTAGAACCAGTGACCCTCCCTGAAAGGCACTGGTCAGAGTTTGAAAAGACTTCTGGGCCTGCAGATACACTTGAAATGCTTTTTCAAAATAATTTCCCAATTGGAGAAACTTGCTCAGAGTTACAGAGCTACAGCTCAGAGAGAGATCAAACAGAGCAGGAGGAATTCAAGCAGTGCTGGAGGCCAAAATGGCACATCTTTGCACTGGTACATGTCACTTCTCCTCTGATGAGATGTTCTGCAGGGACATTTCTAGAAGTGGGCCTTGGTGGAACTATTTCAGGCTGATTTGAGTGGGATTTTGGCTCATGGGAGACGAAACATGGCACAGATTGGCAAGACAGTGGTGTCTGGCATATTTGTACCTTACCTGGACAGGGCTTTCTTGAAAGTACGGAGGTTCTCCCTCCAGCATTTCAATGGCCACAATCCCAAGTGCCCAGATGTCCACTTGGGTGTCATATTCCTTTCTTTTCAGAATTTCTGGAGCTACCCAGTAAGGAGAGCCGAGCACCGTGCACCGCGTGCTCCGCTCCGGGGTCAGCTGAGCGCACAGGCCAAAATCGGCTGAGGAGGAAAACAAAAATATTGTCAAAACCAGCTTGAACTGTGAAACCAAGCACAAGAAATTCCCCACTCTAAGTCTGAGAACACGGGGATGCTGTGCCTGACCAAGAATACCTACTCAGTTTCACAGATCCGTCCATCCCGAGAAGAATATTGTCACTTTTGACATCTCTGTGGATCACATTCTTTGAATGAAGGAAATCCAGGGCTTTGAGGCACTGACACAAAAAGCCCATGAGGGTAAAAATTAATTAACCTCATTTCACCACACAAGAAAAGGAAATGGCTCTAAAAGATTGAATTTCTAGGTGAAACACCAGTTGTTGATATAGACTGTCCCCTCCAAACCCAGAATGGCTGCAGTGGCTGTGCTCTCTCCATCCAGGGGACAAAGGAGGGTTTGTCAAAAAGGAAAACACCTCTTCCTTCATTATGAGGTGGATCACTTTTGTGTGGGAGGCTGCATGACAAAGGTTTTATGCTGGCCTCAGCAGCAGACTTGGAAGTAGCACATCAGTCACTTTTCAGAAGCAAACACCATGTGGGGTGCAATGCTCTCCTTTTAAGCTGAGGGCTGTGAGAAACGAGTCTCTATTTTAATCTGCTGTCAGTTTAAAATTCTGCCACCAGCATGTTTGCTTTTACGGGCAAAGAATGCAGTGCAGACATGTTCCAGTGCAAAGAGGCAAAGTTTAGAATGTTAAATAAATTCAAAAAGAGAGTACGACAACAGCGTGTGAGTGTAATAACAGAGTATAAGAAATGCAGTTGTACTGGCAGGCAGCTCCCTTAGATGCCCTTTTACTTTACATATCATAACAGCAGCACTGAAACAAAGCTCTGAAGCCACTCCTGTCCCACCCTGTCCAAGCCACTGGAAGCACAAGCAGGGTCCCTTACCTCCCTGCTGATAGCAGCTATCATTCTTTCCTCTATAAAGACTCGGATAAGAACGCTGGTTAAAGTGCCTCCATCCACATATTCCATCACGAGCCACAGGTCTTCATCAACCAGGTAGCTGAGGGAAGAAAACAAAGGCGTGGAGATGAGTGTGCACAGCTAAATTACCTTGTGGAAAAGACTGTGGGGAGTTTTGTTTCCAGGTCACTTGTAAATGGAGGCAGAATAAAATGGAGGGACATTCCTCGTAGGCCTTGCAGTACTTGGAATCTGTGCAGTCTAATGAGAAAGGCAAATCCATGAAAAAGGAGATGCCTTAGATGGCAAACAAGAGAAAAATGCAGTTTAGTAACAGCAGAGACCAGTCTGGAACCAGGACATTTACCATCAACTGATTCATTATCTTATCAGTTCCACCACTCACTCCAGGAACAAGGCAACACAACTCCCAGAGTTATCCATGGGAGGAGGCTGTGCACCACTGAGGACAGACGTTGGCCAACCATTTGGAAAACATTGCACAAAATAGAGTCAGAAACAGGAAAAACTATCCAAAACCTGGCAAATTATGTGGTTCTGCAAATGAGAATTTAGTCTTCCTGGCTTCCACAGAGATGGAAATTGGTGGGAGCAGCCAAAGAGAGATAATTTCTATGATGGTTTATCAGCACTTATCATTAAGGCATAGAAAATATGATCAACTTGAAAAAACCAAACCCAAAAACAACACAGAGGTAATGAGCTGACAGGCTGTTGTTGTTTTAGTAAGACCAGGTTTTTGAAAAGGGGTGTCCAACTACGTAAGCCAGAAAAGATTAATGGAGACCATCCCCTCCCATCCACTGGACATGCACAGAGAAATAAGAAAGAGCTCCATGTTCTGCCAGTGCCCAAAGGGGTTTTTTAACCTTTGGCTTGCAGTGTGTGAACGAACATTCCCATGGTCACACCAGAACCACTCACCTGTCTATATAATTGACAATATTGGGGTGCCTGTTTTCCTTCATGATCTGGATCTCACTGACAACGAGTTCCTTTCTGCTCCGTTTGCGGAGAGGCATCTTCTTTAAGGCCACCTAACATGAAATTGGAGACCATGGTCTCGAGAAGTTCTGCTGCAGGGGACCACAATGAACACGGAGCGAGTGTTTTGGGAACGATGGGGCTGGGCTGTGCCAAGCTGCCCCATGACCTTGTGATCAGACACCAGAGCTCAGGAAGGGACAGGAAACAGCTGATTTCTCCACTTGCTTGGGTGCCACTTAGGGGACACTTGCCAGAGATATTTTGCCTTGTAAACTCTGGGAAAATTGTCCCTAAACTATCAACCACAGATCTCTGACAACAACCTGCACCCACATTCTTCCCCAACGGCCTCAGTTTATCACCTCTGTTATTATTCACACAGGTTTTGCAAGCAGGATTTTGTGACTGTGAAAATATATCAAAACAGCTGGGAATCCTTTAGCAATTCTGTGGGGTTTGGCCATTATTTCAACAGCTGCTGCTGGTCTTGGTTGCATAACAAAGCAAACACGTGTACATGATGGATAAAATCCCACCCTAAAAGATCATAACAGTTACACACAAAAAAATACAATCCCAGAACTTTCTAACTTCTTGAACTTTGATTTTGCTACTCCAATGAGAATTCTTTACCACAGTTTAGATTTGCAATTATTTTCTGGGTTTCTAAAGAAATAACCCATTCTCTGTACTTTAAGCCTTAATTATGTCCTTCTCTGTAAGATACCACTGCCCTTCTTGCGTTCTTTCTGGTCCTGAGTAGGAACAAAGTCTGTCCAAAACATGTTTTGCAGGCTGACACTGGTCTGTGAGGAGCAGCCTGTGCAGGAAAGCTCAACTGGCCACCCCAAAGCTCCAGCAGAGCTCCCAGCAGAGGGGAAACCCTGAAGAGCTGCACAATGTGCTTGGGGGTGCTGGCACTCACCACATCTCCTGTGGTTGGGTCGATGGCTTTGTAAACAGTCCCGAAACCCCTGGAAACAAAAAGTGGAGAAGAAAGGAGAAGCAGTTTAGGTGCTGGGAGTGAAAGCCAGCCCAGACAGGAGACCTCTGCTGCCTGGAGTGTTTTAAAACACCTCGGTTCATCTATTCTTCAAAAAGCTGCGCAGCAGCCCAGCAGCCCTGTGCTGTGCTGGGTGTCCAGGGGAAAACTCAGGCCCAACTTGAAGAAAAAGAGCTGGTGCACAGATCTTCAAAACCTAAGGGCAGGGAAAGGGTGTACCTACAAAAACTGGAAAATAATATATTTAATTACATTTCCATTTTGCTTTGTTGTGTTGGGGGTTTTTTTCCTTCTTTTTGTGTGTGTGTGTGTATTTTTTTTCCCAGGGAACGCATGCTGCAAACTACACAGGGTGGGGTTTTGTGTGGCAGTGTGAGAGTTTATCATTTCATCTCTGGCTTCAGTTGCTAAACTATGTGGTTATAATCTGAATTACCGAATATTTTTTAAGCAAAATTTTTGAAATAAATGTTATTGGGAACTGTTACCTGACAGCTGGGGGGTGGTAAGGTGCTCTTTTAGGCAAAAAAGCTTTGAGGGATGGGAGATCTTTTGGGTGCTGCAGGTGAGACACTGCCAGCATCAAGTTTTCTTTGACAACACCTTCTGACCACAGTTATTAATTCTGATCTGTACTGAGAGATGGGAGGATCTAAACCCAGTGGCTGATCATGTTTGGAGCTTGCCTGGCTTCACACTTGATATTACAGCAGCAAAATGCCTGGCTCATGGCTTTGTAGAAGTAACTGGGATTGGACTTACCCTCGGGCAACTTTAACAAACTCAGTGTATCTCGTCTTAGGGTCCCCCTCGGTCACAATGCCCCCTGAAAGAAACAAAATCACTTCAAACAGAGACACCACCTTCCAGCAGATCCGAAATGCAGCCCCACTGTGAGCCTCTTGTGAGCAACAACAACAGAGGCAGCTCCAAAGCACAAATGGCTCCACAGATTTTCTGATTTTCTACAGCCCTTTGAAGAGTTACCTTGACAGGAAACCAAGCACGTGGAGAAACACTCACAGGAGACAGAAATCAGAAAAGAACAGGTACCAAAGCAAGAGTTTGTTTTCTACAAACTTTTAAGAGAGCTGGAACAACAGAGCCTTTATTTTCTTGGGAATAAAGACTATGTGATTCAACAAAAGGTTTAATACTTCTAAGGATTAAATGCACCTTGGGTTCTGGGATTAATTTTTAAGAACAGGTGCACAGTGTTTCCAGGAGAGGAGGGGATCTTCCCAACTTTCAGCAGTTTGCCAAAAGATCACCTTTATGATTTTAAAGAACAGCATCTCATGTTATAATCAATAATGATGGGGCTTTAAGATCCAAGACCCTCATCACGGATTACCAGGCTGAGTTCTGATGATGACCTTGCCTGTGCCATTTGAAGAACCACACTGCTTGTCTTCAATGTAATGGATTGCTGTGATGTATTTTTGCTCTGATGACTTATCAGGAGACCAAAGAGAATTTAGGAACCCAAATATTCTGCTTGATTTGGCCATCAGCACACAGAAGTTCAGTAGTTCATTCACTAGGTCAAAGCACCTTCTGCTGAACCAGAAACAATCTCTGCTTTTGCCTTCAGCACAGATGGAAGCTCAGGGAAACCAAACCCAGGCAGAGCTGCCCTCAGGAACACCCAGAGAGAAATCCTGCTTCCTCTGTCCCTTTGGCACAGTTGAAGCTGAGGGGCACACACCCCATGCTGCTCTCTGCCAGCCAAAGGCACACCACACCTACTCAGTTGCTCCAGCACTTCCTGTGTGAGCTGCGATTTCTTCTGCGGCCGGACCCTGGGTTCGTTCAGAGCGCTTGTGCTGAGGGTGTCACGCAGGAGAAACGTGTCTTCTTCAGCTCCTGCATCTCCCAGCAGAGATCTCGTGTGGATCTGTGATGAGAAATTAGCTTATGTCAGGAAGGGAGCTCCTATTTCAAATGCAAACTCTTAGGAAGATGCTGTTGGCCACATCCAGTGCTCTTAAACTGTTTTTTGCTGTCCACGTCACAAACTGAATGAACAAAACCAAAAGGCTGGTTTTACACAAGTTTCATGGCCAGTTTCATGTTCAATTTTCATGGATTTTCTCAAGCGGTCTGTGCAGAAGGGTAGGTACCTGCAGGAGACAGTTTCTCCTGTATCCTGGAAGGGAAACTGATGGCTAAAAGGAGAAGTTCAAAACCGGATTTCCAGGTGCCAGTGGCTGGGGTGAAGCACCATGTCATGGCAGCACTTGAGCCCTCAGCATCTCCAGCTGTGAATGGCAGCTGCTGTCTGAGCAGAAACTTGCAGCTCTGAATTGCACCGATGGTAACCAAAGCTGGCACTTACTGATGCCATTTCTTCTTCTGCAGCTGCAGGTTCCTTGTCCACCTCCTCCTCCTTATCCTCTCCTCCAGGAAGGGAAGGAGCCAGCAGAGGTTCTGGTGGCAGTATTGTGGCCTGGGGACAGTCAGTAATGTGAGTGAGAGTCTCCACTCTGCCCCTTGGGAGGTTTCATAGTTACACACAACTTTCAGCTGCTTCGACATCAGAAACTGATCTAGACATGCACGTGCTCCTACAGCCTCAGTTCCCTGTTACACGTGTCACAGTACAATTTAAATATCTATAAATTATGGGGGGTTGAAGCAGCCCCAGCTGCTGCTCTGCAGAGGCAGAGCATTACATCAAGTTGCCCCAAATTTGCTGTGTTTCCCAACTGCTTTAAAGCTGAGGCCACTTAGAGAACTGAAGCAAATCAAAGGCACCATTCTGCACCTTCATGCTCTATTTAAAATGTCATCCCTTGGCTCCAGTAGAAATCCCAGTGAGGGACATCTCACAACAAACAGGGAGACCTGAGCTGGTAATGTGGGGATATCCTGACTGTCTCACCACACCACAGCATCTGCCAAGGTGTCCCCACCCCTGGCAGAGCTGTTGGGAAGTCTTATTCTGCTCTGGTGAACCTCAAGCTTCCCCTGAAAAGTGTGTTTTATTAAAGACAAGGAAAGTGGCATCAAGTGAAAATCTGAAGCGTGAATGTTCAAAGGATTTTATTATTCACACTCTGCTGTGTACTCACAAACCCAGCATGAAGCTGCTTAGCATGTGAAAATAAAGGCCAAAGCCCTGTTCAGTCATTTGCTATTTAATGTACTAACATTAACCCTAATAAATTTGGTCAATATTAACATGGATGTCATTCCTCTCTCTAAGACTGTTACTGCAACCCAACATTTATTAGCATGGATAGTTATTTAAAACTTCCTTCCAATGGCTCCAGTGAGTTCCATTATCAATTATAACCTTATTTATATTCAGCTATTTATCCAGCTGTACTAAAGATAAATCATGAAACTTGATCAAAATGGGATTCTAAGTTGCTAGAACTAAATTAAAGTGGGCTAATTAGACAGTATAGAAAATTGCTGTGAATTAGATATTCCACCATGGCTAAAACCAGCAATCCTCTGCCTGCAAAACCAGACTTTCATCTGTTTAAAAGCTTTGAACAGAAAATGAGGAAACAGCCAGGGATCCCTTTGCTGCTGCTGCAAAACCAGACATGGACATTTTTTCAGGCTAGTGTGCTGCTGGAGCAGGCAAAGCTCACAGCTTGCTCCACAGCTCTTAAACTCCGGGAATGTCAAAGGTTTCTTTCCCACTCACCAAAGGATGGGCTGCCCTGTATCCACCTCTGTTTAACTGGGTGATCTGATCTGCAGTGGGCAAGAGAATATGAACCAGATGCTGTTACAAAACTGCCTCTCGTGGGGAATTCCCCATGGAACAAGTCAGCCCAAATAGGAGAGCATTTTTCTTTCACAATATCCCTCCAGGAACAACAGTTCTTTTCCCCAGTAAGCAGCAGAACAGGACAAAATACCAGATTAATCTTTTTCTACGGTCAAGAAAATGTAAATTGTTCTTTAATAGTCAACAATTCTGCTCTGCCTAAGAGCTAAAGCAGCTTTTTTTTTTTTTTTTTTTTTTTTTTTTTTTTTTTTTTTGGTTGTTTTTTTTTTTTCTGTTAATAAATTGCATATGTTGGTTCTCTTTAGATTGCTGAAAATGTTTCCCTAGAAAAGCTTTCCCAAAATCCCCCTTAGCCATGTGAGTTCTATTCTGACACAGCACAGGAACAGTTCCTGGGTTCAGGAGTTACACTGTTGGAAAGTTACATTTCCTCACAAAGGTCATGGCTATTTTAGCACACATCGTCATTAGTGAAATCCTTAAATTATGGAAAAAAAAAAGATGTTTTCCCTCAGTCCTGAAGATAATGGCACATTTTTAGAAACACTTCTGAGAGGCTCTTCCAGTCTGCATTTTGGAAGTCAGCTGAAGCAGCAAAGTGAGGGAATTACAGACTCCCCACACTGTCCTGTGTAGGAATGGAACCCCCTCAGGGTTCCCCACATTCCAAATGCTGCCCACATTGAGACACCCCGTTTAGCAGAAGCTGTTGAAAGGAGCTCTACCAAACCAACGGCATCTTACTGGCATTTTTGTTCCAAAATCAGCTCGGTTCCTAAGGAAGAGCATAAAGAACACAGCGACCCCAGAGCCAGATATGCTGCACCTAGGGAAAAGCACGACTTACTCCCTAGATGAGCTGTGACCAGCCAGGGTTTATCTGGATAAAAATACATCGCAGATGTGACAGACAGAAAATCACACGCTGCAGCACAGATTTGCCGGATCATTTCTGCAGAGCTGTGCTACAGCTTGCAGACCAGCATAACCCAAAAGCCAGGTAAAACCCCCTGCTGGTTTGCAGGCAGCCCACTGAGAATTCCTGGAGGAGAAGGATCCTCCTGGAATGAGAGCAGAAGGGAAGCATTGAGGAGTTCTGGATTGCAGGAACGGCAGTGCCCTGTTGGCACTGTGGGGACTTGCCAACCTTTCATTGACACCCCAATGGGCCCCTGACATCACAGTGGCAGCTGTTGTAGGTTCACACCCTGTGGAACGGTTCCAGGCTGATTCTTGACCAGCTGGATGTTCAATTTTGCTCTCATTTTGGAGCCTGACATCCCTTTAAGGCAGTGAGATGTCAACCTTCCTGCTGATGTAAAGCTCATATTTCTGCATGAAGCTCATCTGGGAATGAACTCTGCGCTTCCATGGAGTAATGATTTAAGGCTTAGCTCGTTTTCCTGGTGATTCTTTGACTCCGTAACAAAACTCTTCTCTATTGGTAGACAAAACACTGCCTTTAGGAGCTTTGCACTGGACTTTTGATGCTCAGTAACATAAACATCTCGCTGAAATGATCTCTGCTGTCTCATTAAAGGGTAAACCCCACCCTGACACAATTAATTTTCAGCACACCAGGGAACACTGTGGGGGAAAGACTGCCTCTCAGCTCTCACAATCCTAACACTGAGGTGTAGCACTGCTGCTGAGGATTCCCCTGGTCGAGCTCCTGTAGCTCTGCAAGTTCTCCGCTGTCAATGTACAGAAAGCAGTTGGAAAACTCCTGATACCCCTGCAAAGATTCCCTCTGATTTGTGGGAAAGCTGCAGGATCGGCTCCCTCAGTGGACGTACAGCTCTTCAATCCTCCTATCCAATTTCTGTGCACATAGAAGATGCACTCAGGCTCTGAATAGCTTTTCTCTCTGCAACAATGGAATATCAGGGCCCTTTCAGAACATAATTTCATCCATTTCTCTCCCTTCCACCCTCTCATGAATTACTAATTTAAAGTGACTTAATATCTATTCTCTATTCCCCTTTGGCTTTGCATATTTTAATTATGCCTCTTCCTAATCCTCATTTTCCCAGAACAGACTTAAATAACCCAAATTACCCCATCAGTAACTGTCTTTGATAGCTCAGTTACTGCAGCTAATTTGTCACTTTTGCCAAACATGCTATTTTTGAAGTTTTTTTATAATACCAAGTGATCACACACTCTGTTCCACTAGCTTTTAACTACAAACCAAAGTGATCTGCTACATGAAATGCCATCTCCATCAAAATTTGCCTTTTTATTAATGCTAAATCACTTCCTTGAAGATTCTAGTGACATTTTGCAGCCATGTCTTTGCAGTCTTATCTTGGAGTGCCAATGGCACGTGAGGACAGTGGAGTTGTTGGGAGAAATCCTGCTTGTCTCTCCTCTGCCCGAGGATTGATCCAGCTCAGAACAGAGTGAGATGACAAATGTCCTTTGCAAAGTGATTTTTCTGTCAAAACACACAGGCTTCTGTCAAAATGTTTATCAAGAGAGGAACACTCACACAGCTATTTCTCCAGTGCGAGGGCATCTTTTGCCAAGACACTAAGTAACTACTGGTCCCAGACAGCTGATGCCCACAGATTTCCAGGAGTGGCTGCAGCCATGTGCTTGTGCAGCACAAGAAAAAGAGCAGCAGGTAAGCCAGAAAGCACCTCAAAAAAAAACAAGCTCTCATAGTTAATAATGCAGAAATTAGATCTGTCGTATGATTTTAGGAGGCACGGAAAATGTGACCTTGGCTTTTTTATTAAGCTTTTCCTCTGTCACTTTGAAGCAAACTTTTGAAAGGTGAAATTGCATTTATTTTCAGGAAATAGAGACTCCAGGGGCAGGGGATAGGCAGAGAGGGAGGGGCTGCAGGAGCAGACTGTGTCCCAGCAGCTGTGACAAAGGCAGGCTGCCAGGCAGTGGGCACAGTCTTGGTGCCTGTCTCATCAAGGTCATTGTGTTTTCCCCGTTTGGAAGGAAGCTCCTTGCAATCCTGTCTTTCTCTGCCCCAAGTAGGGCCCAGCCCCAACTCACTGAGTGTCCTCAGCAACAGCAGGAGTAAGGAATGGCATTTGAACACAAGGCATCAAGTAAAACCGAATGTCCAGACAAGAAATGCCAGCGGTGGAGGTGGAGCAGGGTTCTGAGCAGCCCCAAGGCTCTTGGACCACACTTCAGTGTAAAATGTGGCACTGAGGTCATCAAAACAAAGAGAGCAAAGCCCAAAAGTGCCAGGAGTCTCTGAGGAGTGGGGAGCACTGCCTGGGATTAACCACAGCAACCACCAGAATTGCTCCAGGCTTGGGTTTCACTTTTCACCTGCTGAGACAGGGAGATTCATCCAGCTTCAAGCATGAAAGAGCACATCATGTTTGCAGTGTGCCTTGCTTCAACAGCGATCTTCTCATCCCTGCTGGTTTTCCTTCTCCAGGAGCATCCATCTGTTGGGAAATACATTCGGAAAAAAATTACTTAGGTAATTAGCACTCAGGAACGAATCATTTTCCAGAATTTCATTTGGTGTTATGTGAAGAGCTCTCTCCTTGCATGTTATCAAGAAATTTGCTCGTTTGGGCTTTCCCACATGCAGAGTGATCTGCATGGGGTGGCTTTACTTTGCCCTGCTTGTGCAGCTGTCCAAGGTTTACTTTTATCATCTGCCATGCTCACACATCCCTCGCACCCGCACTTGCACCCATGTTCCTGCGGAGCTGAGACAAGGACGGATCGGGACAGCCCAGCTTCACAGCAAGGGATCCCACACCCTGAAGGTCCAACCCAACCACAGCTCGGAGCTCTGATTCCCCCGAGCGCCAACTCAGGAGCTCCCCTCACGCTGCACACCCTGGTCCGGGCACAACTTCCAGTCCCCATCCTTACACACGCACAAAGGGAGCCCCCAGATCCTCCAGAGCCCCCCAAACACGGAGCCTCCTCACCGCCCTCACACAGCGGGGCCCCACTCCTCACCCAGAGCGGCCGCTCCCGTGTCATCCCCGCAGCCCTCCCCTGTCACCACAGGGCCGCCTCCGCTGCATCCCCTCACGGCCCCCGCACCGGCACTGCGGGAGCCCCCTCACCTGTTGGCATGGTGTCGATGATGGGGTCGTCGCTGCCTCCGCTGAGGCAGAGGATGCCCAAGCTGCCCGCCGCCTCCAGGGCTAAGACGGAGAGGGCGAAGCGCGGGGATCCCCAGCCCCGCCGCTCCGGTCCCGGTCCCGGTCCCGGTCCCTGCCCGGCCACCATCTTGGCGCGACCCCAGCCAGCCCCTCAACCACCACCGGAGGGGGCGTGGCCTCTGCCCGCCCCTCGGCCGCTCCCACCAATCGGCTGCGGGGGCGGGGACGAGTGGGCGGGGCTTAGCCCCAGGCGGGGAGCGGGTGGCTGTGAGCTGCGAGCCGCCAGGGGGCGCTGCTGGGCCGGAACTGGGGTCCTGAAGCAGGGAGAGCCTGGGAACGGGGAAACTGGGATTGGGAAAACTGGGATTGGGGAAACTGGGATTGGGGGAAACTGGGATTGGGGAGACTGGGATTGGGGAGACTGGGATTGGGGGAAACTGGGATTGGGGAAACTGGGATTGGGGAAACTGGGATTGGGGGAGACTGGGACTGGGGAGACTGGGATTGGGGAGAGACTGGAAGTGGGGGAAATCCAGGATTGGCAGGAGGCTGGGAATGGGGGAAGCCCGGGATCGAGGGGAGTCTGGGACCTCGAGGAGTCCAGGAGTGGGGAGTCCTGGGATCGGGGGATCCTACAGCCAGGCGGGGAGCGGGATCGGAGTGAGCCCGGGACTGGAGGGTCCTGGGAGCAGGCGTAGCCTGGAAACAGAGGGAGCCTGGGATTGGGGGGATCCCTGGAATGATGGGAGCAGGAATGATCCCTGGAATGATGGGAGCCGGGCCGGGAACGGGGGAGCTCCCGCAGACGGGGTTCGCTGTTGGATGTGTGGCAGCACAGGGCACTCCTTGGGCCCCACCTGTGCCAGCTGCAGCAGAGCATCGCCTGTCTGGGAAACGGGAAAAAAAACCAAGCGAAGAATCTTCATGGCTGAACAAAGGGAATAGAGCCTGGAAGAACAGTTTTGTTCTCTTCCGTTTTCTCAAGAAAACAATTTTCGAGTAACTGTTAGTAGGACGTGTTCACATTTAACAATAAATCATAAGCTCTTGGTGGGGGAGCACCACTAAGGAGCTGTACTGGTACCAGTGAGGAGCTGGGAATGATGCTCCTGTGGTTCGCATCCATTAAAAGGCACAAACATCCCCCTTGTGAGCAAAATGCGGAGTATCACGAAAGTCATGGGATTTTTGGCAATTGAGCAATTCCGGCGCAGGGTGCAGATCCTCCATACCTTGAGATACGTATATAAATACATATATATAGATACAATAAATGTGTGCATGAGAGGTGAAGCATTTCCTGGCACGTATTCCTACAGCCGCCCTGGCTTGGTCCTCAAGAAAAAACCAATTTGCAATCGCATAATGTAGTTTTGGGTCCATTTCAATGAAAGTGAACAGTCGTGTATTCTGCAATTATGTATCAAAAAACTGTGATACGAGGTTCTTCGTTTTTGCTATTTAAAACAAAACAGAAACTACTGAGGAAAATAGAATTATGGAATCATTAAGGCTGGAAAAGACCTCTAGGATCACCAACCATCAACACTGTCACAATGATCACCACTAAACCATGTCCTCATCTGCCATATCCACACCTTTTTTGAACGCTTGCAGAGATGGTGACTTCACCTCTTTCCTGGGCAGCCTGTTCCAGGGCTTGGCAACTCTTTCCGTGAAGAAGTGTGCGACAGAATCCTGCTAAGTTTAAAGACAGAGAAAGGAAATAGTTCCAAAATTATTGGTATTACTCGAAACTGGTTTTGCTTTTGATAGGAACATTAGATTTCATAAATGGTTCTCATAAAGGCACCTTTCCCATCCCAACGATTGCAGTTTGATTTCTCCCTCGCTGCAGTTGTGAGAGCACGAGGTGCTTAATGCAATCCTAACTTGCCATCTCGTGGCATTTTTGTGAATTACCACGGTTCCATTTCTTTAAGCCGGTAAAGGATGACGTTCATTTCCTCAGGAGAGGGTTCCTGTTTGCCCATTCACCCTGCCACCCAGGGAAAGCCAGCTGGAGGCTGTTCTGCAGCCTGGAGTCACAGAGAGGTCACAGATGCTTGAACCAGGTGCTGTGTGGCTGCTGAAATTGTGGTGGGCCAGAGGAAATGTGACACATGCCACTAGACAAAACAGGGATACCAGACACAGCAGCATCTATTAATTTTTAATTAATTATTTCCACTTAGCAATTGTATAGAATATTCCTTTGCTTTTAGAGTAATGCCTTTGTTTTCATGTTGGGAAATGCTGGATTGCCTTCCTTTATCTTTACAGGTGGCAGGAACATGAAATTGCAGGGAAGAAAAACCTCATGGGATCACCTACAGTTCTCCTTGTTCCTGCTTAGCATAAAAGTGCAAATTTAAAGCTTCTTTACAAATACGTGTGGCTCAACAGAATTTCGCTTTCTCAGTAATCTTCCAATTGCTGTTATTGAGACGGAGGGGGCTTCTGCTCTGTTTATTTGTTTTAATAACAATTAAAAATATGCTGCTTTTTTTCAGCTGTTTGCTAACATGTTTGGGTTTGGTTTTCTTTGTGAGAAAGCAGACAATATGCCAGGGTGAGTTTCTAAACACTTTTTTTTCACTTGAATATACAGAACAATTTTTTTTCAGATAATCTTTCACTAGCACAGAAAGTTAAGAGCTTGTAGATCTTCCAGGAGGGATGATTGCTTAGAACATCTTCTTTCCTGCGGAGGGGCCTAAGTGCTGATTCATCAGTGCTGAAAGTAATCTGGATCTTCATTCTTTTATTTCTCATCTTCCTCCTCTCCCCTTTCCCCTTCAAAACAAAGCGCTGACCCTCACAAGCTTTGTTCCAAGAGACCAACATGTCCAAACACAAGATTACTACTTGTGATAAGTAAATAATTAATGGTCTGTGTTTGCCTGTCTGCTGGGGTGAAGACTGCCGTGTAAATGAGTTGACACAGCAGAGCTCCAGTCAGACTGCTGGAATCAGTGGACAGATCCCTGTTGGATTCACTGCTCTCCAGATGAGACCTGGGGCACAGTAATTACACACCACATCACTGATTGCCTTTTCTCCTGCTGCTGATTGTTACTTCTTGGTTAGCTGAATACTTAATACAGAAGAAGTAGAACATCATGTTGTATTGCATCTCTTTCAATTTTTCTTTTTTTTTTTTGTAATTTTTGTTCTTTTCCCTTTAGGTAAGCAAAGAGTGGCTGCTGGCAGTGAGAGTCCTTTTTTTTAAGCATTGAAATGTTTAAGTGAATTTAAACGCAATTGTTAAGAATTTATAATTTATATTCCAGTTTTATGATGCAGAAATGATACTGGGTTTGGTTTTTTAAGGTTAAGGGGAGCATTCCAGGGATTTCCTGGCTATCATAGAATACAGAACCATAAAATATCCTGAGTTGGAAGGGACCCACAAGGAGCATCTGAGTCCAACTCCTGGCTGGTCTTAGAGTTTTCCTGTAACCACAGAATGGGACCACAAGAGGTCAACAGCGACCTATAACGGCTAATACCCCTTCTTTCTCTATATGAAATACAGTGTAATAAAAACACCTAATCAGACCAGATTTTCTGGTTATTTTAGAGAAGATTTTCTATTGTTTATGGAAATAATGATAAGATTGTTAAAAAATCTCTTTTTCTAAACACATTTGAAGGGTGATGATCTAGCAGTCACTGTTCACTGTTTGATTTTAAACAGGAAGCGAGTTATCAAAAACTAAGTAAATTCTCTAGCAATGTATGTTTTCCAGAGATCATGATTGTTTTTATTCATATAATAATAAAATAGGCCTACATTCACTGTGTGAAATTTGTCACCATGGCCATTAATGTGCAAATTTATTTCTATATTTATATATATATAAAAAAATACTTCACTGACCCGTTGAAGTGGAATATTGACTTCCTTCTTAAAAATTGTATTTGTTGTGCTGGGCTGAGACTTACCAGCTGATCAACCTCTGACAGCTTTTATTGTAGCTGTTTGTGTTGATAGAAAGGAAGCATTTATACCTCCCCCATCATCTACTTTATTGGCACCTAAACTCCAGTCTGGGCAGCTCAAAACTGCATTTTTTCCTCACCACCCCTTTTTAAATCATTTGATGTCTCATAATCGCTTCCTCCTTAAACAGCTAGATGAAGGCCTCAGAATTAGCTGTTCTCCAGGTGAAAAGGCTGAATGAGGATAACACCCCAAGCTTTTTAATGGGCACCAGTTGTGGTTCTTCTTTCATAGAATCAGAGAATGGTTTGGAAAGGGACATTAAAGCTCATCCAGTTCCACCTTCCACTATCCCAGGTTGCTCCAGCCCTGTCCAGCCTGGCCTTGGACAATTCCAGGGATGGGCAGCCACACCTTCTCTGGAAAACATTATAATAGCAAATACAAAATAAAAAACATCTTGCAATACTTTCCACCTGAATGACACAAGTATGATACAATAATAATAATAATAATAATAATAATTAATAACTGATGTAACAAGGAATCGCTGTTGCATATTTGCTCCTTTTGCATCCACAGGTAATACAGCAAGTCCCCCTTAAGTTTTGAAAAGGAAAACATTTTCATGTACATGCTTTCAGAAGCTTTAAAACCGGGGGACGCCTTGAATAGAGAGAGTTCAATTAAAGGAAGTAATTTCAGAATATAATTGATAATTTTTAAGTAAATGTGGCCTTGCAACAGAATGCAGATGGCAAACCCACTCTCCAGCCGACCCCAGGGTGTGATGGAGAAACAAGCAGGAGGTGCAATACATTCTATTAATTATTTTCACTGCTACAGTTGTTTGCTATATAATACAGGTCAACAGGGGTTAGCCTGAAGCTTCTCCTAATATATTAGTAAATAAATTTGAACAGATTTTAATTTCCTAATGGAAAGGTCTGAGCCAGTTGCAAATAAGACTGGAGCTACTTTGTCTTGCTCATTGCTATGCAACATGGCTGCTGCCAGCCATTCATACAAAATGTTACATTTCCATAAAGCACAATGTAATTTGTCACAGGGAAAGGGGAAAAAAACCACAAAAAATAACAACAACAACAAAAACCCCAACTCTGTAAACTATATTAAAGATAAATGTGTATCATGGAGCAATCACCCTTATGGAGCCTGTAGAATGTTGAACACCTGCCCCTTCAGGCTTGCCAAAATATCCAGCATGGAATCTTTGTCATACTTATATATTTCAAGGAGAAATAAAAATAAGATGTGCTATTTCCAAGGGATTTGAACAAGAGTGAGCCTTTTCCCACGTGTCCTAACGACTCCTCACCCCTGTTCCAATTCACACAGCTCCCAGTGCTGCACATTCACACAACTGTAACACAGCACGAGCTGCATGAACTGCTTGTTTCTCACTCTCTTTCTGCTCGTAATAACAATCCCTAGGGCGGGGTCTTTTTCCCCTTTGTAAATATTTATAAACATTCTCGTTTTAGAGATGCAGGAACAGAGGCATCCGGGTCTGCGTCTTGCCCGGATCTAGATTGAAATTGGGAAGAGAGGCTGTTTCCAAGCCTAGTAGCACTGCTTGGTTTTTCTGCCTCCTTCTTTCCATTTCTTAGGGCAGGACTGCTGCAAGCAGAGATTGTGAACACCTTTAGGCAGTGCCAGCTGACCCCCAGGTACAGCCAGTGAATTGCTGGCAGGTGTTTTAGCCCAGCAATGCCACCCCATTGCTTCCTTTCGCTGCTTGTGCACCCGTCTTGAGCCTCAACATTCCTCAAATTAGACCACGAAGCTTCCCTCATGTGCATCAATATTTAATTACTTTAACATCTCCCTCTCTGGTAAATTTTAAAACTTAGGTTGCCCAATTCACTCTTTCCGTGATAAACAACAAATATAAACGCTGGGGTGGTTAGAAAAACTGCTGTCACTGATGTGTTCTTCAAACAGGCTTCGGTGGGGAGAAGGGGAAGGTTGATGCAAACAAGCATTTGAGGGTTCCTGCGAAGAGGGTTCACCAGTTAAAAGCTGTGTCCTTAAACTGTATTTGCCTTATCTGCACACAGAATAGTTCTCACATCAACGCTTGTCTCCAGGTTTAAAATCTCTCTTGGTTTCTTGTGGGGTGGGGTTCTGTGCTCGGATTTGGTTTTAATGACCTCCTGGTTTTAAATATCCTACCTGTTTGTGTTGCTCAGATGCATGAGGGGACAGGAAAGGCTGTTAATGTTTAAACCTTTGTCATTTTCACCTCTTCTTCTCTCTTTTGTGATGAAAGAAGTGGCACTCGATTTTAAAACGGACACAAATTAAGAAGCATCTAAGGATTAGTCCCTTAATTACAATAATCCTTAAAGGATTATTCAGAGATTGGCCCTTACTAAAGTTTTAAACTTAGCCATGCATTTTAAATCAGGAGCGGACTGATCTGTGGCCCAGCAACAAAAGAGAAGGTTCAGCCTTGAGCATGTTTGCATAAATATATTTAGGTTGAGAAAATAGTCTACAATACAACTACTGATGCAGGTCCTGTTTGTTACTGCTCAGCTGCTTGCCCAGTGAATCTCACGGCATTTTACCGCTTTTCAGTAATTCGGTGTCCTATTCCTGCAAAGAGACAACCAGAAAGGGGAGCTCCCTGACTGGTGTGAGTTTTCAGGTAAATTCCTGTCTACCATCCCTCAGCCTTGAGTGGGAGAAGTGAGTAAAATCCTCAGCTTTTTTCTGGTCATGTGGATTCCTACAGCCAGGTGTTTCTGCTGCTTCTTTCCGTTAACCGAAAGTTAAAATAAAAAAAATCTCGAAAACCTTCTAAATGGCAGTGATAATTTCACTGACTGTCCCTGCAAGAAACATTTCTAGAACTTCCATAAGCAATGTACTTAATTAATTAAGATTACAAAAGCTCAACTCACTATGAATCTTTTCATATTTTGGCCTGAAATTGTAAACAACTCTAATTTGACTGTTTCAGGGAGAGAGGGAGGGAGGAAGGGAAGGAAAGAAGGAAGGGCAGAAGGTAAATTATCTTCTACTTTTTTTCCTAAATTGTTGTTGTAACCCTAACGTTTACCTTGAGTCCTTCCAGAAGCAGCCAGAACTACTGTCAAGTGGTTGAGAGGACAAATCAAATGAAGAATGTTTATACATAATTCCACCCACTTTGGCCCAATGAATGAAAAGTAAAATAATTATTATTAGCAGTATTTAGTTCTGCTGATTCTTTGTCCTAAACAACTTTATTCTCATCTTCATCCTTTATTCTGTCCAAATCTCATCCGAGTTACTCACTGTTTACCAGTTCACTTCTTTTGTGACATTTCATAGGAAATCTTTTTCCCACAGTAAGAAATAAAATCCTTGTGTCAAGGTGGGGCTCAAGGGGGTCAGAGGGGAACACTTCTCCTATAAGCAAGGGCTGAAAGAGTTGAGGTTGTCCAGCCTGGAGAGGAGGAGGCTCTGGGGGGACCTTTAATAAGTATTTCTTTAAGGAGTACTTTAATAAGAAAGATGGGGACAGACTTTTTATTTGGTCCTGTTGCAACAGAACAAGGGGTAACAGCTGTAATCTCAAACAGGGTAGATTTAGTCTGGATCTAAGAAATAAATTTTTTATGATGAAGGTGGTGAAACACTGGCAGAGGTTGCCCAGAGAGGTGGTGGCTGCCCCATCCCTGGAAATACTCAAGGTCAGGTTGGACGGGGCTCTGAGCAACCTGATGGAGTTGAAGATGTCCCTGCTCATGGCAGGGGGGTTGGACCAGATGGACTTTAAAGGTCCCTTCCAACCCAACCCATTCCGTGGTTCTGCGAAAACAGCTCAGTCTTCTGCATTGTCCTTCACAAAACGCTGTTCCCAGACAAAATGAGGGAATGGATAATAATAGTAAATAGCCCCAAGTATTGAAACTAATTTTCCTATTCAGATTCATGTTCTGCTAGGTTTCTCTTCGTAGTCTGCCCTGTGTTACACCCAAGAATTTTCCTGCGCTCGTTTCCACCCAGGAATGTCTTTGCCTCCCAAAGAAATTATACTGTGCCTTTGGAGCTGCTGAATACAGCTACTGTTATTGTAGAGCAGCTTAACCTGAGGGCTGTGTATCTACAATTTTAATAACTTCATTGTACAGGAGCAGTTTGTATTTTAGAGGACTTCCTATTTCCATTTCTCTGCAGCATTTATGGGCAAACCAGTGCAGAGAAAGCCACCTTAAAGTTCCTAAAGTGTCTTTGTCTTAGCTCAGCTCAATAAAACAGTCCTGTGAAAATTAAACACCACTAGGTATTGAGGGGAGAAAAATTAATTTCAAAACTATGTGGAGTATTATAAATTATGGTGTTAAAAAACTGTAATATATCTCCCATGGAAAAAAATCATTGTATGATCAGAAGGTTTTAATCACTGGGCTTGTTAAATTCTAAACACTGTGCCCCTCTCTTGTTCTGCTGCAATCTTGATTCGTTCCCTTCTTCTTTGGTTTTCTCCTTTGAAAGCTCACATGAAGAGGTTAGAAGCCAAGGATAGCAATAAAAATTAAAACACACAAACTCTACGCAGCCCAAACTCAAGAATTAGGGTTTTTAACTGTGTTCATATTTTATTGCCTCTTAGACAGTGGCTGAATGTTCTGAGAATAGAAATGGTTCATTTGAATATGTCCAGTGGCAGATGCAACACACTGAAAACTTTCTCCTGCATGATTCCACAATAAATACTGACTAGAGACAAAGTGAGAAAACAGTGAAATAATTTTTGTGGCTATATTAGAATTTACTCCTATTTTTGGCTAGTACACAGCGTAATAAAGGATTTTATGCAGGGTGATAAAGGAATTACCTTTACTTATATTGCCCAAATCTTAAGAATGAAAGCAGTTGCTTTGGTAATAAGCTTAAAGAAAGTTCTTTTGAAAATTAGTTACACATGTCAGCTCCTTATTTAGGATAAGATTCCAGTCATTGGTACTTGAGATTAAGGAAGAATAATCCACACATCCACCAGGAAATCTGCATTCTAGGGAGCATTTCCCCTACATGCTGCAGGAATTTGGAGGAAGTATGTGGGAAAGGCAGTAAGCTCTCAAAAGGAAAACTGATTTTAAATGTCTTTGAAAGCAAAACAATACACTTCCTAAGGCTTTTAATGCATTTTTGTATGCATGTAAAAAATTAGTTGCGTTTATCTTTTCCTTATATAATTGAAGAAAAGTACAATCTTAAGGCAACCTCGCATTGCTTTCAAAATCAGATCATGATAATGTCTCTTACTGTGGAAATGCTTTGCTTTCTAAAGCCAACAGACAAGTATTCAAATCAGGTTAAAATATACTTACTATGATTATTTTTTGAAAAAAATCATTACTTGAAACACATTTTTTTCATTTTTTTCATGTTTACCTAAAATATGTTACTTCATTTTAAGTAAAAGATATTCAACATATAAAACAATTAGAATTGTCCACTTTGGGGCTTTTTTTCAATCAAGCCTTTTTTTATAAGAGGTGTTTTTGCACTAAAAATCTGCTTAGGGGTATAATTTTGAAAGCTTTGCTTCACCACCCAGTTGTTAACAGCGGGTTTGGGTTTGTCTGTCCATCCATTCTCTACATAAAGATGTTCAGAAGCAGAGCAGAGCCAGCAGTGCTCTTGGAGCACATCCCACAGTGAGTAGTGTGGAACAGCAGGATTTAGGTTTTTGGAAACAGCAGGGTTTAGGTTTTTGGGAAGAGTAGGATTTAGGGTTTTGGGATTTGATTTTGGGATTTGATTTTAGGATTTGCCACCAGCCCTCTGCATCTGTTTAGAAGAATATTGGTAACTGCAGCTGATTGTCCCCAGCCATCCCCTCCTGGATTAAATGGAGATTTGTGTTGAAGGCTTATTTGTGAGCTGTACATCAGCTGTTTCTGTGCACAGGTTGCAATAATTATTGTGAACAAGGAGTTCCAACAGAGGTAGAAAGTCTGTTCACATTTCCAGTGTGACACATGGGAAATCCTGGATGTCTGTAAAAGGTGGAAGCGATGGTGGGAAGCAGACATGATGACTGGGCTCTCGGAGGGGAAGGAGGTGTGGGCTCTTTACACAGATTCTCCTCATCAATGAAGGTCTAGAAATGTGGAACATCTGAGAATCCTGCCACTGTGTGAGATTTGCCTGAGCTTTGGGAGTAGGGAGTGAACTGACCGAGTGCTTTTCCCTGGCCTTTTCCACCTCCCCAGGCAGCACAGAATCCCAGAACAGCTGGGGTTGGAAGGGAGATGGTCGAGACTGACCCCCCCCACCATGGCAGGGTCACCCAGAGCAGGTGGCACAGGGGCACATCCAGGGGGGTTTGGGATGAATCCAGAGATTCCGCAGCTCCCTGGGCAGCTGTTCCGGTGCTCTGCCACCCTCCGTGGAAAGAAGCTCACCCTCGAGCTGAGGTGGAACTCCTTGTGTTTTAATTTATAACCTTACACCTCGTTCTGTTGCTGGGCACTGAAAAGAGTCTGGCACCATCACCTGACACTCCTTGGAGATATTTATGTGTATTAATGAGATCCTTTCTCTTCTCTAGGCTGAATATCTCCCTCAGCACACTTCAGATTTATTTCTTGAGGAACACAGGCTAAACCCAAGACAGCAGGAAGTGGGTAAGATCATGAATTTCCATTTTCCAAACGACTGAAGAAATGTCTGTTATCAGACAACCATTTTGACACATTGGAGAAGCAATATTTAGTGGCTCTGTTTAGGACCTGTGCCTTTCCTGGGTATGGCACTGCTTTGGGAAATGGAGAAAAGCTTAATTTCCTGATTTGCCACATGGCTCCTGACAAACCACATCCCCTCCTCATGCCAGTGCTCCTACTTTTTGTTTGCGTCCCCTAATCTTCACAACAGAAACTTTCTCCTACTGCTTGGTTGTGCAGCATTCATCACAATAGGATTTTGATTTTGGCAGGAAAATCTTTTAAAAATATAATGTACTACTAGTAATAAACAGAAATAATACATCACTCCCCAGGACTGGAATAAGAGGTTACTACAAATTCACTGCATTCAGTTATGCATGTCCTTTGTAAATTGACAGAACACAAATAATGTTTTCCTTGCACTCCCTGACCTATTTTCTAATCTGCTTCTGCTTTCAGAAAAGACATAATAACTGTCTTATTTTTACTCACCTTTCTGACCTTGATTCATCTATGCTATTCCTTTTGTCCTCATCAAATCAGCTTTAGCACTGAGAATGACTCTTTAAAGAGAGGACATGTCCTGCATGTGCTGCTTTTTCATTCCAGCCTCTGTGTATGTGTGTCTTCATCACCTTATTTACTATAACAATTAATTATTTTGTTTTTGCCAGCTGACAGCAGAAATATCCATGTCAGTATTCATAGGACTGATATCCTTTAATGCCTCGCTTAATTTGCACTCTGGCTGTTAATTGTCACCGGAGTACTCAGCTCTTTGTGGGAAGACCATTTACTCTGATGAACACTTCATTATTTCCCAGCACCATCCTAAAAATTCTGTGTCAGTTTATTCTAAAATGATCCAGGAATGCCCATAAGATGCCTAGGACGTTAAGGGGGAAAAAATGCCATGAGATGATTCCTCGGATGAGCACCAGTTGTAAGAGTTGGACTGGATTTGTGCAATGGGAAGATGAACATTTTATTTCAGCATTCAAATCCTGAGTTTTATGTTCTGAAAAATACCGATGTTTTCTTGGCTTTCTGTCCCACCATTTGTTGGGATTTTTTTTGGTTTGGTTTGGGGTTTGTTTGGTTGGTTGGTTTTGTGGGTTTTTTTTTTAAATTTAAGTATTTCAAAATTTGTTCAATGAAAATAGACAAAAACCCGGAATGATGCCCCAATGTGACCTCAAGGCAAAAGACTGAAGAGAAACAAGACTTAATACTTATTCTTGTAGCATTCAGAGCAGGCTGGGAATATTTTAAAGCAATTTTTACATGGGTGTCACAATTTTTAAGGGATTCCTACTCGTTCCCATCTTTTAAAACCTCAGCTAAGAGACCAAGTGGACCTAGAGCGTGATTTTCACTATTTGAATGTTTAGGTACAGGTGTTGTTGCAGATTGAAAACACTGGGGAATAACCAAGAGGAGATTTCCCAGTTTTCCAAGGAGAGTTGAGAAAAATTGAAGAAATATCACCAAACACCCACCCCATCAGATGTGATGCCATATATCACACTTGGGTGAGGCACTTCAGTGCAGGGGACACTTGAAATTATTTCTGTGAGCACAAATTTGGGGGGTTTGGTGCTGGCTTGCCTCCCTCTGCTCAGTCTTTATTAGACCTGCTGCTGCCCGTGTTACCTTCAAGTGGAAACTTAAATGGGACTAATGCATAACCCACGAAACCTCTGCACACCATTTCAGAATGTAGGGCCATCAAAAAGTTCGTGCTAAGTAGACTGCTCCATTCAACCACAAAGTGACATAAAGCACCCACTATTCATTCAATAGAACACTCAAGACAGGGGGCAAAAGTGCTCCAGAAAAGCAGGTTTTGCTGCAGCAGCTATAGACACATTTTTCATTTCATCTCTCACCCAAACCTTTATCACCTTCATTCAACTGTTACAGGAGATTGGCTCTCTCCTGATAATGTTTTTTCAGCCTGTTTGCTGATGTCGAGAACACTGAGCTGCTGTATCTCTATTGCACCTTTACAGAGGTGAAAAGCAATAAAGGCTTGGAGTCAGCCCTTTCTGATAAAAAAAAAACCCAAACCAAAACATACACATTTAAAGGATCTTTTATTTTAAAGTGGACTGTGCTATATTAGTCAGTGTAGATGCATCAACTCAGCTCTTCACTTATTTAAAGTGGGATTTTTATTTGACTTGCCTCTGCTAAATCAAGTAAAGGCAAGAACTTACAAAAGGCTCAGGATTTCAGGGAGTTTCTGCTTCTAGATTGGTAATGGTTATCATCACCAGGGAAGAAAAGCTGCATCAAAGTAGAATTAAAAGGACTTATCTGACATGTCATTATGTGCATCCAGTAGCTTTAGTCCTGTGGGTGGTTCTGGCAGAACCAGTATTGCACCCTCTGCCCTCAAACAATCCATAAAACAAACAGAAGTCGTCTTTGGTCCTTTGGAAGGTTTTATTCAACAGCAGACCCTTCCCAAACAATCCATAAAACAAACAGAAGTCGTCTTTGGTCCTTTGGAAGGTTTTATTCAACAGCAGACCCTTCCCACTGCTCCATTTCTCAAAGGGACATGGATACCCTTCCTCCGTGGCAGAGGGAAATGGGGGCTGTGCCAACACCCTCACTCTCCAGGTTTATAGCAGCCTTTGCACGAGCTGCTTTGCTGAAATAGTTACTGCCTTTCTCTGGTTTTGCCCTGACCCTTCCACGTTCTCCTAAGAAAGGACAACAACCATTAAAGAATTCCCATTTCAAAAGCAGAAGTCAAGAATGAGAGTTCTGGAAAAGGAGCCATCGAAGCAGCTGGATGGACATCATATTTTAAAAACCCCTCTTTTTCCCATTTTCTCCCTTAAAAAAAAATAGTTGGGTGAGACCCAGAGCAATCCTTGAGCTGCCTTTCCTGCCCATATTCCCTCAGCCCTGGCCCTGGGTCAGCAGTGCTGGAAAAGCCCTTCCCTCGTTAGAGGCTGCGCCGTGCCCGCTATGAGAAAAGCCGGCGTTCCTCGTTCCGTTCCTAATGGACAGGTGTTCGGGCACAAAACCCTCCCTCACAATCGGCCCTAATTAGCACCTTTATCAGCAGCCTCCCCAGAGAGCCCGGAGAATGAGCAGGCTGGAGAGCGAGCCCCCAGCCCGGCTCATCGCTGGAGGTGAGCCCTGCAGGTCAAGGTTGAGGGGCAGCCCGAGAAAGCTTTGCCTGGGCTCTGCCTGCTCCATGAATAGAGGACTTCAGTCCCCGGGATTGTCAATCTGGCACCTTTCAAAAGCACTAAATTCACTTAATTAACAGGCAGGCAAAAAAAAAAAAAAAAAAAAAAAAAAAAAAAAAAAAAATAGCCTTCCCTAGCAACTCTTGCATCAAATGGCACTTATGTTACCTTATATTCTGAGCACCTAACCCTATTAGCATGGCATTGTGTGTTCCTCTTGGAGTGCCTTTATGGACACACCAATCTTAACATCCACACTAATGTAATACGGGGAGATTTAGCAGCATTTTCAATTAAATTGACATTAACGAGTAGAATTTATGGCTTTAAAAAAAAAAATTATTTTCTGTTATCTGTTGTACACCTTTGATATCATAGAAGTGCGTTTTCCCCCATATTAATATTCCTTTCTTTTTCCGTGCAATTAAATCACTTTCTCCATTGAATTTCATGCTTTGCCTGGTCATTTTGTCCTTTTCCTTCTTCTTTTTTCTTCCTTTTTTCTGTTGGCACAAGGCAACACTTTGCATTGCTGTGTTCTCATGAGGGATCAGTTTATTGTCTGCTGGGTCTACAACACAGCACGAAAACATATGCCTCCTTTTCTTTCCAAAGAGATGCAGGATATACTAATTTGTACATCAACATAATATGGAGACAGCAATTACCTATTTTTGCCCTGTCCTCAGTGTGATTATTCATAGTTGTGTAATTCTTAGGGCTACGGGCACGAAGGAGTCTGCGCTTCACAAATTTGTTTTAACAGTAGGTAAGTGGAGTTTTCCTGGTATAAAACTCAGATTTCTCAGAAACCTCTTAATAGAGTCTCTTAATACTGTTATAGTACCCGAATTTATTCCAGCAGGTAATGTTTTCCAATGATAATGTGTTTACTCTTCGGGTTGGAGTAGATGATTATGCTCTAAATTAGCCCTCAGTGAATAACCAAGTTATACTTAGCAGTTTTGATTTTTTTTTTTGGTCCTAAAACATCCTTTTGCATCTCCATTTTTCTTCTCCTTCCCAGAGCTCTCTCTGTTCTGTGTCTCTTTCTGTCGATGAGAATCTGGAAAGGACATTCTCAGCTCTAAATGTTTTAGGTGAAAACTACTCTGAATATAAAAAGCGTTATCAGATGATGCTTTCTGAGCAATGGCATCTGTGAAAGGTTTTCCTCAAGAAAACAAGGTTATCTTCCAAATATCTGATGAATTATCTTAAAGATGACAGGGCAATACTTTTCTTGGTGGAACTGTTTGCTGTTGTGGCCAAAAAAGCAACCCATTTTTTGCATTACCCTTATTAATAAGGCTTTAAGGTAATAAGGTGTGGTTCAGAGTGGACACTGCCTCACAGTAGCTAACACACATCAGACAAAATCACAATCAACATAAAATACATTGATTTTACTTATAATAAACCTAATCATGGCAGCATCGACCCTCAGTGAGTCAACTTCTAACTAGCTCCTGATCTTTTTTTTAACTGTCTTTATTTCCACCCCCCACCAGAAAATCTGTTTTACATTAAGGAATCTGGTATAAAATTTCAGTTCATTTTTAAGCAATGAAGAATGCTGTCAAACCATAGGAATATATTAATTTCAACAGCAGAGGGGTGACGATACAAAGCACAAAATTCTGTTGTAAATTATGTTGTGAACTACTTCCGAAGTGAATTTTAGTTAGCGAATCATTCCTGGCCCAGGATTACAAGGCTGCTTTTAGCTGGTATTTGGCCACTATGGTTCAGTCAATGGCCGTCAAGGGTTCTGTCTGAAATTTGGCTTGGCTGCCCACTTTGCAGCAATATATCAGCAATACATGTCTTTTGTCACAAGGAACATGGGGAGGGCGTTTCCTTGACTCCTTGATGGTTGATGATCCATCAGGAAAGACCAGTTGCTCGTGCCCGAGCAGCCTCAGGGATCCCACCGCCCTGGGGGTGGCAGGACTGACCCGTCCAGGGTCACACCCAGGTTCCCACTGCTGTGTTATCGGTTTTTTGTCGGATCTGTTATCCTCCATCACAACATTTACATTTGTGAGGGGATGGCCGGTGAACTCTGAGCAGGTCTCCAGGATTCCCTGGAGTCAGGGCACATTTCCAGGGCAGGCAGGAGTCTCCCTGTCCTGCCCAGCACAAGGGAGGCATGCATACCCTGAGGCAGGAGCAGATTTCCTGTTCACACCCTTCCAGACACAGCGGGGTTCCCACCTTAAGTTTACGGGCAGGACTTCAGTGGAAAGTAAATCTTTCTCTTCTAAGATCAGTCTTATTCCAACAAGCCCTTTTTACCTTATCTGCAGTTTCTCAGAGACTTTTCCTCTCAGTCCTCCTTGCTTCTGTTACTCATTGTCTATGTTGTATTCAAAGTTGACCTGGTCCAAACCTCCACTCTTACTTCCAGTTACCTTTGGCATCCCTCTGCTTTCTCCTCTCTTCAGGTCATCCTACTGGATAAAAGCACCATGATTTCAAAAAATAAAAGATAGTGTTAAGTCAAAAACGCCACTATGGTACCTTAAAGAATACAGGCATCCTAAACCAGAGCAAAATTCACTGAGCATCTGATGGAATGTCACCAAAAGTCTCAAAATGTCTAATTAGGCAAAGAATAGGGGAAAAAAAAAAAAGAAAGAAAAAGGCACTTGGATGAGATGTATGGAGGAAAATTAATGAACAAAACCAAGCAAAGTGGGTGATGATGAAATTTTCTGTCAAATAGCTGGACTAAAAGTGTGTTGGTATTTTCCAGTAGATATTTCGAAACACATCAGCTACTGCCTAAGCATCTGTAAAAAAACCAAGATGTGCCCTGCAAGTACATTAGAGATATTCTGCACCTCTTGTTTTAGGCTGTTTTCTAAATTGTGTTTCTATGAGACTGACTGAGAGAAATCTAGACTCAGTACCATCAATTATTTTAAGCACTTTAATTTTGTTAATATTTTCCTTTTGTGCTTGCTGTAATCCTGGGACTCCAAAAGATAAATGATGTAAGAATTAAACAACGATGCACAGATAATTCTTTTATTCCTTACCATGAAAATCACGTGACTGACATGATTTTAGGAGATTGATCTCTTGGATAAAACTGGACATTGTGAGAAAACTCTTCCAGGAAGGAGCATTGCAGGCCAGGATGTTTTATCTTCTCTTACTGCCAAGGACAGGCTTCCCCATTTCTCTGTTGGTCCATTCATTCCAGCACTGCAACTTGGAGTAAATTGGAATAAAATTGGATATGAACATGTTAGATCACATCTGTCCACTGCAACTGATGGAAAAGGGGGTCCTGGTTTGCCTCCAGGAGAAGGATTAGCAGAACTCGACTTGTGCATGTGGCTTTCAAATGTGATTTTCTTTTTCTTTGCGGCAGTGAATGCAGTGTCTGAGTTTGGCAACTCTGGAAATTATTAGAACTTTTCTTTAAAGCAGCAAAGTCTAAGAGCAGCCAATAAAAGATTTTGGGAAGGGTCTGGTCACCTGAAATTGCATACAACGTTGGTACTGTAGATTCCCAAGAAATGAGATTTTTATGCCTACTGTGGGCTTCTCCTGGGCTGAAATTGGATGCATTCTTTGATAAATGGGCCCCCAAAGAAGAAATATGTACACAGTTGTGATAAACCAGCTTATTTTAAAGTCAGTTTTGTGAATCTGAATCCACAACTGAAAACAAGGCCACGCTGTGGGAATGAAGACGAATATTTAGCACGAAGTCAGAAATGGGTTTCTGAAAAGAAGAGATTGTTAAAGTTATGGTGAACATGTACAAACTGCAAAATATCAGCAAGTCTTCTCTGCTGCAAACTGATCTAAAGCAGCTTTCCTGTTTCCCCAGCAACCTTGAGCAATGCCAGCTTGTTTCTTTGGAAGTAAATTAAATGTGACTTTCAAGTAGTTCATTATTTCAGTGGCCACAATGCCTTTTGGAAGCAAGGACTTTCGATAAATCATATTAGGATTTGCTGCACTTCTGAAGGGAGGCAGATAAAGGATTCCTGCAGAAATAGTTTTCAAATCTAGTGCATTTTTTTTTTTTTTTTTAGAAATAAACAAAAAATATGTTTCGATTGATAAAAGGAAAAAAAAAAAAAATGTATTTCCTGCATGTAAAGAAAGGTTAAATATTGTTTGGTGCTGCAGGTGCTGCAGGTAGATGTGCACAGCCCTCAGACACAGCTCCACCTCAGCTCTGGGGCTGAAACCTCTGGAAATGCTGGAAGAGAATGTCCACAGTCAGCCCAGCCCATCCAGTGTTCAGGACTTGGTGCCCTGAGAAATCTTCCAGCCTCTCCCATGACGCAGCCTGTGTGTGTGTATCCGAATTACAACTTCAGAGGGTCTGTGGGATGCACAAAAATGGGTTGTGTGAGGTTTTTGTACTGATTTTTGGCTTGCTTTTGGTGGCAGAACTGGAAGAAAAATACCTTGGAAACAGGAGGTGTGCAGGTGGAGCTACCCCTCCGTGCTGCCTCTGCAACAGGCAGGCACTTCCCTCTCAGGGAAAAGACAAAAACCTTTCAACTCAGTGATTACACATTTTTAAATCTGGGTTTCAGCCTTACACTGTGAGAATCTGTTGCTTTACCTGTCCCACCTGAGTTACCTCATGAATTTCCACCAATTTGTACCTGCTTGAACACAAATCCTTTCAGATTTGGTGCAGACTGAAGTTGTTTTGGTTAAGTTCTGGTAGGAGCTCAACAGAACTTCAGGTCAGTCAGTGCAGATTTAGTTTTATGTTGGGATGAAACCCTCTCGTCTTCAGTACATTCCAGGCTGGGAGAAAAGCTTTCAGCTTTGGTGCTTTATTTAGTGGAATAAAATCAGGAAAGAAAGCGTTTTTGGGAGGTCAGTTTTCGGTTGTGTGATTGGTTTGGATTTTTTTCCCCAAAATATATGGGTTTGCTGGAAAGAGTGTATGATAAATATTTTTTTTAATGAAAGCAAAAATCTCTCATAGAAAAAAAAAATGGATTTTTTTAACCAACAGAAGTCTGTGTAATAAGAAACCCATTTTTCACTTAAAAGCAGTGTCAAGGAAGTGAGATTATTGTCAAAGCAGTGCAGATCATGACTGGTCCTGGCCGAGCTGATCACATTACACAAGTTATTTCAGTGCATAATATTGCTATTCAAAGGGACTTTGAATGGAAAGAACCACAGCAGAGAATGGAGCAGCCATTAACCACAGCATGGAATACTGCATCTCCCACCACCATAATTCATGACTTTTTTGAAAAGTTTACTGGGCTGGAGTCTTGTTCTGTGTGGTCAGAAGAGCTGCTTTGGTAAGAAGCATAATCATCAGTTTCTTTCCCAAAATGTGATTTGCCTGAGAAGACATCCATTTGTAAAACAGGAAGTGAGAGTGCCCCACACGTATGAATTTAATTAAGAAATCTCAGTTATCAACATGGCATTTTCTTTTTGTAGTAACTTACTTTTCCTTCTTGAGAAATAAATCTTTTAAAATATTGAGAAGTGCTAACCAAAAAAAGAAAAAAATTAAATAGCACATCTCAAAATCATCAGAACATTTGCATATTTTTCAGATTATTGGTGTGGGAATATTTACAGATGTCAGCTTTTCCATCTCCTTTGGGAAGAAAATGTTGAAATAAACTGAAAAAAGAGAGTAATGCCATTCCTCTTTTGAAAACCTTAACCTGCAGGTTGTCTGTTTCTCTGATAAAGGGCAGCCCTTCAGGTGTGGAGAGAATTCTTCTCCCAAAGAAAGCCACTGCCGTGCACCTGGACCTTCACCAATATCTGAGCTTTGCCTTGGTTGCACAGATCCAGGGCTGGGATTCCAGGTGAAGCTGAATCTCCCCCTGCCACGTGGCAGCTGAAATGGCCACGGAATCATGGAACCTTCTGGGTCGGAGGGGACCTTAAAGATCATCCAGTCCCTGCCTGGTGGCCAGGGCCACCTTCCACCAGGAGGGCGTGATGCCAAAAACTCCTCACTGGTAAAACTCAGCCCTGGGGTCAGTCCCTGTCCCCAGATGACAGCCATGGGTCTGTCCTCCTCTCACCCTCACCCAGAAGCCCCAAGTCTGGCTCAGTGTCCCCAAATGTGAATTTTTCGAGTATTTCTTTTCCTGGTGTTCTCATAAGTGATTGCTTGTGGCATCTTATATCCTTATCTCGGCTGGTGCAGCCCCCTCATGAATATTCTGCCCGTATGGAGGACTTTGCTCTATCATTGCCCATTAACAAGGAGGATAATCACTCATCCAGTTATCGGGAAGTCAGGGAAGGGCTTTCCTTGAGCCCTCAGTGCGGGGGAATCATGGGACACCAAGGGAGGTTAAATGTGCCTGACACTATCATCATTACTTCTTTTTCCCCCCTGTGTAATTACTGTATTATAATAAAGTTGATCTGAGTTAAGGAAGCAGGGTGTTACAGTCTGTTAGGGCTAAAGGACCGTATTGGTGACTCTTTTACCTTTTTTTAGGCACGGGACAAAATGCATTTCTGGGCTGATACACACAAAGGAGCATTCTGTCACCAGAGCCCCAGGAAGGTCACCACTCTGCACAGAAATGATGTTTTATTCCACAATTGCTCTGAAGAGAAGTTGCTCCAGTGTAAATGCAAAAAGGGGAGGGGAAGGTGTTATGATGCATCATTACCAACGGCAAAAACACTGAATTTCAGGTTCAGGCTGAAAAGTCTTAACCTCTAGAGAATTTGCACACTTTAATAACATTATTGAGCTTTACCTGCTTTTTCTCGGCTGTTTCATCACAGTTTAGCCAAGTTTTGAGAAGTCAGTGCACTAGATGCATTCCTGTACATTAACAGAACTCAGTATTTTTGCAAAAGTGACTCACCCCGTGCAGTTGGTATAAATGTAACACAAAACTGGCTCAGTTACTCTTCTCCTGGCAGTTCTGGATCTTGCCAACACTGCAGCAGAGCCAGTGAAACCAGCTTGCTTCCACTTAGGATTAAAACACAAAATCGAGTTTTCTTTAAATTCCGTTGCTCATCTCAAAAAAAACCCAAACAAAACCAAACCCCTAAAAACCCAACAAACAAAAACAAACAAACAAAAAACCCAAATCAAAACACCCAAGAAGCAAACAAAAAACCCCACATAACCCCCCCAATAACATTCAGTTGTACAAACACCATTATTGCTGTTAGCTTTTCCTGCTGGAAATTTGAGAAAGGGCCATCCAAAAAAAGAGAAACGTACTGTTTCTGACACAAAGCAACATCCTTTAGCCAAAGTGGGAAATACCTCTTGCTCTGGGACCTGCAGTTTTCAGTTGTTCACTCAGGGGCCTTTCCAAGATCACCTATTTCGTATTTGCATGGAAAGTTTCAGTCTCGTGCTTGTTTTTCAATCTTATTTTCTTGCAAGGCATTATTTAGAAACTCGTGTTTTAAAATACAAAATTTGATCTCACTGTGCGGTATATCCCTATTTCACAGGCTTTAAGAAACTGTCACAGGATTTTATTTCTTATTTGTTTCTTACAACTGACATTTTTCAGTTCATTTCAGGAAATAATGGGCTGCTGATGTCTTGAGTCACCTGATGCACTTGTCCAGTGCTCGGTGTTTCTGTCTTTAAGAGCGTTCTCCAGGGCACAGAGGTGACACCTAATTACTGACACACAGCTCCTGCCAGCAGCAATTTTCAGCGAGTAAAATCTGTTCATAATTGAGGGAGAGAAATGGGTAAGGAATTGGTAGTCATACTCGACTAGGAAAGGTTTCAGGAGGAACAGAGTGGGAAAAAAATGGATATAATTCCTGGTAAATATGATATTGTGACTTAAGGATCAATGGGATGTGGGAACTCGGGTGCCATGATATCAGAAACAACACCAATAAAGTCTGAGAAAATGACAGTGTGGGGCAAACAAAAGACAGAGACAGCCTGAAGTTGCCCAAGTTGACTTCAAGGTCCTTTCCAAACCTAAATATTCTGTGATTCTGTGATTTTGTGAGTGCTTAATTTGTAGTAACTCAGAACAACATCCATATTGCTTGAGTCCACCTCTAGATGTAGAGAAGCCTCATCTGAGAGAAATTATGTTATTTACATGTTACCTTCATCTGCAGAAAAGAAAAAGGGAAGTATCAGTGATGTAATTATGAAGTGGTTAAGATTGCAGACTGCAAAACAAATCCACTTGACCACCCAACTCCATTTAATGCCATAATTAATAATCACTTTCCCAACCAATCTTACTGTGACAGCAACAAAAAAAATCCAGATGTTCACTGGGCCCTACAGGTTTTACAAGACCTCTACCACAGCACTACCATCACAGAAGTGAAACGCAGGAGCTGCACTCGTTTCCTTTCAGATTGCCCCTTTCCTGCATTTCTTCGCTTTTTAAATTCAGTGTTCAGGATTAAACTACATCTCCCACCAAGCAGTGCAGGCTCCTCCCTGCCATCGAGAGGGGTGCAGGACAGCAGTCACAGCAAAGGCTTTTCTTAGCTCGTATTATGTCAGTGTTTGGAATTCGTCTCACAGGCTCTTTAGGGGTTTAGAAATTTGTTTTTCGAGTTCCTCTCTCTTGCGTGGATTTTTCTGTAGCGTATCTGGGGCAGCTACACATGAACATTTATTAAATTAGGCGAGCTGGGCAAGGAAACGAAATGGTATGTGGCTAATTAACTCTGCCTTAGGTGTTAATACTGAGACTGATGGGGTGTTTTGTAGGAAGATGGGCTGGGAAGCACCGTGCAAAAATGGGTCCAAGGCCTTTTGTGTGCTGGGAGCTGTTTAGGAGCTCTCCTTCCCTGTGAATTGTGGTCAAATATGTTCCTCCCGCACGTTGAGAACTCAACACAGCCTCACCCAGTCAAGAAAATTCTGATGCTAAGACGGTCCCAGACATTCGGGCAGCTGGAAAAGTTGAGAAATCCTTGTTCTTGCGGGTTTATAGCTGATAGTAACCTCTGGAAAACAAGAAAAGGATATGAAGGTGTTGGTAAGGCTCAGCCTAATGATTCCTTGAGAATCCCTTAATTTCCACGAGCCCTTTCTGCAGCACCAACCCCCGCGATGCTGAAGCACATTTTAGCTTTACTTGAAGCATTTATGTAAATAACCCCGGTTAGGGGTGGGGTTTTGGCTCTGGTTTGGTTTTTAATCCTTTTGTACATCTGATGGGGACTTTTTGTCTCTGACTTTTCAACCTGCAAGCTGAGGGATCCATCCAGCATTGTCCTGCTCTTCATGCCTCAGCACACATATTCACCCTCTGGAGCAGGCATTAACTTTGGGGACAGTTCCACTTTTTAAAGCCATCGGTCAGTGGGACTGTACTCATAAGTATTCCATGGAAGCAAGAGGATCTGATGGAGTGGTCTTCAAATTCTACTTTTGAAATGCTAAAAGTTAAGAAATATAATTAAACTGCAACTGCATTAACATTTATATAAAATAGAAACCAAATGCTTATCCTGATTCACCAAACAAATTACAGTTTGAACATTATTTAAAAAAAAAAAAAAAAAAATCCCAGCTACTTATCAACAGCACCATTTGAAATTATTGCCGGTACTACAACTCTAAATGCATTAGATGCCTTAAATACAAACCCTGAACATTTACATACTGATTCCATGAGCAAAGCAAAAGGTATTTGCCAGTAACAGTACAGGACTCAGCATTTTTATTGTCTGAGTAATCCTGGTTCGCTCTGATATGAAAATTCAATTATTTTAGAACTGGTCGTCTCATTAAATTTTGACAAGGAGCACAAGCTCAGTACCAGCTCCAGCTCTAAGAAGCTGTGGGAGCCTGACAGCTCCACGGTGAATTTTAAAATGTAGTATTTTTACAGGACAAGATTATCTGACAATTTTATATTAAAAAAGAAAAAATTAATCAAATACATTGTAATATCCAACACTGCTAACTTGGCCTTTTTGTAGATATTTTTATGAAAATTTATTGTAAAAAAAAAAAAAGGAGCCCACTGTTTATTGCATCTTTTCCCCCAAGCCCACCTCCATGTCTTATGCTCCACAATTGCACTAGGAAAAAATAAGTGTGTCTTTATGCGAGCAGCAAGTATTTAGCCACTCATTGTTAGCACTTCTTCCTTTCCTCAATGGAAACGTGTGTTTGCAATCATTTTTATAACTATTATTTCCAGCAGCGGCAAATCTTTTATTTCACCCCCAAATTTACCATCAGTGCTATCAAGGGATGTTTAGACAAAAGGCTTTTTTTTGCCTGAAAATGTCAGTTCATTGAGACTAAAACTTTTTGCTTTGGTAAGACTTTCACTGGAAAAGGTTTCTCAAGTTCGAGGTGACTTTCCACGAACACCAGAGTGTTGGGGTATTTTGATTTCCAACCTGACCCTCTTGTAGCACTGACCTTCCTCCACCTGGACCGTCACAACCTGACCATGAAGCTGTTGCTGGTTGTGTCATGAATTTCCCTCATCCAGCCCTGCTGAGGGTGTGAAACACTTTATAATCCACACAAATCAGGCAGCTGTGGATGGACAACGTGGAAAGAACCCAGCTGAGGATGAGATTTGGGAGAGGACGAGGAGCTCCTCAGCCTCTTGCCATGCTTGGATCGTTCTCTTGAGCTGTAGCAGACCTCGGTGTGTTCTAGATCCCGTGGAAAGAGTATTTAATTAATTTGCAAAGTACAACAGCTCCAGTAAAAAATAGGAGAGTATTCCATCTCTTAAACTGCTTGGTGCCTGTGGCAAAAACAGGTGGAACAGACTGGGAAAACAAAGGTTGTATTAGATCTGCCGTGTCATAGTCAGGTGCTTTTGCCGTGGGATTCACGGTTCTGGGATTGTGGGGTGGAGGAGGAAATTGAGGTTTGTTCCACCCCAACGTCGAACGGGAAATCTGGGGCTATACTGGAAACACTTTGTAGAGCACAGAACAGGATTTCCCTGCTCAGCTCTCACACATCCTTGTATCACAGAGGTCTGTGTGTTTTCAAGTAACTTATTTCAGCTGTTGAGCAGGTAGCAAGCAGTGAGTGTGCAGAAAGTAATTTGCTTCAAATTTGAAAAGCCACTGCAAGCAAACATTGATTTATTAAGCTTCTTCATGACTGTTGCTCAAATGTTACTTGAGGACACTTGTGGAGTTTTCAGACTGGTATTTCATCAAGCAAATAAAATTTATTTGTGTATTATGTCATTTCTAACACTTTGTTCTCGCTGCTGTTAAAGAATTCAGAGAATCCGTATACTTATCACTGCAATATTTACTGCAAATTTAAGATAATTATTTGAAGGAAAGAAGTCATTACACAGTAACAACAATTAGACTCAATTATCTTAAAGCTCTTTTCCAACCTAAACATCTCTATCATTCTGTTGCAAGGTCACAACACAAATGTTCCATTTGAGATCTACCCCGGGATTTCTTGAGGACAGACTGAATGTTCAAAGCCTAAATGTCACCTGTGGGCCAGCAAAAGGGGATTTCTGTTAAACATGTAAATATCAGAGTGACAGAGGCATCCTCCCTGTGACAATCTCTGGAGGGAAGTTGTTCAAGGGGACCTTGTATGGGAAATAGGAGACGTGCTGGACTACCCCATATATTGCTTAGGGCCAGGGACATTTGAAATACATGCTTCCTAGAAGAAAAAAAGCAGTTTGAATTTTTTTTCTCCATATTTTAATTAACTTCTGTGAAGGTCACACATATCTCTATCTCTGCAATGCACAGCGTGTCAGTCATTTTAAAAATCTGGATATTTAGCATTATCTTGCCATTATAGTCCAACTTTTTTTTTTTTTAATCCAAATTTCCACTTTAGTGATCAAATTAAAGAGATGACAAGCTCCCTATCCTTACAAGCTAAGCATTTTATGTTTTATACTCAGATATATTCTGTGTGATATAAGATGAGACTTCATAATGAGATTCAGTGCAGTTGAGTGCTAAATTATAGCAGGCTTATATCACAGAACATTGTAACAATGAGAAGAGAATTCATATCATGGCTTTAGGAAGAGAGGAAAATTAAGACTTTGCAATTAAAGTAGTAACCTAAAACTTTAAAATAATTTAAACAGTTTCTGAATACATGTAATGTTCTGTACTTATCTGGAAGCAGGATTGGCAGTTGTTTGAAAGGATCCAAGTGAAATGTGGACAAGGTGTATGTTATGTCCTCAGAACACAGATCTGTCATTTTCTGCATTGTTCACGGATACATCGGTATTGAATATCTCTTTCCCACAAATTCACAGGCTCCATGCAAGGCTGGAGAGAAAACCAGTGTAATGGTATCGTTAAATTGATGTTGCATACAACTTTATGATGGTCCTGACAACTGCAGTTTGTGAATTTGCCAGGGGCAGCCTAATAAGTGATTTTCAGAGACGAACGCGGAGCTATGTAGTAAAATAATCCTTTCCTTCAGAAGGACAGAACTGCAATTTTCTTGTAGACATAATTTACAGAATTATTACTGCCAATTTTAGAATTCCACTGGGTGAAACACTGGGGGCTTGAGAAGAGAATTTCTTATCCTTTTAAGAAGAGGCAAATTTTAAACAGACAGCGTGTCTATAGCATCTGTGTAATAACACAGGAGGAACCTGACCCAGAAAACCAGTGGTGGATTCCTTGCCTTATTTAAATTTCTGCCTGTTTGAAAGCTGAGGTGCTCTGTGATTCACAGCTTTGGATGAGATGTAAAAAGAGCTCAGGTTCACATTCTGATTTCTTCTCACGTAGCTTTGGAGTACAGTCAATAATGCATTTAGAACCAGGTTTTTCCTATGAGCACTGCTGCATAAAAAGATCTCGCACAGCTATTCAGGAGGTTTCCTGCCCTGATGAAACCCAGAAGTTTATGTCATTGTTTGGATCGCAAATCATAGTGAAAATGATTCTGCTTAAGTGTCAAGAAGGAAGAAAGGCATAAAAAGGCATTGCAAATTACACTGGTATTTGATGTTTGGATTTCTTGTGGAAAGTTGTTTTATAATCTCGTAGGAACAAGAGAAAAGGGAATAGTGCTCAATATAGATGTCATGTCTCCAGTTGGTTTAGACCCAATCTTCTGGCACATGAAAATATCCACCAACATCAATGAACTAATTGAAAATCAACGCAATTAATTTCAAGGAAAGAGCTGGAGGTATCATTGTGTGACTTAGACTTGAAGGCCAGCTCAAAGCAAAATGCCCTGTGCTTGTTTGATTTCTTCCTGCTATGAATGGAGGCACCAAACTTGCTTCTTTTTTAGCTTGGAAAGCATCTTTCACGACGGGCTGGAGGACTTACAGGGTTTGACTGTCTGCTAAGAGTCAGCAGTACAAATATCAGTGCAATTCCATCTGTTCTGTGTAAATTCCAGCATCCCAGGATATGGATGAGGTGCTGTGAGACACTTCCAGCTGCAGTGATGTAAGGACCAGTAGTTTTCCTTCCAGCTCTCCCGGCCTGAGTGATTTGACCACTTCTGTCACCTTCTGTTCACAAGGTCAGAGAAAAACTGGTTTGTGGTGAGGCCTCATGGTGGACGCTGGACCAAAGTGGCTTAAATGCAATCTATTTCCACTCTGCTGTCTGAGGGTGGCTTCTAGCCTAAGTCAGGATTGGCAAATGCAACTAAAATGAGGAATGTCTTCTAGGACTGTCCTCGAGGGCCCTCTGAACATGGAAATGGAAATGGAAATGGAAATGGAAATGGAAATGGAAGTGGAAATGGAAGTGGAAGTGGAAATGGAAGTGGAAATGGAAGTGGAAGTGGAAGTGGAAATGGAAATGGAAATGGAAATGGAAATGGAAATGGAAGTGGAAATGGAAATGGAAGTGGAAATGGAAATGGAAATAGAAATGGAAATGGAAATGAAAGTGGTTGCAGCCATTCTGCTTTGCAGCAGTGCAAAGGATTCCTCAGCTGGTTTCAATCCTTGCCTTTAGGGGAAACATTTTTAGGGGCACCCAGGTAACAGCCATTGAGGAGGATGTAATCAAGGCCACCCTTCCCTGCTCAGAATTCCCTCCCTGGCACTCATCTCTCGATCAATTCTTGTGTTCATCACATCACTGGCAAATCTGGTTTTGGCAAAAATATCCGTGCTCACTGCCAGGTTTTGGACACAGCTGGACTTCAAGACATTTCCTGGAAGAGCAGCACATATGGACCATGGACAAACCAAGCAATGTGCTGTCTTCAAGGAAGGCTAAATAATGTAGGTGATGTCTGAATTCCAGTAGGACTGAAAACAAGAGGGGAAAATGCTCTAAAGAATGCAGTTTCATTCCACATTCTAAACTCAACAGCAGAATTAGTGGATGATACAACAGGGTTAACAAACAAGCAAAAATCCTCCCATGCTAGATTGCTCTACCAACATTCATCATAAACTGCTTGGTCTGGCTTGAAAAAACCTGACAGTTCTCCTATTAAAAAAATAATTAAAAATTAAAAAATTGGAGAAAGCAATACTGAATATATCCTGCGTGGGTGAAGCAGCACACAATGAAAACCAAGGCAGAGCTGGAGAAATACTCACAGTTCTGAGCAAGAGTAAAGTAGGAAGTTTTGCCGCCATATCTGGATTACCAAGAAATAAAATTGTTTAAACTCATCCTCTGCTAGCTGCTAACCATACTGGTTTTAGTATGGTCTACACAAGGTGTTTCAGGTGTGCCAGGAGAAAAAGATGAGATATGTTTGTGCTGATGCAGTTTTTCAGTGTTGGACAAGGTGGGATTTTCCCCTGTTGGCAGTGAAATCTTGGGCAAAACAAACCAGAACCAAGCAGTTGTTAAAATAAGCCATTATCTGCCACGGGCAGGATCTCTGCAATGCTATGGAGTTCTTCAAAGACTGGATACACTGGTCTGGTATCTTTTAACTGAGGAAATAGGGAGTTCAGACACAGCAACAGGAAACACGAACACTGGATTTTTCACAGTTTAAAAAAGTATTTCACAGGAATCCTTTTTCTGACTGAAATACATGATCTCCTCAGGCTGGGCAGATGGGTCTGACAATTAATGGGAGGATCTTTCAGTGATTTTGCAAAGTCCTTCATTTACATTGGATGGTGGTGAATGTGAACCACAGAAACATTTGTCTCTCTCAGTGCCAGCATTTCAAACTGCACCTAGACTTAAATAGATGAAATAAAAAAATTACGGCTCATATTTTATTCTCCCTTTAAAACTGGCGGCATTTCAGCACAGTAAAGATCAGTTAATTGACACATACAGGGCAAAAATGAGAATCACGTATTTATTGTCCATTTTTAATGCTTTTTTTTTTTCCCTTTCTGAACCCAGACTCCAGGCCAGCCTCCTATCCAAGTTTTCCTTCATGCCTTATTGTCTATTCTGTTCAGCTATTTAAAAAATGTTGAATATCAACAATGGCTTTCAGTAGTGTATTGTCAACTTTTGTATGAAGCAATCTTGGTTGAATGAGAAGATCCCAGAGCTTATAGTTCTATCTACTGTGCTGCACTGGGTTTCTGCTTGAATGTGTGTGACTGATAACAGGACAAATTTCTACCTTCGTTATTACATTTCAGCTACATAATTCATTTGCCAAAATCTTTTAGGAAATATCTTTATAACACATTGCACGAGACATCAGGTAAGTGCTTGTAACGTAAATATAAGTACAGATCCAGCAACTGCCTGGTCAAATTTTGTTTGTTAATTGCAGATCTGCTTCTGCCAGGTTGTTGTGCAGACTTCCACAATGTCGTGGGGAGCCGTGTGCCATGGCACATCTCGAGCAGAACATTTTTGCTCACACAAAGAAGTTTGTACTGGATCTGCACTGCTGTTAAAATCTAAAGGCAGTATTTAGAAATATCTTGTGGGGGAGGGAAATGCTGCAAACCTGTGCACAGCTTATGGGTTTTTCAAGTAACAGATTTTGTCAATGTTGTTGTCAATGTTCAAGCTTGTTTCTGTCTAGAATTTGTGGTACTAACACTGTTTAAAGCCTTTTTACTTTTTAACCTGGTTCTTAGCCTTCACAGTCTGATGTATTTTTATTTTGCACAGAGGATAATTGTAATTTAACTTATGTAAATCAGTCACCAATGTGTCTTCGAATTGGAAGCTGATTTTCTGGGCACTCTTTTCAGGAAATCCGAGGATTCCCCAGCAGTGCTCAGTTTATTCATTCATTTCAGTTAACAGGTGGCTAAACAGGTGAAACACAAGCAGCTGTTTTCCTTTCATTCTCCACCTCTTTTGTCGACAGTTAATGTCACTTTGGAAAGAATTCATTTGAGAGGTGGTTTGTCTAAATTATTTGATTGCTACAATGCCATAAAGGGATGCTGCTGTACAGGACTTGATCCAGTTAAGGAAATGAAGCAGAATTTCCATTGCTCCTATTTTGCTTAGGTTAGAAGAGCAGGATCCAGCTCATCATCTTGTACATAAAAAAATTAATTAATACCTTTACCATGTCTCATATTTCCTAGTATTTACTTCGATCTTTTAGGTTTTTACAGCGTAAGAAAAGGTAAAAACAAATTCCCAAAGGCAACAAATACCAGTAAGGGCTCTGCCAGTTCTGACTCTGACTGGTCACGGACAAACTGATGCTACTGAGTGTGAGAAAAGATCTTGAATATCTGACTGCAGGGACTGTGTGCTGCAGCAGGGCTGGAGTTACATCCCAAACCACCCAAAACTTGGCTGGGGAGTTCCCTGCTGGGTGGAATTTGTAGGTATTGAGCAGGGGCCTGTTTGACACCCTGCTATCAGTTTCCCATTAATTCATCTGCTTGTCCCTTTGTCCCAGAGCCTGGACTCCTTTCAGGGCTGGCTCTGCTTTGTCTGTGTCCTGTCTGCAGGCAGACAGTGACCATCCAGTACCTTGCACTCTGTGTTTGTGTTTATTTTATGTGCCTCGTCCAGAAAAGCAGCACAGAACACAGTGTTTCAAATGGCAGCACATGTATAAAGTGCTCCTTATTTAGGGGCCTTTACTCAATTATATCCTTGCCAAATGCATGGAAGATTTCAGTGTTTTGAAAAGTGCATCAAAACTAGCTGAAAAGGCAATTTATTTCAGTGGAAATTCAAGCTTTAGGGAAAAAAATGCCATTTTTGTACAGGTGCTCTGATACAAAGAGTGGCAATGGATCATTTGGGGACAGTATGTTAATAATGAAGGTCTGTTTGCTAAATTGCTCATTAGTAACTCATATATTTATAGTTTTACTAGTTTTGAAACATTGTACATGTGCTAATTCATGCTATTGTTATACTGATTACTGTAACTGTCAAAGTATGAGGATTTAATGACAAATTTAATAATAAAATTTTATTTTTGCCTGAAGGAGTTAAGGATTTTTGTGTAGGTAGGATTAGACAGATGGCACAAACACTCAGGTAGGGTAAAATGTAGGATTATCTTACATCATAAAAGCAAAACTTTATCTGGTTTTGTCTTTTGAATTACTTGAAGAAAGCTTTCTTTAAAAAGAAACAAAATTGCATTTCTCTTTAAAAATCACTCTTTCTTTATATTTCAGTCATCATCTTTAGTGAGAGGAGATCCACAGCTGGAAAAGCCTGAGAGAAAAGTTTCCTGAACCTCTGGAGGAAGATGGGAAAGCAGCAGCAAACACAGAGGTATTTTGTGTTTTATATTTGTATATTTGTGCCCAGTGCAGCTGGAATGTTTTACACACCCAGTATAGAACACATCCAGCTGACAAATCAATTGTTATATTTATTGCAAAATCATCTCTCTGGATTTAATTAAGAGATTTTACCACTTACTGAGTCAATATCTTAACAGTTCCTTAGTCCTTTGGGATCATTCACAAATCTCTTGTGAAATACAGGTGTTTGTTAGGTGTCACAATGATAACTGTGCCTAAAAAAAACACCCCCAAAGTCCTGCCAATGAAAATTGTGGCAAAATTTTCTGGTTTTAAGAATTTATTACTTTTCCATGGTGAAATAACAGGGTCTTCAGTGATCTTTTTATGTCAGTGGATGCCTGAACTCATAGAGGTTTATCAAGAGGCTAGGATGGGTGTTCCTTTGTGGAATCTGCTCTACTCTGTACAGTACAAACTGTGGGAGCTTTCTAGTCTGTTGTTTTAATTTTTAAAAATCTTTGGGGCTGTGTAGTGGCAATTTAATTCCTTTTCAAAAACAAAAGGCTCTCTGGAAATGGATCTTTAGGGGGCACACAGGTTTTAATCACAAATTGATTCTCCTGTTCACTTCACCCAGACCCCTCCATGTGAGCAGTGCTGATTGTCCAGGTGATAGCCTGGAATCTTTTCCTTAATCAGGCATCCTGTGTGGCAAGGATGGTGTTTGGGCTGCCTGTGTGACCCTTGGTGGTCGCTGATCTCAAGGAAGGGTGGCTCTCACTGCAGCCCTGAGGCTGCCCCTGGTTTTTAGACCTCTCAGGTCAATATTTTGCATTTCAACAGTGTTGTTCTGTAGAGTTATCACAGGCATTAGGCAGGACTCATAACTCTGAAGGAGTAAAGGTGTTCCTTTTCATTTTATGAGAGGAGAAATTGAAGTGTGAGGTTTACTTGTGTGAGATCAGCCAGCCAGCTTGGGAGAAGAGGAAGATTTAAATCTTGCCAGTGGAGTTGGGTTGTCAGAACCCAGTCACGGAGCCCATCCCTGTAGTGCCACCAAGTCTGTGTTCCCACTCATGGAACAGACAGGAAAATGCTCTTTTCCCTCAAAATTCCTTCACTGCCTCACTCCACACACAAATGCATATTTGTTACCTTTCCAGCACTCTTTTTTTTTTTCCCTGGATAATCTCACGTATATTCTGTGTAAGTTTTAACGAGGGGATGATGCTTCACTCCTGCAATATTTCCCTCATCCTGAAGGATCAGGGAAGCACTTTGCCAGCCCAGCTGCTCCAGGCACGCTTTCTTTATCCACCTCTAACCAGGGAGCTGGCACAGCCTCCTGTAGGCAAAGGAATCTTTAGCTGTTTACTCCATCATTGTGTCTTTGTAGAAGGGAAGAGAGGAAGGGTTTGGAACTTTGTGGGGGTGTGTGGTGGACAGTGTAAACCCAGATTTTCGGGGTGCATCTGCTGGAGAAGTCCAACTTCTTGGTGAGGCAAAGACCTTCACCAAAATTTGAAAGAAGGGGTCAGGGATGACCCCCTCACCTGCTGTACCAGCTCACACAAGTTGAGAAAATGAGGCCAAACCTTTCTCTTTCTGGATTCTGCACGCTCTGAGACAAGGCAAGCACAGTCCATGGGCTCCTGCCCACGAGGGGTGGGGAGCAGGACACCCTGCTCCCCAAAGTGTCCTTCCCATGCAGCTGGTCAAGGTCACTGTTTTGCTCTTCTGACACGTTATCAATTACCCTGCCAACAGACTGATACTGGACCTGTAGTTTTCTTATAAAATAAAAAACTGAGTTTAATTAAATCATCAGTAACTTGGACTTAATTATTTCAGACAGTATTTAATTAATGTTTCATGGACACCTAATGTAATTAGGGTTCCTTTAATAAGACCTTCTATGACATTAAAATATATGACCTTTATCTTTCTTATCACCCGTAGTCTGACAACTCAGATTTGTCATTTTCACTAGAGGTATAGTTTGATTAAATAGAACAGAACATAAAATTAATCTGCCAAATTATACTTGTTTGTTTCTCTTTTTTTTTGCTACTTAAAGACTAATAAGTTAAGTCTTTTAATTAGCGGTGTCGGTACAGATGTTCGTGCTGGCGTTTTGCCTTTGTGTTTTTTCAGACTGTTTCTTTTATGTATCATTTTTTATGACAAAAGTAGATAACAACCAGACTTTATTAATCATTGTGAAGGGTTCAATCTTTTAGATATGAAAAATAAGGAGCTATTCTTTACAGTAACAATGACTGGTAATTTTGGGGTTTTTTTAATGTTTAAGACAATCCTGCAAAGCACTTCACTTTTCTGGCCACAAACTTTCCAAACACAGAACTGTAGTTTAAATATGAATGAACATAAGTGAGATTATGAGGCTGGCCCATAGTTGCTTTTCAGGAGCTACAGGTTCTCTCTTCTTCACTCTTGTTTTGGGGCAGTTATCAAGATCCAGTGAAACAGCATTTGTCATATGCAAACTGTAGAGAAGGAGAGTGATTGAAGGGATTTTACAGCCTTCCTTGGAGCAACACTCATCTGATCTTGTTTCCTCACTCACCAAAGAGCTTTTCTACCTCACTTTCAAAAGCAGAACTGCTCCAGTGCCTTCACTGCTGTTCAAGTTCCACTTGCTGAGGTAAATTTGTATTTATGAAGACACCACAAAGCTTAAAAAGTAGAAGTGAAGCATTGTGCGCTTTTTTTTTTTAAATTAGACTAAAGAAGAAATTGAGGAGCGCTCCTCTAGGAAAGGGAAACAATTTCTGTTGTGTTCTGATCTCCCACTCAATAAAAACAAGCAGGGTGAAGGCAACTCTTGGCTCAGAACCAGTGCAGATGCTGAGGTGGAATATCTTTGCTTTGTTCCCAGTGGAGAATGTAGAGAAGGGAGCAATTCATTGACTCATGCTTTTATTTTCTTCCTAAGGGCTTTAACACCAGAGATGTTGTCATGAGAGAGAACACACTAAACAAATTGTTGAATGCTCCAGAGTAGATTTCAGGCATAGTCATTGAGGAAGAGGAAAGTTTCCTCTGCTCCCCTTCAGAAAAGAGCAGAAACTCATGAAATTTAAGCCTCTGAAGAAGCCCATTTAATCATCTGAAGATATCCCCACAGCTAAAATTAAACATGAGCTGAAGGATTTTGTTCCACTGACAAGGAACAGGCTTGGAGAACTACCTGGTCTACACAGGATTTGTTGATGTGATAAGGAAAAATGAGCAAGGAGCTGAAGTTGTGGTAGTTAAAGGTGGGAAAAGAGCAGCCTAAAGCCATAGAGTACCAAATAAACCCTGAACACCTCGTTCTCTTCGATTTATTCAATATTCTACCATAGTTACATCGAATAGCTGGCAGTTTGTTCTGTGTGTGTAACCCAAAATTTAACCTGAGGCTTGTACAGCACTATCACCCAGGTAACATCACCAGCAGTGCCCCTTCATTTCCTCCTGCAACCCTGAGCCTTTTCCTCCTGACAGAACCAGGCTCTGCTTCAGACCTGTTAAATCTCCAGAGATGGCTCTGGTAAGTCCTGCTCACTGTAGAACTGTGGATTTGTAGCGGGGCTGTCACACTGTGAAATACATGATGGCCAAAAGAGGAAGAAAAAAAATCCAAACAAAAACAAACAAACAAAAAAACCCAAAAAACCAAACCAAACAAAAAACAACAACAACAACAAAACCAAAAAAAACCAAAAAACAAACACCCCAAAAAAACCAAAAAAACCCACCAAAACCAAAAAAACAAAAAACCCCAAAACACAGAACAGCAAAAAAACCCCATCAGATACCAGAAAGAAACAGAGAAATGGTATCTGAAAAAGTGACACCGGCGTCTTCTTATAAAAACTTACAGAAATTCTTGCCTAGAGCCCTCCCCATGATCTTCTTCCCAATGCCACTAAAGCAGCCACATCCAGCACACAGCAACCCCTGACTTCATATATCGGATAAAACTGCCATTTTAACTTAATAAGTCTTAATTAGTAGCTCTATGTTGTTTGCTGATTGCAGACCGTGATTAGTGTTGAGAATGCAGCCGCTCAGCAGCACTGGCGGTATTCAATTAAGATTTAAAGATGTAATAAAGGCAGTGACCAAGATTCATCCCACTTGCAGCAATTCCCAGTAGGGGAAGAGGATGTGAAGGGGTTAAGCCCAGGAAATTCATCACTGCACAAACAGGCAGCTGCACAATGCCACCCCTAGTGCTGCCCTGAGTCTGTGCTGGGCAAAGTCTCCCACTGAAGAGAAGCTGGGGATAGGATTGTTTCACAATTTGGTGTCAGTGAGCTGATCATTCTCTCCTGGCAGATAAGTTTGTGATGTTTTACCTCACACATCTTTATAGACACCAGAGATAGATTTCATTAACACAGTGAGAATTGAATTATGGTGAGCCTCTGTCTGAATAGAAAACACCTAATCTACCCTTGGATATTCAAGCAAATATGATTAATATAGAAAAATCTATGGGATAAAAAAACTCTTGATCCAACCATGTAAAAACAAATTAATCTGATTACACAGATTACTGAAAACTGGTCACCTTGGCTACATTAGGACCTTTAAAAGCAAACACAAATCAGTGAATCATTTTAATCAAATTTAATTTAGATTATACACTTTCACATAAAATCTAATTTAGTTGGAATTACTCGGTCATGACTTGTCTGCTCCCCACAGGACAAGGTTAAAGAGATTACATTTGGGTTCATGTCAGCAGCATCTGCTAGTTAGCTCCCTGAATGCTGATTTAATGAGAGACGTTGTGCTTAGCCTCTTGGAAAGACTTCTGGTTCAGGCAGGTGCTTGAGAGATGTTATTAATTTAGTGTGATACAAAGAGTGATGTTCTCATGCTTGGAAAACTCTCGTATCATTATTTTCGTGTATATAATAACCCTGGTGGGTTTGTTTACATCTGATGAGCAGCTTTTGAGGGTTTCCCTCTAATCTGTCCTTAATATACTCCTTTAGAGAGAGAGGGGATTCCTGCTAAAGAAAGAGCAGTTTTTTTAATACAAACAATTACCTTGGGGCTTGTCTATAAGGGGCAGCAAGAGAGCACGAAGCTGCAATGTGAATTTAGAAGGTACCAAATCCACAAGTAGGCAATGCCTTATTGTCTCCTGGAAAATCTGCACCTCCAGTCAGCCCACAGAGAGCACCTTGCTTGTAGCCCACCTGCTCTGCAAACAGACCCTTTAATTCTTTGCATTCAGCTCTGCAGAGCCAGATTCTGTCCCCCTTTGACTCGTAGCACTGAGGTTTTGTGTGGAAATGAATGGGGTGCCTTGCAGTTGGCTACTAATTGATGAAAAAAGAGTCTCAGTGAGTTTAGCCTTTGGTATTGAGTGCAGAGAGGGCAAGCTCTGTGCTGATGGAGCAAAACCAGAGGCAACAGTTGCTGTTTCTGCTCCTTCAGCCCTGTGGCAGAAGACAAGAAGGTCAAAATAATACTGAAAACCTCTTGCTCAGTGCCTCACTCTGAGCCAGAAAATTCACAATGGCTTTATGAATCACCAGGGCTGCTAAAGATCTGTCCATGATTCCCCAGGCAGGAATCAGTGCTCAGGCACAAGATGCATCAGGTGCCTGCTGCCTCTCTCACCTGCTGCTGGATGGACTGAAATCAGAGACAAAAAGCTTGATCTCACAGGTTCTCCCTGGGCAGGATTTCCACAAGGAGGGAAAGGGCAGACTGAGAAACTCTGCCCATATCCAAACTTGACTGATTCCCTAATCCAGCTGGTAAACTGGAGGTTTAAATGGACTTAACTCTCCTCAAGTGTGTCCCTGCCTATGCAGGAACCTCTCATCCAATCCAGTTCTCTCCCACATCTAGAAGAGATTAGCCAGGAATCCATTCGGGGGAAATCACACCCATTTCACTGAAATCAATAGGAGTTGCATCAATTTTAGACATCCTGCGTGCTTTCTGCTGGCTTTTTAAAGCACTGTTTATGGTTCTCCAGAAGGGGGAAAAAAAAGTGCTGCAACCTTTAATCCCAGGAGTTCTGATGAAGAATTTTGAATAACACTTGAAGTTCATTTCAAAATTTTACTATTTGGATGCAGAATTTCCCTGGTGGAGGGGCTTAAAACTCTCTCTGTAATTACCGTAACAGCATAAGGGTCGAGCCATTAAAATAATCTCTGGCAATTCGGTGTGATTCGTGTTATTTATGAAGAATGCTGCAGACTCAATGTTCTCTGCTACACCCTCTGCTTCCTGGGGGTCTCCCACCCTTTCTCTTCCCCTGTGTATTAATGGTCAATTCTTAGATATGTACTAGAAGAATGTACATCTCCAAAATTAATGAATCCACGCTGAAGGAATACCATTTATATATGACATCCGTAATCATATCAAAGAAAACTGGGCAAAATTGAGAAAAATGGGGACATACCTTATTACAATTACCTTCTATTCTAGCATATTTTTCTTATTAGCAGCGCAGACAAAAAGGCAGCCCTCCTATTTTATTTTAAATGAGCCTGATAGAAGTATCTCATCCACTTCATTTTCATATGAAATTGCACTGTGGAGCCTGATCCTCCTTGCCTGATCCTTCACTCAGGCAAAATACTTATTGCTGTGCCTGGAAACAAAGTCTCTCTCAAGATTACAGGGTTAGGACCTCGGATATGCACTTTTGCCCCGGATAATCACTGATAATTGTTCTGTGCTGCATGTGGCGTGCCCAAATCATCTTTTAAAGAGGGAAATACTGCGCTCACCTTGGTCAGATTTTGGTAAGAACCAGTATGGGCCACGCTGTGGTTTCATCTGGAAGTGGCACAGTTCTGCACCAATGGTGACGAGGTTAAGTCGTGTTAAGCTTGTGTCAACGTATTTCCCAATGTATTGGTGTTAATGTTGAAATACCAAATAATTCTGGCATCCAAATTATCCGAGTTTACAGTTTTGCTTTCACAGAATGTGGAAAAGGGGATATTAAAGTTTTCTGCCAGTGTTAGGTTTGTGTAATCCTGGTAGGGATGTACATCACCTCCAGCATGTCCCTGCTGCCCTGGAATGTCCTTCTACCCCCAGAACTCTCCTGAGTGAAATTCATAGAAACAAAGCCAAAATAAAGTAAAAACAATCAAATTGTACAATATTGCTTTCTAAATCTGAAATCTTAAGCACTGAATAATAAATTTGGACATGTTCTCTGTCTGACACAGGAGTTTCAATCTTGCAGCAGTATGGAGAAAAAAATGTGATAAAAAATAAAACCAAAATGCTGACACCCTAACAGTGCCAAAAATTGGCAGAGCCCGTGCTGAGTTATGAGCAGCCCTAATATGAAATTATCCCAATAAACACGCAGCTTAATCCGAAATACAGCACAGACACCAAAACCCTCCTGCTTAGCTCGGGCTCGTGAAGGAAAGATAAATAACATTGTCACTCCTCAAAATTAAGATTTTTAGGAAACTGGGGAAAAAAGTGCTGAGTTTAATTGCCCCTTCTAATTAGCTCACTAGACAGCTCTTTGGTTGCTGTGATTACACAGGAACAAGCAGAGCCTTTCTCGTACTGTTCCTGTCAGGAATCTTCAGATGCAGAAAAACAGTTTTTCCTGCTCTTGCAGGAATTTTTATTTTTAGACCATTTCTAACGCAAATATTGGCCCAAAATCAAGTGCGCAGGAAGCTGAGGGACTTGGCAATAGAGATAGAGTAGGAATGTAAAGGATTAGAGTGCTTAATGTACTGGAAAGAAGTTTATCAATACTGACAATTCTCACAGTGCTTAATCAAACATTTAAGACAAGTGGAGAAGCAGACAGTAAAGACTTAGGGGCTTTTGAACAATAAAAGCAAACAAACTGTCTTGTTAGAACATGTCAATTTATGGTGGAATAAAGAAACACCTACAATTTAGTTACTCTTTTCATATAGATAACAGTGGCTTTAAGGAGTGAGCTGTGTTTAAAATGACTGTAAGTAACTCCTGAGGAAAACAAAGCACAACTTTCCCTTTATAATCAAATTTTAATGGTTACAGCTTGGTGTAAATAAACAGGATGATTGTGATTTTTTTTTTTCTTAAAGGCAATTAAAAAAAAATCAACACATAATAACAGATCTAAGGGTCTGAACTTTCAGTAACACGTTGTATTTATTTTATCAGAGCTTGAGTCTGTCTGGAGAGTAGCAGGAGCAGAGCTGGGAGCTCTCTGTGCCTCTGCAGGGTTAATTTGGGGAAGAGGCTCACACACCTGCATTGCCTGGGCTAGATTTTCTTAAATAACAAGTCTGGAAATTCCTGCTTGAAAATTTGCTGTTGATTCTGACTCCTACGTAAAAAGCCCTGACTTAACTCTTACAGTTTTGATAAATATTTGTAGTGAAAATCTGGATCCAATGTAAAGAGAAAAGAGATTCCAGTTTCAGGTTGAATTTCAGTGATAACTGGAGGCTAACTCAGCATCAGTCACACCGTGGCACTGGATTTACACTCAGATCAGAATGCTCTCTGTCTGGCACTTGGTGTCCCATTACCAGAAATAAAGATCTGTAAATATTTTTAAGAAAACGGGTGCTGTAAGGCCAGGAATGCTAAATTCACATGTGGCAGAGCAACAGGAATATACTGCAGACTATGTGAGCAGAGAGAAGAGGAAGTTTCTTCCTTCAGGTAATCTCAGCAGCCAACTAAATAATAAAAATAGGGATGACTGCTTATCAAACTACTGGCAATATGACACCTACAACGAAAACATAATTGGCATCCAGTTACTTGGTTAAATTTAACTCTCAGAACAGCAGAGCAGGACCCTGAGCTGTGTTAGCTGAAAAACAGAAAATGCAAAACAGATGAAAGTTCAGTTCAAGACTGAAATTAATTAGAAAGCAGTAAGCAGTTAAAAAGCAGTAAGAATTCAAGATGGGAATTTATTCCCTTTTTCAGAACTGAGTGGGAATAATTCCAGCTATCCTGGGTTCCCTTATGTAGTCTGCTGCTACAATGAAATATCCTGAGCTTCCCGCCTCCCCAAATTGCCGTAAGTTCCTGGAAGCTGGGTGTCAAATTCCCCTGAAACACTTCTGGCATTTTAACTTCGTTTGTATCTATTAGTTTTAACTACACGGCACATGCAAGCATTGCCAGATTTCAGGTTAGTTATTGTTTGCTACTTGATCTCAGTTATTGCTCTAAAATCTTTTTTATCAGGAGGCTTCTGTTCAGTTCACGTTTTCCCCCAAAACTGGAAGATGCAACATAAGTGTTCTGATGCAATTGATTTTGACTACAGGGGGAATTTTCTAAACCAGAATTTTTTCTCTTCAAGAGCCATGCCGACAAAAAAAGATAATTTATTTAACAACCAAGGTTAAATCCTTCATCTGGAAGAATGAATATTTGAGCTTGATATCAAACCTTGCTGATGTACATCACACCCTGTTTGTTCCTCCACAGTCTGGAAGGTGTCCTTAAGTTGTAGCTTGATTTCAAGATTAAAAAACCCAGATTGCATTTTGGCAGCCCAGTGACAGTTGTGTTTACACCAACCCTCCCAGTTCCGAATTTCATATGACTTCAGGCACGTCACAGCTGGACCTTGTAGGACTGGTACTCAAAACTCAAAACTGCCCTGGCTACCTAATGAATATGCAGGATGAGCTTAATTCGTGTGCCTGTTTACCTCTGTCTCACATGCAAATAGAAGCTGTCCTGGTGGCCATTCGCACCTGCTAAGGGCCCATATGCACATACAGCCCTGGCAGCTTCTCATGCAGATTATAAATTCTGTCGCACCGCCCTGAAGACTAAGAAACGCCACTTAAAACGACCCTGGTATTTTTGCTCAAATGGTTTTACCTCGTGCTGTATCATTCTGTTCTCGTTGAGCCATCCGCGGTTTTTTCAGGTAATTTACCCGGGTTTCTAGAAGGAAGATATTGCCCATCACCAGTAGTAACATCCCTAAACACATTCCTGCTACAGGGAATTCACACCAAACAAATAAAAATATGCCGTGTGCAACATTTATTTATTAATGTTTTTAATTGTCATGTTTTGGGCTGCTATACCTTGTAGGGAACATGCAGGTGGAGACATCCATTAATTTAACTAGTTTGAATCAGTCAGTTGAAGCCACTTGTAAAACCATCCCAGCAGTGTTACCCTCAGTGAATTGAATTATCATTCTTCTATCCACTTTCTAAAGAGGGAGTAAAAGGACTGCTTATCTGTTTCCTAAAAAAAAAAAAGCAGTAGGATATATTTTCTTATGATGCAGGTGCAGTAAAGTCAATGGTATAACAACATTGTAAAATTTACATCAGTAGTTAATTTATCCTGAATTCTATATGCTTTATCATCTATAACTTTGATCGTGTTGTCATTAACTGCTCTGAACCTGGGAAGACAGCAGGGACTGATTCAAAACAGAGAGCCTTCCCAAATTTTTCCTGCTCCTATGCCTCAAACTTCCGAAATGAGAATACAAACTGCCTCGTGTGCAGAACAAATTTCTGGGAAAGACTCATAATTGTGTGATATTACCTTACTGCTAAATAAATAGAACAAGTTGGGCTCTGTGGTGTCTGATGCCTGCCTGCAACTCCACTGTTGTTTAAGTGGAAATACTGATTCGGTCTCACACAACGGCCACAAAAACAAAGGGGAGAGATTTTTTTCGGTTTCATCTTGTTCTTGCTTTAAATTGCTCCGTGATTGTGTCTGCCACCCTGTGTGTGTACACACGTGTATTTGTCCTATCTGCAACGTTTATACCAATCTGTAAAACACCAGAATTTTGGGAGCATAACATGAAGAGCTAAAGGGTATTGATCCCTCTAAGAGTCAGTGTAATCAGAGCCTATGTTTGGCCAATGTGTTAAAAGTATTTATCATCATCCTTTTGATATTGTATCACCCTCAGGTATCTGAGATGTAATTGTGGTGGTTCTGCCACATCTCACTGCACAAACCTGCGTGATCTGCCTGATGCCATGAGCATAAACAGTGAAAATCAGAATTTTAAAAATCCCTCTCCTTTTGCTAGCACGTGGCTGACAAAAGTGGGAGGTGTGTGATTATTATAACGATTTTGGCTCTACTCGAGGCAATAAGCAACAAATCAGATATTTCTTCAAGTCTATAAATAAGTGGTTCATGATGCTGGCTGTCTAATTAGCTCAAAGCAAAATGCATCAAATGAGTAGTGGTAGGCAGGGCCAGAAGCTGATAAACGACAAGGAAAATTCAAATGCTCCTTTAAATTGTAAAAGCAGTTCTTCTGATATAAATCTGACTGTGGAAATGTTGCTTTTTTTACTGTGTGTGATGTGAACGCAGGAATAAGGAGAAATATCTGATTAGCAATTTTTTAAAATTCAGAAATCCTTTATTTCATCTCAAGTGCAATGGTATGAACACAAACAAGGCCCGTTCATCCACCCTTTCCTGGCAATTTAGCTTGGAGGGCTCTTTGTGTGCAGGAGCACTACACACATTTCCCTTAGAACACTCAGTCCATGATCACTGTGTCATAATTGCAAGTTATTGAAGAGTTAATGATGCACAAATGAGTCCAGAGAACCAAGGATTTCCAGCTCAGTGTACATAAGGCAGCAGCGCCTAACAAACAGAAGCAATTTCCTTTTGAAACCATCTGGGATCAGCCCCAAAGACCTGGAGATAAAGGGATTTTTTTGACCAGTCCACATCCTCTGTGCCACCTTGTCCTTTCTTGAGCAGAAAGTTATCAGCAAACAGTGGAACCCTCTTTGCTCTTCATCTTCCAGCAAAGTTTTGTAAGTAAGATACAGCAGCAATAATCTCAATCCTGTGTCAGTCCAGCAGGTCTCACTTCCCCCTTCATCCTGGAATTGTGCAGCTTTCCCTGGCTCAATGTAGCAAACCTCAAAAATGTGCAGTAGGTTCAAGCTCAAATCTTCACTTGATTAATCTCCAGTCCTGGTGTAACAGCTATCAGTGGAAAATGATTGGTGTGGGAAGTCTGAGTGTTGCTTAATTCTGATTGTGCATTTTCGTGCCCTACAACAGCCCAGGCACATTTTCTCTGCAGCTCTCTTTTCCTCACTTAGAATTAATGAAATCCAAAGGAATAATAACACTGTGAATTTAAATATGTTCTGTGGCTCGGGGTTAGTTTTGAATAGGGGAAACAGTAACAGGACAATGTCCTACCTGGTAGCTGGGCAGCACTGCAGAAGCACCCGTGGGAGGCACAGGGTGCCCTCTCCTGGGATAGGGAATTATCCCGTTTATCCAGGCTGGGCAGGAGCTGTGGGACATTCCCTAAGGACAATGGGACATGAGGTTATTATTCCCATTTACACTGGCACTCCAAGGATTAAGCTTTCTTTCTCGGGAGACATCCGAGCTGTCTGTGTCTGTCTGAAGTGTCTTGCATGAGCCTGAAACAAATAATTTGAGGGTTTTTTCAGACTAATTCCTACTGAGTCATCTTTTAAAACTTTCTTTAGAAAGTTCTTTTTCTCTCTTTTTTTTCTATAAATACTGCACTAGAATATTTCCCATGTCACTCCAGTCAGTCCCCAGCTCATTCAAAACATATTTTTAACATATTCCTGAAGCAAATGACACAGAAGTAGAGCTTTAGGTGGGATTGCTAATAGTTTCTCCTCTTTCTGGATTCTTTTGTCCTGGTGTCTGGTTTGGAGGGTTCCCAGGGAGTTACAAAATGCAGATCTGACTGTTCCCTTTCTGTTAGTTCACGTTGGTTCTGAGTTCTTTCCAGCTTGTGGTATTTACAGGCATGATCCATTACAGATATGCAAGATGGCCAAGCCCTGTGCTAATCTGATTTAGTCCAAGAGATCTGGTCCCACCTATTTCCTATGTATTTCAGAGACCTTTCGCACATTACTCTTTTGCCCATTTTCTGAATCTCTCACCTGTAAATAGAGCCAGGGCTTCCTTACTTCCCATGGAATTCTGTTCAGTAAAAACTTCATTTATTGTAATATGTTCAAATACTGTGATAGGAAGAGCCATAAAAGCATCAAATGGAACCTGTGGTTCGTTTTTAAAATGGAATCTGGAGAACAGAAGAACAAGGTCCTCATTTTTATTTAAAGACTGTCTATGAATGTTGCAGAGCTTTGTGTGTTTGCCATTCTTTGTGCAGTTGAGCTTGACTCAACCTGCAATAAGAAGTAGCAACACTTGATAAGAAGAATTTGTTTTTTCCATGCAAAACTAGGGCACAACTGCCTCCCTCTAATTTTCTATCAGCTTTCCTGGGAGCCCTTGGTGTGCAAATAGAGCAGGCTTGAGTCTTTATCGACTTGGTGTATAGAAGTTGGAAACCAGATACAGAAATCATCTGCATTTGCACTGATTAAAATTACAAAATTATAAATACCACCTATTTTCTTAACACCCTACAGTTGTTTTTCGGCTCCAATCCAAATCAATCTATGGATGAAGCAAAATCTGTACAATATATTTCTGAATGCTAATCCTGATACTTCACTGGACGTAGTTTAGATATGCCCTGTTTGTGAGGTCTTCAAATCAAGTTAAATTAAAGTAGAGTATGAGAGTTTTGTGAGATTACACCGTTTTCCGAGGGGTTGTGGGGTTCTTTTCAAAAAAGAAACTGAACCTTTTATTGATGGGTTGTTTTGCAAAAGTGGGAATGGGGTGGGCCAGGACAGAGGCAACTGGCAACAGGAAAAGGCAGCAAAAGGGAAACCAGCCATAAGCTGCGTGGTGTCCCTTTCCTGGCTTCCCCTCTTAGCCACTCTATGGTTCCTTTTGAAGCCTTTTCCCCCTGTAGCTCCTCCTGCATCACACAGCATTCCCTTCCTCGCTTCCTAAAAGGATTCTTCGGGCAGCAGCCTCAGGACTGCCTCCCAAAGCTCCTCTTCCCCTCCCTGCTCCCCTCACCGAGCAGCCTTTTGTTTGCTTCTGCCAGAGTGAGGCTGAGTTTGGTGGGGTCTTTTCTCTTTTCTGTCACCATGATTGTCCTGTGACCCTCACACATACCTGAGATCACACATCTGATCTACCTGGGAACACCTCATTGCTGTCCCACAGAGCAAGGAGCACCCCCTCCCAGTAATTAGCCTGCACATGCTCCTGGTAGGTGCAGAGAAGGGAGTCTAGTGCAATCAGAAAGCTCCTTAGCCAGGGAAAATTGGATCTTGGTTGGATTCTTTGCATGAAAAATGTGTTGGGTACACCAGCAGCAAGATCCACTGTGTGGCTTTAGATGCATTTTGTCTGACTGCTCCACCTGTTTCAAAAAAGGCCTGGAAATACCTATTTGACAAATCTTTAAATTATGTATCATTGAGTAAGTTCTTCCCCTGCAAGTGCCTGCTGCACTTGCCCTACTAGGAGAGGAATTGCTGTCTACAGAGACAGTTAAGAGCTGGCCCATGGTAAGACTGGGATTTGGGTAGTTCTTGGGAGATACCTTGAATATCAGATAATTCATTTGAGCTATTACAGAAATAAAGGATGGGTGATGAATATGAATTTAAGTGGTGTAGTTATTTGTGACTCTTGTTCAGGTCAGAAATGTGTTTGTCCCATGGAAACAGCCCATATAATAATTGTTTCTTTGGTGAGTCCCATTCCTGTTATTTTATATCTATTGTCTTTGCAGATGGATGTATTTGCTTTGCAAAAGGCTAGGAGCAGATACTGCCCTCATTTATCAGTGTGTGTTAGGGGAAAAAATGAGCAGAAAGGATTTTCAGGGCTGGTGAAGTTCTCTCATTGACTGGCCACGTGGACTGGTCAAAGGAGTTGAAGCCTCTCCCTGCTAACAGTGAGATGTGCTGATGTCTTGTAGATAGAGCAGGTCCAACCCCTCCAGCTCAGCCCCACTCACAGCCTGCTCACTCTATTTTGCAAAGCTTTTTAGGTGCCCTATTTCTCTATTTTTCTGTAGAGCTCTGCTCAAAACCCTCATTGCTCTGATACTTAAAACAATTTCAGGTGAAATTTTCAGATTCTGAGTGTCGAGGCCAGTTTAGATTCACTCGTTCTTGTGCAGACAGTTCCTTACCCTCAGCTTGTTTCCAGGCACTGAAGACATGGTCAGGACTGAGAATTGGAGCAGCAGGACTAGGTTTTCCCAAGTTCTTAATCTCCTCAGGGATGCAGATCTTTCTGTGGGTTTTGTATTGTAAATCACAAAGTCTCAACGACACTTGAGCTGCTTATTTGCATGGAGGGAAGTTTTTCCCACTGGTTGGTAGGGGTAACTTTTCTCAGACAAAATAATTTCAAATCAAATGACATTGCAATTAAGATCTTACAAAACAAATGGAAGGTTTGTTCCAGTAAAAACTGAGGCAGAGGCTTGCATTATTCATAATTTTCTAACTGCTCTCAAGCAGGGAGATTACTTCAAATACTGACATGAGTGACTCCACTTTGGGAGTTAGGAGATCATTCTTCACCAGATTAAACTATTTCTTTTATTCTTCTGTATCTCAGGGCCAAGAACAGAGCAAAGGGAGATACAGACACCAAATAGAAAGCTGTCATTTGTATTTCACTCTAAAATCACTTCTAGGTAGAAGACAAACATGATTTAGGTTTTTGGACAGTAATTTTTCTTGAACACTCACTTCTTCAGAGATGGAGAGGATAATAGGACACCTTATCACAGCAAAACCAATTCATATTTCTTTGATCAACCCTTTGAATTAAACTTCTAACCTGACTTCTAAACAAATAATACAACAGGGAAGGAGACAAGAAGAAAAATAAAGACAGGAATGGGGAGTGGAAAAGGAGAGAGTATGAAGGACATAAATAGATTAATAGAAAGGATAAAAAAAAAAGTGTTTGTAATCTATGTGATTTTATGTTATTTTTTAAAAACATCTCTATAGTCCAGATGAATCAATATGAGAACAGGACTTGTTTACAATAAAGCTTTGTGATTTTCCTGTTTAAATCATTACTGAAAGAGTATTTCAGTTGCAGTATATTGATTGGACAATAGCAAATTATAATTTACTTGTTACACCTAATTATAAAAGTGTGGCTAGAGAGAAATGGCAGAGGAAGAAAGGATTGTTTCCATGATTGCATCTCAGATTCACAAGGAAACTTGCATTATTTTTATATTCAGGAGAAATAACAGTGTTCAAAAATAATCTTCAAATGAAATAACTCGAAAGAGAACTCATATTTAAAAGTTATTACACAACAAGTTAATTTTGCATTTTGAGAGTAGAAGTATTATTTCTAAAATAATAATAGGTTAAAAGCAATGTGGGGAGAACCTACCTGAAATAAACTCTCGGTCCTGAGTGTAGTGAAAGAACACTCAATTTAATTCAGAAGAACTGCAGTTAGTTTTTGACTACAATCAAAAGACAGCAGAGTGTTATTCAGCACTTTGTTTTTCCCAGGTTCTCCAGCCTTGTTTTGTTTTCTCTGCAGAATGCACACAAGTATGAGATGCACATGCAAAACGTATTATTTGATGTGCAGTGGAAACATCCAGCTACCTAACATGCAGTTTCTCATGTTTTACCAGTTCCTTTACTGAATATAATCCATCCTGATTGACCTGGGGAATGCTACACTGGCTTGTCTGAACATTACAAAATATGTAATATTAGTTAACTGATTATAATAAAAACAAAGGGGAAATGGGCAGACTGCCTGCCTGCCTGCCCTGTCTCGGGCTTTTTTTTGGTGCAACAGAGTTTATATTCCCCCCAGTGTTTTTCCACTTTCCTTATATGAAATGAACAGCTGTAATTGAAAAGCAAGAAGCTCCATGGTTTATAGAAATAGGTGTTGTTAAGAGCCTTAGCCATCTAATTTTCTTCCTATTGCAGGGCAGGCTTCCTATTGTCTGTCCTTTAGAGCTAATTTCTTTTCTGATCAAAAGGCCCACATCATTGAAAAGGTAGTAATGACTATTCATTTGCTTGAAACCCCCATTCTGCAGCCTGCAAAGCTTTATTTAGAAACTGCTATTTCTTTCTAAAAGGAAAATCTCATTTGTGTCCTCTATAATGTCAATTAAAGTAGAATATATTTTAATTATTTATCCTGGAGAGAAACCTTTCAGGATCTCAATTTGCTGTGCCAGTGATACAGGCTGTAGTTCGAAACAATATGTGCCTTCAAAACTGTGTGTCAGAGAGTAGGAATAAGGTGTGTTTTGATTTTAATTCGCCGCTAATGAGTGGTTTATTTGCAGCTAATTAGCAAGTTAGAGTTTTACAATTAATGTCCGATTTCCAATCCAACTGCTAAAAAGGAGCATGGCCATGATTATCAGTAAATAAGGTGGTTACTGCATCTCTGCAGAAAACACCGGAGCAAAGATCCGCGAAGTTTTGAACGGGCAAAACAGAGATGACTGGAGTTTGCGGGCTTCGTTTGGTTTGCTGGTTTGGGGTTTTTTTTTGCGTTTAAGAAGGAGAGCAGCGACGTCTCCGCTAAAGCACAGCAACACGTAACGGGGAGGGGGCGGATTCCCGGCCGTGGGGGGGTCCCCTGTCCCTGCCTTGACCCTGGGGGCGAGTGGCCCGGGGGAAGGGGCGGCTGTGCCCGGAGCCCCACGGCCCCCGCGGCCCCCGGGGCTCGCCCCATCTGTCCCCACGCTGTCCCCGCACCGCTGCCACCCCAGGGCCACCCCACACGGGGCCGTGTCCCCGGGCTGCGGTGGCAGGAGGGGACAGCGGGGCCACCGAGCGCGGGGCTGCCCTTGCCGGGGGCTCTCAGGGCAAACGGAGCTGAGGTACGAGAACGATGGAATCGTTTAAGTTGGAAAAAAGGCTCCTTGAGATCAGCGAGTAAAGCTGACCCTGCCAAGCCCATCACTGAGCCGTGTCCCCAAGCGCCACATCCCCGCGGCTTTTAAGCCTCCCCAGGGACGGGAGCTCCAGCATCGCCCCGGGCAGCCTGTGCTAGAGCTGGGTAATTCTTTCGGGGGATTCTGTATGGTTGGTACTGTAACAGCGGGGGGAAGTTGCAGAAAGTTCCTGTTGCTGTCTCATCCGTTGTGGAAGAGATTTCTGCCAGGTTCGGCACGGACTGCGCTGGGGGCAGCCGTGGTGGTCTCTTTAGCATCACTTTTCGTGCTCGTTTTACCCTCGGTGTTTTTGCGTGAAAACACGTGAGCTAAATCTGTCGTTTCCTCAGGGCTCCGCAGCGAGCCGTGGTGAGTTATCCCGTGCTGGTGGTCCCCTCCACGACTCTGTTAATTGGTAACTTGGAGATGGAGAGAGTCCTTATTAGCAAACTGCCCCCTCCGCATCCCTCCCCTCCCGCTGAAGACAACTCCGTGAGGCGATTGCCAGGAGGAGCTGTTTGTCAAAGGCTAATAAACAAATTCCTCGCGAACACCTGAATGAGCCAGGGCCAGGAACAACCCAATTAAAAAACGGAGCTGCTGGTTGTTTTTTTGTGGCGGTGGAAACAATCCGGGCTCGAAAAGGGTCTATTCAGCGGGCGCTCCGAGAGGTCTGTTTGCAGCCCGCTATTGTTGTCAGAAGCCAAATAAAAGTTCAGCTGGGGGGGCGGGGGGAGGGAAGTGATTAAAAAAAAAAAAAACATTCACCGCTGCCTCCCGAACGCGCTGGGAGGCTAAGTTCAAAGGGATCGAGCTATGCCCAAACGACGCTGCCCGGGTTTACCCACGCACTTCAGATTTTTGTTCCTAAATGTTGCGATTTTTAATGATGTCATCAGAAGTAACCCTTGCTTCCCCGGCTCCGCGAGCAGCAGGGACAGCTGGAGGCTCTGGTACAGCCGCGATCTCCAAGCGGCGAGGCGCTGGGGAAGCCACGGGAAGGAGCTGGAGCTCGTTTGTCGGAACTAATGGTTTTGCTGTCCCCCTCGCCGGGCTGGGAGCTCGGTCCGGCCGTGTCAGCCCCGCGGCGAGGGAGGCAGCAGCCTCGCAGGCAATCTCGAGATGTGTTTTGACGTGACAGTTAGAAGGGGAATAAATTAAAAAAAAAAAAGACAAAAACAAACCAACTCCTAACGACCTTCAGCTGTAGAACCAACCACGAATGGTCCATTTAGCAGCCACGTTACCACGCTGAAAACTTCTGGGGGAGGATTGTGGATGCTAGCCTGAAACAGGGATCACGTGAACTTTTATCTTAAGCATCGCTAAAAGACTGGGCTTTTTCGGAGGATCAACCTAGCGAGGGTCAGCAGGGTCCAAACGAAAGGGGTGCCCAGCTCCCTTGTCTGGGCAAATTTCGAGGACAAGCCCTCGCTGATCTCGGTCGGGAATTGGGCTGAGCACCAAGGGGATGTTTTAACAACAGGATTAGACGGGGCCGGGTTCGTACGTAGCGTTATTCTTTAAAAGCCAGCGATCCTCCCTGACACAGTTCCAAGATTCCCCCGAGCTCTTCTGGAGATGCAATTAACATATATTAATGGCTGTTTCTTATTAAGCGCTGATCGCGCAGAAACCCCAGACAGACCCTTTCACATGGCCCTTTTCAAGCGCGGGGTCTCTCTCGCGTTCAAGTTGGGCTGCGCTGTAAACTCCTTATCTCGCCTCGCGTTCCTTTGTCACCCAAATAAATAAATAACAATAATAAAAGGCTCCTCAGCCTTTGACAACTGTATTTACACGACCTCAAGTGTTCCCCGACCCCCGCCAGACACACGGGGCTTCCCCTCGTAGTGAATTTAAGAAAATGGCTCCAGGCATCAGGTTTCCCCTCGCCCCGTTTATTGTCCCGGGCTGGGTCCCCTCCTGCTTTCTGCCCCTTCCCTGCGTCCCAGCGGCTCCGCAGGCTTCGTTCCCGGGGAGCAGGCGGAGGCTCCAAGGAGTGGGGTGGTGGGATGGGGTCTCTTAGAACGCTCTGCAGGTAACTTTGGGGAGCAGCAGCCGCTCCGGCGGGCTCGCCTCGCTTCCTCCTGTCCCCCACGCCGCCTCACCGGCGTTTTCAGGGCAGGCACAAGGAAGGACAAGGCGACAGCAGGTGCGGGGTGGCCGCGGGAAGGTGGCGACCTGCGAGCGGCGACAGCCCCGGCCAGCGCCGTGCCCGGGCGGGGGCTCAGCTGGGGAATTGCGGCTCCCAGGGAAAGCCCCGAGGGAAGCCGGCTTCGGGCTCGCCTCTCCCCTCCCGAAATCGCTCCCGAAATCCCAACCGAGAGTTTGCGCACGCAGCACTAACGCCGAGGCGGAGGGATTGGAGCAGAGGGTCCCTGCTCACCCCTTTTCTGGAAATAGCCATCAGTCGGATTTTGAAGCTTTCCTCCGAACATGTGCGGCGTGGAAAGCCAAGCGCAGCGGGAGCATTACAGGGACCTGGGAAGTCTGGAAATTCATCAGTCTGTACTTATATTTTTATTCGGTCAAGTTCAGTTCTTTTACAAAATATGCGATGTTTTAAGAGAAATGTTGTATTGGTTTGAAATAATATGGACCTTAAAAGCGTCGAAGAGGAAAAAAAAATCTCTAATTTGAGACGCAAGCAGCTCAAAGAAGAATTGAAAGAGAGTCCGAAACTTAACGTTGTAATATTTATTTAAGCATCGACGGAAACACTGTTCAGGGGGATTTCAGCACGTCCCCTAATTCTCTGCACAGCCCAATTTTTCGTTGCATGCCAGCGTGTCCAGTCCCTCCAACAAACGCTTATATAAAGAAATATCAAAGTATTGTCAGGATATATATCAGTCCGATTTCCTGACAGACTGGCAGGTCTTAAACCTCGACCGGAGCGGCCAAGATATTTTGAGGATTTGGAGTTAATTACGACCGTCTGAAGCTTTTCCAATATATTGCAAAAGTTACACGCGAATCACTCCCGCCTGGAACAACCCTTCCGCTGTCACCCTGTTCCCTCGGGCTGCCAAATTTTGACTTCACTCAATACACCAGCAGCAAACCAAGCAAAAAACCAAAGTGCTGACTACACCATAGCCGGTCGCGAGCGGGACTTGTTTCCCCTTCCACGTTGTTCAACAAATCATTTGATCAAAAAAGAAATCCGTACGAAACGAGTGAGATCTTCAACTGGTAAATCTCAGCCGTGCTCAGATCGGCTCAAATCGACCCCTTCCACGCCACCGCGCTGTTTCCAGAGCCCCTCCAGTGCCCGTCCTGTCCCTGCTCCCGCAGGAAGCGCCGCGCGGGCTGGAGCAGGGCCGGGAGCTCCTCACCACCGCCCTGCCGAACCCCCCCGGCCCGGAGCCCCCTCTCCAGCCGAGAGCCCTGCCCTGGAGGTCTCCTCCTCCCCGTATCGATTACCGTCATTACACTCGCGATCTTGTCTTTGGGGCGACACCAGTGCCTGCCAAGCCGGGGAGCTGCGGCGGCAGCAGCATCCCTCCTCGCCGGGCCGCCCAGGAGGGGACGCGAGGCTCAGACACGTCCCCAGCTCAAGGCCCCTGACCCTCCCCTTCGCCCCACACGCCCCTGGGGCAGTTTGCTCATAGCTACAGCGGCGATGCTGCCCGCGTCCTCCGGCAGCGGGGCTTTCCCCGAGCAGACTGCGGCTCGCTTTGCCTCTCCTACCCGAGCGCTCCCCGGCCCGGACATCACCCGGCTTCCCCAGGCGGAGCTGGAGGGGAGGCTGCGGGAGGACGAGGAAGCGCAGGGATGGGGCAGCCCAGCCCGCTTGGCCCGGCCCCCAGCGGCAGGGCGAGGAGACCGGAGAGCGCTGTGCCCGCGGTGCTTTCGGGGAGCTGCCGGCCCTGTCCGTGCAGGTGCGGTGTCCGTGCCTCTGGGGAAGGAAGGGAAGGAGGGGTAAAGGGAGGGGAGGGACGGACAGGGAAGCCGGTGATTGACAGCTCAAGTGGGCGCTGCTCCACTCACATATCCGCCGCCAAAGTTTTCTTTCACACGAAGAGAACTTTCTGTTGCCATGAAACTCGGGG